>VDFB02271358.1:372350044-372368079 GCA_007258455.2 Sequoia sempervirens
CACACACACATATATATGTATGTATGTATGTATGTATATGTATTTTTAAATGTAAATGTAAATTCAATTAATGGATGCTCTCCTAGAACAATCAATACAAAATATCATTAAATAAATCTATATCTATGTATATAAATGTGTATTTCTAAATGCAAGTGTAAATGCAAAGAGCATATGGTTTTGTAGTGTTATAGATACAACATATCCATAAATTAATGTAATTGAAATTCTAAAGTCTTCAACACATATAATATTAAATCGATCAAACTATTAAACTATATGAGAAATAAATGAAAACATTAAATGCATATGTATGTGTATTTGTAAATGTAAGTGTAAAATAAATAAGAATAATGAAAAATATAAAAGAATACAGGGAAAGGTCTCCTCCCTTCTTGGTAGTGATAACCTCCTCCACACACAACCCTTAAAAATTATGGAGCCTATGTGAAGATTGAAATTTAAAACATCACTTTGATAGTTTTCCTTAGGCAGTGAAATGATATTTTGAGTAATACAAACCTACACACACATTGATATTTTTCACCATTGCATTGAGGATTTTTTTTCTCTTATACCTACCCTTGGCTAGACATGGAGGTATATAATATTGGTTTTTGGGTTTATTCTGTAAGTAGTTAATTTCACAGAGGAATACTAAAATCTTATTAGTGTCCTATTAGGTGTGAAAGCATATGAATCATTTGCTAAAGGCACCATTTTGTATTGATCCAAAAACTGGGTTGTTCTTTTTTTTATGTTTCTTGCATGTGTTTTTTTTAGGCTCTAGAGATGTAGCTCGGCTCTGTCCTTTGCACTTTTCATCTATTTTGATGATTATAGTAGATTGTCCTAATAATTTTTCATGTAGATCTGTTTGTAACCTTATTTTCTACCAATAAATTTGCAAACCAGCCACATATTAAGGAACATTTAACTAACTTTTAGTCATCCATTACTTCATATGTTGCAGGTTGTGTCTGTGTGCCAATAAATTTTGATGATTGTGAGAACTTTAATCCTACAAGTGTACCCAAACTTTCTCAAGTAAAAGTGTTATTATTTTATAGTACTTTAAATGGTTAATGGAAGGTGCTTCTTTAGATCTGAGATAGTTGAACCTTGGATTAAGATATGGTATTAGATGGGTAGTGTGATGATAAAACTAAGGTCCATTGAACACAAATTATGAACATAATTTACTAGACTATGAAAAGTGTTACAATTATAATTATTTCTCCTTTACCTACCTCTACATTAATGAAAAAGATAGCAAATATTGGAAGTTCATTACATGTCTCATGTATGTGTTAGTATTTTTATTTTTTTTAAGTTGTTCAAGAGCTTGATTAGGTCAAGAATATGTTCTACAAGGTTTTTTCTCTTGACACTACTCAACATTTTCCCTACACATTTTCCTTCCCTTGTTAGCCCTTGGTTGTTCTCAAGTGTAATCCTTTTTCTATGCATCTTGCAATCTATATGTATGATCAATCATCTCTTATGAAGCATGGATAACCTTTCATGGAATTGTTGTTGTAATTAAACATTTTCCATTGTAAGAATAATCATTTAATTTGTATGGAAGTAAGTCTTTTTCATATTATTTGACTTGGTATTGTAAACTTGTCTTTGTAGGATTCTCTAGGGGGGAACAACATAATTGTGATGATAGGTAGAGTTGTACAACACCATAAATCATTTGGCATTATCAATATATTGCTTATATAATACTCTATGCAAGTAAAATGGAATGTGCAATGACAATTGGTCTTGAATTCAAATATGAATATAAGTACATTATAAACAAGATGGTATCTATTCTATGATTTAAAGAACCCCAAAATAAGAAAATTAATAGGTTCCATTTTTTTACTTGCTCTTAGAAACTTGTTTAATCAGCGAGACCCTCAGAATTTCTTGCTAATAACCAATGGTGTTCAAAACTCCTGAAGAGGTCAGATCAGTGTGACATTGGATCTGTCTTGCCAATGGAAGTCATCGACAAGACATGGACTATCGAAGTGAGTTTTCTATCATGTTTTGATGATTGATCTCTCATCGATGGGTTGGCTTGGTGGTCATTGCCAAGAGCCTTTCATGATGGTACATTTCAATGATTTTTTTTTTAAATTGTATTATTTCATCACAATTTTGATGAAGGCCACCGACGAATCATTGAAAAGGTCCAACAAAGTTGCTATAGCTGTGACAAAAGCTTTGTTGTAACTCCTTTCCCATTTCATTGAAATGGTGATGAACTTCTTATGTTTTTTCGACACTTCAGAAGAGCCATTCCAATTGCATTTTGGTTGTAATTCGTTGGTGGATACATGAAGTTTTCATCGATATTCTGATGAACATCTGAGTCATTTTATGATGTCGATGACTGACGAATCTTCTTTGTTATTTTGATGTTTAATTTGTCGTTAGAATTTTGACAAAAAAATAGCAACAATTTTTTTTTCATGAATTCATCTATTTTCTGACAAATGTTTGTCGAACGATCGACAAACGTTCATAAGAAAATGGAGTCAAATTCAGTAGTGTTGGGTATTCTTCATACAAGAGATCTTGGGGAATACCTTCCCTATAGGACTGAGAACCTATAGGACACTTCCTTTGGGTTTCCTCCATTCTAGAGTTTTTTGGAGACACCTTCCATTCAGGACTGAGAGCCTATAGGGTGCTTTCCTTGGTATCCTCCATGCTAGAGTTTTTGGGGGACACCTTCCTTATAGGACCAAGAACCTGTAAGGCACTTTATTTCTTCAACTTCACAGTTCTGAGCAGCTATGAAGTCCTTTGCTTTCCTTGCACCTTCAGGTACACCAAATCATGTTCTACTTCCTTGATGGTTCAGGTATACATTTCTAACCTTACTCTGTCTTTGATCTACTTTACCGAACACTCACCAGTACTCATGCTCACTAAAGTGGGGGTAAAAATTATAGGAGTGAATTTACATCCCTTGTGTAAATTCCCCTTTTGTTCCTTTCAACTTTAGAAAACAAAGTTTGAAGGGTTAATTCCACCTAATCCCATTGCTTGCATCCCACTTGGTGCATTTTTTGAGCGTTGGTGGAATTATTTCTATCGAGGATGCCTGCGTAACACATAGACATCCACGTGGTGCACTTATGTCCCTGGCAGATTCTTGCAATTGAAATTGTAGAGGCATTACACTTCTCATTGGGAGTCAAGTTGTAATTCCTCATTCGGTCGATCGACTTGAATATGATCATTTTTCTCCATCCTTTCTTCAAATTCACTCCTTAAACAAGCATTTAAATCCTCTAATAATTCAAGAAATCTTCTACACACTTCAAGCATCCATTCTCACACTCTTGCACTCCATTGCAACAAACACAACACTCCATCACTTTGGTAGAGCAAGTTGGGAACAAAACACCATTGCAATAGAGGCTCTATTACTCTCATTTTCTCTCCCACACAGCCTTGAGTGCTCTTGTTGGAGGTGGAAAGCTTCCCTTTTCTCCTCTTTATCACTTGGTTGAGTTAACACTTTACTGTTTTGTAGTGCTTTAGTTCTTTTTGTTATATTGGTCTCTTTATCTCACTTTCTTGGTTGTCTGTGGAGGTGGAAACACCTAAATGTGGGTCTAACTAAGGTATGCCCCTATAGATCCACCTAGCATTCTCCTCTTTATGTGTGTTGGTGTATGTTCTTTGTGGAACTAGCTCACAAATAGGCTCTTATACAAACTCATCTTCATCACCTAGCTTTGGTATATTTTCTTTATCACATTCATTTTTACTTTTCATATTTCATAGTGTTATTTTTCTCTTTTAGAAGTCATTAGATAGGTTGTTAGCTTGTTTTCTGATAGTTCATATTGTACTTTTAGTCCTCTAGTCATACGATTTCCAGTGCACCTGAGAGATGCCAACGCACCATGCTATTGTCCCAAAACTACGCTCTCATCCTTAGATAGAGAGCTATCTAAGATATAGTGTTGAGCTCAAAAACTAGCCCACCTAGCCCCATTTCGAATCTCAAGATTGCAAAGTGGTTGCAAGACTTTATAGTCCTCATCTTTCTCATCCTCATTTCCTAAACATCTTGCTAAGCTGAGGTAATTTAGGGTAGCCTTTCGCATCTTGGCCCTCCTTGACCTGGGGCCTTTCATGTGTTGGTCCCCCTATCTCACACAATCTAAAGACATGAAAGAGGCATTATAATAGAACACAACTAAATTCAACTTGTACACAACCATCAAGCAACCTCATTTCACATTACACAAGATACCAAACAAATCATACTATCACCAACTTGTAAATCAATTTCATATAACCCACAATTTTTTGATTAAAATGGGGTGCAAAAAAAAAATTACATAATTTAAGATCAAATAATAGTGCACAGATAACCATGTTATAGAAGGCTCTTCTAATCTACAATTCTTGCCAAAGATGGCAATAACCAGAAAGAGTGCTAACCACAAGTGATAGTCATCAAATATAATAAGTGACTTAACCAGATAGAAAGTCTTCCCAATGCAATTCACAATGATTAATAAAAAATTATTACAAACATTTGGTTCCCAAAGGAATCAATTTCCATGTTGTTCAGCCAATTCCTCCTAAAAACTCTTGATGCTCTAACAACCAAAATAAAAACAAATCGATCCTTTCTTTGTTTGGTTTCTCTTGAGTTAGTTCTTTCCTTCCTATAACTGTCATCTCCTGGGTATGTGTAGGATCATCATGGAAAAAATAGGCCCTTAAGTGGTGAAAAATTTATAAAAATCATAGTTAGGCAACTTGATGTAAAAATTTGAATAAGTTATCGATATTATTTCAAAAATATGTAAGAATAGAATATGTAACAAATTAAATGCAGTTTCCAAACTACTAGGTTTATTTTAAAAAAATATTTGGTGAAAATTTTAAACATTAATGCAGTAGTACTTAAATTTAGGAAAATAAGTAGGTGTTCGACCACCTAACCACAATAAAATGATAATATTTTTTTATAATATTTTAGATATAAGAGAGGACTCATGTCTAGATGTGATGCATATTTTTTTGTAATTTTTTTCCAAGTAAAAAATTAATTATGATTTTTTTTACAACTTTTAAAAAATATACAAACTCATATGTTTGACCACCTTAACTTGCTCAAAACTTCATGATTTTTTTTTTTTAAATCCTATAGTATGTGAAGCATAGAATGTGATGCATGTTTCAGATTCAAAAGATATGATACCATTTGAAGCTATAGATGTTTTCAATCATCCTATCAATTAGGACTTTAGTCGTAATTTAAATAGAAAATGAATAATAATTATTTATTAAATTCAAAGTAAAACATAATTTATATTGGTGGAAAACTGAGAATCTCCTTTAAAAACCCTTTTTGTTTCATCAATTTTTTGAAAAAAAAAGTCGTCAGCAACATACCCTACACATACCCATCATATTGCCACTTTTTGGCCCATCATGATCCTACACATACCCTCCTTCCTATGCACAAATCCTTCTCTTCTTTTTTTTTTCTCCCAATTCCCATCCACCACAAGCTTGCTAGATGTCACCAATGAGTGCAAAGAGACCCAAAAACTAATAATGAGAACAAAAAACCATAAAAAAACCAAAACTTGACAACTCAACTGGAAATCTAATTGATGCCCCTACATTAGGCTCTCTAGGGGTCAAAAAATGTCCTCCCGTACATGAGGGTAGCAGCCATAAATTATTTCTCTATTCTTCTTTTCTACATCTTCAAACATTGTTTTGGAACAACTACCATGCATTCAATCTATTTTCATTTTTCTTATTTTTCCTTGATGTATCTCCTCCTTTTGACATCTTTTTCATCTAAAAATGTCCAAAACTCCATCTCAAATTCTTATATATCACTACCACCATTTGATTCCACATCTTTTTCATCTTCTACTTTAAAAATTTTCACTTCAATAATTGATTTCAAAGATTCATAAGAATCATTCCTAAAATCATCAAAAACAACTTGCTTAAATAATGATTACCTTGCATGTGCACTCCTCCAACTTCTTCCAAGCTACTCTCGAAGAAATTTCAATCTTATTTTCCATTGATACTTCATCATTCAATACTTGTGTTTCTTCATCTTCATGCACATCATCTATTTTTTCCTTCTCAAAGTTTCTTGCATCTTTCTGAGCAACATTTTTCTTTCCATCTTCCATTTTCTTCTTTTCCTTTTCTTTAGAATCTACTTCCATGTCAGCTGCATGATGTGACAAGGCTTCTTCTTCTTTCAAGGAAACCATCATTTGATGTTTTCTTTCCTTGAAAATCATCTACACAGGCCCCTAAACAACTTCTTTTTCATGGGACAATACCAATCATAATCTTGGCTTCTTTCCTCAATCTATTTCATACACTTCTCTAAATCTCTTCTCAACTCAGCCATTTCTTTATCCCACTCAAACTGGTGCCTTTTCACATTCTTTGTCATTTTTCCTTTCTTCCTAAGACTTTATTTTACCATATGCTATTGCATCTTTTGATCTTTAAGCTTGGCTTCTCAATACCTCACTTAGGGCTTATCTCTTTTTCTTCTTCCTAGTCTTTTGCTAGTGAGGTTCTTCTTTCTAACCTGTTGCAAATTCAACACCCCTATAAAATCTCATGAGTAAAACCAACTTCCTCTTCCCATACATTTTAGGCTCTGATACCAAACTGATAGAAACCTTATTCAAACATTGAAAATTAACAATATTTCAAAGACAAACTTAAGCAAGGGTTACTCAATTCCAACAAATCTCTCTATGGAATGTGGGTTCAAAACAGTTTGATCAATGTAATTTAGGGTGATATGAACTCATCAAGATCATTCTAATACAAACATTAAAGGACAAACTAAAGACAAGAAAGAGGTAAATTACAATAGAACACAACTAACTTCAACCTATACGCAACCATAAAGCGACCTCATTTCACATTAAACAAGATACCAAACAAAGCATGCAATCACCAACTTGTAAATTGATTTCATATAAACCACAAGTTTTTGATTATAAGAGGATACAAAAACAAACACATTGCAGAACTAAACATCAGATAATGTTGCATAGATAACCACATTATAGAAGACTCTTCCAATCTATGAGTCTTGCCAAAGGTGGTAGTAACTGGACAAAGCGCTAACCACAAGTGACAATCAACAAATTCAATAAGCGACAAAACCAAACAAAAAGTCTTCCTGATGTAGTGCATAATGATTAATCAAAATTGATTACAAATATTTGGTTCCCAAAGGAATTGATTTCCTTATTGTTCAGTTGATTTCTCCTAGAAACTCGCAATTCTTTGGCAGCCAAAAGAAAAACAAATCCATCCTTTCTTGGTTCATTTTCTCTTGAGCCTATTCTTTCCTTCCCATAACTGTCATCTCCTTTGTATGCACAAATCATCCTTCTCTTTTTGTTTTATTTTCTCCCAATTTCCATTTATTTTCTCTCAATTTCCATCCACCACAAGCTTGCTAGATGTCACCAATGAGTGCAAAGAGACCCAAAAATTGATAATGAGGAAAAAAACAAAAAATTGAAGTAAAAGAAAACAAAAACTTGACAACTCAACTAGAAAGAAAATCAATGCCCCTACATCATTTGGGATGTCCCACTTGGTGGGGAATATTTGATATCCTTCCTTGATACTTTTTTTTTCTAATTTTATGACATTTATGAGAGCATCATTAAGGAAGAGCTACAAATTACATGTGAGATAATCCATTATAGCATCTATGATGCATGATAGTGTACTTAGTTATCATCTCTTAATTTATATTTTAATATTTGGGAACTGAAATACCACATTTTCATATGGATATATGCTACAAAAAACTTATCATTTTATTATGCATTTTGGAGGATATTCCACTAAGCTATTTTAGCTAGTTATGAGTTATGTTTAAGAAAATGATGATTATTACATGATTTGAGTCTCATAAAAAGAGTAATTATTTATTAAAATAAGTTACAATATTGAAAAATAATAATCCACACATTTATTTCCACATCCCATTTTGAGAAAATGATGTATATATTCTATGTTGAAAAAGAAATTAAAAGACTAACAAGGGATCATATAAGAGCGATATGAGTATTATTTATGGAACTATTTTTCCTAGGGGAAATCCTTAAATAGGAGTGGTACTTGTTTCATTACCCATTGAGGAAAATTATATTGAGTCAAAACTCCTATCTATATCAAATGGGTATCAATTTTTCTTTGTAAAATAAGTATGCATTTTAAAAAGACATAGGTACCCATTTTACAATATGCATCATTTCAAAATGAAATAGGTATATTTTAAAAATGGGAAACATTTTCTAGTTAGACCATATACCTATTCCCTTTTAGAATGGTTACATATTTTTGAGTGAGTAGGCATTCCATTAATTTTCAAATTTGAAACCCATTACTTTTTATTGTTTAAGGCTTGGAAGCCCAACTATTAGCCTTGGACCTAGTAGTGCAGTTCCATGTTAATATTAAGAGAACAACATAATTTATCAATATTAATAACAACTAATTTTAAAAATTTACAGTCCAAATTAAAATCCATTATAGATCACAATTTTTAGTTTTCATATATATTTGCATTTACTACTAGGTATATTTTCCTTTTAGTTACTTTTAAAAAATGAGAGTCATAAACTTAAAATAACATATATTACTATTTTTTAATAACTTTTATTTTTATTATTTTTCAAAAAATTCATTTTTAACCAATCTAGAAATCTTCTCTATATGATAAAAAATAAAATTGGCCATACATAATAGTTTTTTAAAAACACAGATTATGTTCAATAAAAATAAATAAAAATATTACTTATTAAAAAATAATTAAAAATATCCTAATCAGATTTCACCGTCATATGCATCATTGTACAAAAGATATTAGAGATGTGGTTTTATTTAGGTCAAATTATGCTATCCATACACGTACATGTTTTGGCCCAAAACATAAAATTTAATAAAATATAGTATTTTACATCTTATTAAGAAACATCTTTTTATCATTTTGACATTAAAATGAATTCAATATTTGAAAAGTAGAAAAAAAATTCCAACATTTCATATTTTTACACCTTGTTAGCATTATATGTCTAAGTGCTTCAAATTATCACTCTAGCTATGAGAAACTTCGATTTTTAGAAAAAATAATTTAAACTTTTAACAAAAAATTGGACCAACTTCTTGTACTTACTATATAGATAGGAGATAGAGTATTCTTTGGTTGAAACTTATCGCTAACATACATGAGAGAACTAGAGATGACTCATAACAAAGAAGATTCAGGGGAAGTAAGAGATGATGTGTTATTGTAAGGATTTATTGTTATACACGGAAATATTTATGGGTTTAGAGATTTTACTTGGTTAGAAGTTGAGTTTTGTATGGTGAAGTTATCTTGAAATTTTGGTTTGATCATATGAGAGGATTTTTTGCATGTTAATTTATTAGAACAAGTTATTTGTGGACAAATCTCTTTCAAGAACTTTTCAATGTATTTTTATTTTGTTTAATATATACTATGAAATATGGTATTATTGTTTTTCATTTATTGTTTAAAGAATGAAAGTGTTCAATTGAATGGTTTTTTCATGGAAAATTTATTGTAAATTTTTTAAAAAATTGAGTAATTAGTTGATAGGCTATATTGTGGATGAATTTTGAGTTGTAAACATGTCTATTGTTTAGAAAATTTATCAGAAAACCAACTGAAAAATAGAATGTAGTGTCATTAATTTCCACCAACAATGTAAACCAACTACTCATCACCAATGTGATATTGTTGTGCATTCTTATCCTTACCCAACTTTTCCAATGTAGCATTGTTTCTCATTCTTATATGTAGCATCAGTATTGTTCACCAACTATAATAGATTAATGCCCAGTTGTTATGTTGAAGAAAAATGACCTTTTTTGTTTTTGAGAAAGGTTTCCATTTCATTTTTTTATTGATTCATACATGTAGCAGATATGGGTTCTCAATAAAATTTCCTTACAAAGATCTTATCTTCAACAAGGCATACACTTACTACACATGCAACAGACATGGTTTCTTGTTCAAATGGCCTTACCAACATCTTCAGAAAGGAACCCACTTACTTTCTTACTCGTGCAACAAACATGGATTGTTATAAAATAGACAAATATGAGTCTTTGATGAAGGTATATATATATATATTATGTATTCATTGTGTCACTTGATATGGGTTATTTACCAAGAGAGTAAACAAGGCTCTTCGCCAAGCTACCCACTTTATTGTTATGTATTCATATATTTAACAATAGTCTATTGGGGTTTAAATGAGTTAAAAACACACATATAACAAAGATAAAACAAGGATTTGAATCTAAAACCAATAGTGTAGTCTTTATTAGGGTGGCTCAAACAGATGTATAATGAGGGTTTATTTTGGCTTGAAAAGGGATGTACATATAGGTAACTATAAAAAAGCTAGTAAGAGAAATAATTAAAAGGGAAAATATTAATGGAAAAGACACCAATAATTGGTGACAATGAAACTCTTATCGTATTCAATAATAAAAAATACAAAAAATCTGCTCAAAAACTTTGAACAATAGTGTTAGAAATAATTCTTTATATATTCAAAATTGTGTTTAATCTTCTACAATATGAGCTCTATATAAAGAGTTTCAAAGATTCAAGTGTAAGTTTCACTTGAGGTTTCTCACCTGCAAGTGATGTTGGACCACTGGGGAAATCCCCTACATACTGTTGCTCAGGTGCCCGCTTCACCCACCTCTTCCCGCAGTCATTCACCTTCTCAGGGCCAACAGTGGAGTGGGTCTACGCATCCCTACTCTCAGCCTCCTCTTCAGTGGTATTCCTGCCCTCCTCAATGAGCCTTCTCTCCTTCGCCATGGGATAGCCAAGAGTGGCCCTCTAGTGGTGCTTTGGGGAGTGGCAGTGGAGGTTCTACGTGACCCTCTGATGACACTCCTACTTCTGGCTCTGGTTGGCCAGACTCTGTAAATGTTTTCCACGTCTGGTGCTTGCAATCTCACCTCAATGTAAGGATAAAGATAAAGAGAAGGAAAAAGATGTTGATGATGGTTGGGGTCCTCCCGACACCACTCTAGACCCCGCTGATGTATAGGGGAAGAACTTTGATGAAAAAGACCCTCTTGGCTCTGTTGGCACTGCTTCAGCCACTTAATGTCCCTTTTATATGTTATTTTTTTTGGTATTTTTGGGCACTACCCATGTGACTCTCAAGATGTGGCTTCTTACCACCCACTTTTTGTTTTGAATATGTAACTTTATCTTTATATTAATATAGATGGCTACCTATTCATAAAAAAAAAAAGTGATTCAAAAAAATTACATGTTATTATTATGCAAGCTAAACAAAGGTTAAAAACAAAGCTAATGCAAAGCTACACAGTAGAAAATTTCTATTTTAATATGCTTTAAAACAAAAAATTATTTTTTCAAATAGATTTGATACCACTTGAAGAATAAAACTTTAAAAGCGGTGCTTATACTATACTAAAAAATTAAACTAAAAAAAACTATCTACGTTGATCATCCAAGATCATGCTTTCTTTAGCTTCAACTTTGCAAAAAAAACAAACCAAGATCTTCATAAAGGTACTCACTTGTCATAGAGGATTCTCATAAGACAATTTTCTAAAGATAAAATTAGCATTTGTATAGTTCTTATTTTAGAATCTTTTTGGGTTTATTGTTTTCCAATGAGTGAGGCATTAGTATCCTCCTCGTTTGAACTAAAAAAAATTAGCTCTATTTTTTTTTGCTATATCGAATATGAAGGAAATTGATTTAGAATTCATAGAAAATAATATTGCATTGAATTTTTTAGAGGATCTATCAATACACAATGATCCATTTCACATCGCACATAGGAAGAACTCTGTAGAGTTTTGTATATGCAATTTCCATCAATTCTAATTTTGGTTTTATGCTTTTAATATGGCTATGTTGGAAATATTTAATTAATCCTCAGTCAGAGGATTTTCTTCCCCCATGTCAAAAATTTGGGGATCTCTTCAAACTACCCCAACGTATACCTCGAATTGCTACCTGCAAGCAATAAATATGGTAGGTTAGTTTGAATTTCAAACTTTGAACAAGAAAATGAAGAAAAAAAGGAATGCCACCATAGGTTTTAGCAAGTAGTTAAGTTTTTGTATTTTGGGAAGACCCTATAGCAGTAGAAGAATGTGCAACATAGAAAATGGAGATAGCAAAACTGCACAGTAAGCAATGTTCAGTAGAAACAAGGGATGAATAGTAGCAGCTATAGAACAATAGTAAGCATTAGTTTAAGTGTTCGAATAGTTTCAAGTATTGTACATTAGTCTAAAGTCAGTTTTTGAATATTTTTTATTGCTAAAAAGAGCTATTACTCTGTAATTTTGTAATTTTGTGAAAGAAAAAGGAAATATATAAATCTATATTTTTTGTCATACATTTTGTTGTCTCTATGCAAATTTTGTGTGTGTTTTTCTTTGCTCTGTCCATTTTTTAGTGACAACATCTAGGTTTTTTGTATTGCTGCACCCATGCCTACCAATAAGTGGTATCAGAGCCCTATTTTTCTAGGTAGTTTGTTATTTTGGGTAAAGCCCTAGCTTATCTAGGCATTAATCAATTTTCTCAGATTTGAGAGTGAGAAGAATGGCAGGTGGTGAGAGAAAAGGTTGGAAACAACCACCAAATTTTGATGGGAAAAACTATGAAATTTGCGATAAGAAGATGAGAACCATCTTAGTTACAAATGACCTATGGGAGTTGCTCACTAATGGGTTCAATGATCTCATAGAACCAACAGCCTATGTAGCCCTCTCAAATGCACAAAAGAATCAATTGAAAGAAACTAGGATGAAAGATGCAAAATCCCTCAATTTGATTGAGGTAGCCTTGAGTGAGGCTATTTTCCCACATATTGCAACATCAAACTATGCAAAAAAATCTTGGGAAATATTGCAAAATAGTTACAAGGGGACTGATAAAGAGAGGTTAGCTAAGTTTCAGCTCTTGAGAAGAAATTTTGAGACTCTATTAATGATTGATAATGAGTCTATTTCATATTTTCACACTAAAGTCTCCACTTTGATAAATTGGTTGAGATTCAATGGAGAAACAATGGAAGAGAAAAGGATTGTTGAGAAAATCCTAAGAAGTTTTCCTACTAAGTTTGATTATGTAGTCTTTTCCATTGAAGAGGCAAAGAATTTGTCTTAGATGACTATAGATGAGTTGATGGGTTCACTACAAACCCATCAAAAGTGGTTGAGTAGATCTTCTCCTTTCCTAGAGCAAGCTTTCAAAGCTCAGACAATGGAAGAGGTTAGGGAAGAGGAAGAAACATTAGAGGCAGAGGTCAAAGAGGCAGAGGAAGAAGCAATACTAGAAGAGGAGACTCAAATAGCCAAGAGGAGCCAAGCAGCTCATAGTCAGAAAACCAAAACTAGAAGAACATTAGTTTAGATCAAAGGTATGACAAAATAAATGTCTAATGTTATTACTATCACAACTATGGACATTATGCTAGTGAGTGTAGGAAGAAGTAACGTGATAATGGGAGTCAAAATTAAAATGTAGCAAATGAGAACAAATCTTAAAATGGAAAACAGTCCAATGTTTTTTATTGTTTGTAACCTTGTTGGATGCAACAATGATGAAGTATGGTACTTAGATAGTGGATGTAGCAACCACATGAGTGGTAACAAATTTTTTTTTCCTCCATAGACAACAGTATAATAATAGAAATCAAAATGGGAAATGATAAGAAGGTTCATGTCATTGCAAAGGGTGTTTTCATCATTCAAATGAAGAAAGGTGAGAAGTAGCAAATCCATGATGTCTATTATGCCCCTGACATGAAGCATAATCTATTGAGCATTGGAAAAATGGTCCAAAATGGTTATAGAATCTTAATGGAGAATGGAGAATGTAAGATATTTGACAGAGGAGGCAGCAAAAAAGTGATGGTTGCCATGCATATGAAAAGAAATAGAATGTTTCCTCTTAGAATGCACATAATGTCTATGGCAGACACAACAAAAGGACAAAAACAACAATGTTCATTGGCGGTGACAGGAAAAGAACAATAATCGATTGTGGAACAACAGTCTGCATTTAGAACACACATCAAAGACCCATCCAAAATTTTGCATTTAAGGTATGGGAACTTAAGATTTTCTAGTTTAAGTTTATTATCTAGGAAAGGAATGGTTAGGGGTTTACCATCCATTATAGAACTTGATGGAAACTATGAAGCATGCATTGTAGGAAAGCAACATAGGCAACCCTTTCAATCAGGGTACTCTAGGAGAGCAAAATCACCATTAGAATTAGTGCACGCGGATTTGTGTGGACCCATGAAAACCCCCACATTAGCTAGAAACACATATTTCATGACATTCATAGATGATTACAACAACAAAAAATTGGGTCTATTTTTTGAAAAATAACTCACAAGCCTTTGAGAAGTTCAAATGGTTTAAGGCTGCAGTTGAAAATGAAAGTGGACACTATATTGAAGCCCTTAGAAAAGATAGAGGGGGAGAGTACATATCCAAGGAATTTCTAAATTTTTTGTAGGAGTGAGGGAATTCACAAAAAATTCATAACAAGATATACCCCACAACAAAATGTACTGGTAGAAAGGAAAAATAGAACCATTCAAGACATGGCAGGAAGTATGCTAAAAGAAAAAGGGATTACCCACATATTTTGGGGTGAAGCTATAGCAACATCTATTTACATATTAAATAGGTGTTCCACAAAGGCTGTCCATGATAGGATTCCATAAGAAGCTTGGAAAAACAACAAGTGGAGTGTTGAGAACCTAAGAATATTTGGATGTGTGGCATATGCATTGGTTCCAAAAGAGAACAGGCAGAAATTTGATGATAAAGGAGAAAAATGCATTTTCATAGGCTATAGTGAGGAGTCAAAATCCTACAAGTTGTAAATCCCATCACCAAAAAGGTAGTGATTATTAGGGATGTTTTGTTTATTAAGAATGAACCATGGGATGGAATGGTGGACAACACCAAAGGTATTTCAATCACAATACCCTTTGATGATGAAGAAGCTCTAGAAGACAACAATCCTAAAGGAGCAGAAAAAAATAATAATTTAGGGAGAAACTACTGTAGAGCCTTGGAAAATAGCAACTCTAGAGGTGTTCAGTAGAACAACTCTGAACAAACACAATAGAGTAACAACTCCATAGTACAACAAAGTAGTAGCTTGGACAGTCAGTATTACAACAACTCCAGATGTTAGAGTAGAAATAGTTCAGAATTTAATTCAGTCCCTACACTCACATCATTGATGCCATGAAAGATAAAGAGTGTAAGGGAGGTTTATGACAACACTAGGCATGCTAATTTCAATGAGAATTTATATTTTTCATTATTCTCTTATAGTGATCCAACACACTTTGAGGAAGCAATAAAAGAAGACAAGTGGTGTAAGGCCATGGATGAAGAGTTGGATGTTATAGAGAGGAACCAAGCATGGGAATTGACTGATTTACCCAAGGGTAAACAAGTGATTGGAGTGAAGTGGATCTACAAGACTAAGTGTACAGCAGAAGGAAAAATTGAAAGGCATAAAGCAAGGCTAGCGGTGAAAGGATACAAATAACAACTTGATATAGACTATGATGAGACTTATGCACCAGTTGCAAGGTTGAAAACATTTTAGGTAGTGATAGCAATTGTATCCCAACATCATTGTGAGGTGTTTCAAATTGATGTAAAGTCATCCTTCTTCAAAAGAGTGTTGAAGGAGGAAGTGTATGTGGAGCAACCACTTGGCTATGAAGTCTCAGAGCAAGAGGACAATGCATATAGGCTCTAAAAAGCTCTTTATGGGCTGAAACAAGCACCTTGAGCATGGTACAATAGGATAGACTCATATTTAATGAGAAATGGATTCAACAAAAGCAATAGTGAGCCCACACTCTACATCAAAGCAACTAAAGGTGATATTTTAATTGTTGTTTTGTATGTAGATGATCTAATTTTTACTAGAAACAATGATAGTTTGATTGCTAATTTCAAAGAATTGATGAAGAATGAGTTTGAGATGACGGATTTGGGTTTGTTGAAGTATTTTCTTGGGATATAAGTTCAACAAAATGAGCATGGCATATTCATTTCACAAACTAACTATGCCAAATAGATTTTGAGGAGGTTCAAAATGTAGAACAACAAACCTACACCAACACCAACAACAACAAGTCAAAAATTGTGCAAAGAAGATAGCAACAATGATGTGAACCCAACCCTCTACAAAAATATGGTTGGAAGTTGATGTATTTGACATCAACTAGGCTTGATTTAATGTATGTAGTTAGCCTAATTTCTAGGTTCATGGAGAAACCTAAGGACATGCATTGGCAAGTAGGAAAGAAAATATTCAGGTATATGAATGGAATAGCAAGTTATGGAATATTGTATGGTGGATCAAATGAGTTCAAGTTAGTTGGTTTCATGGATAGTGATTGGTTAGGAAATGTAGATCATAGGAAGAGCAAAGGATATGTGTTCCACATGGGATCAGGTGCAATTTCATGGGAATCCAAGAAGCAACCTATTGTCTCTCTCAACACAGTAGAAGTTGAGTACATTGCAATAAATGCAATTACATCTCAGGCTATTTGGTTGAGGAGAATCCTTATAGACTTGAAGGAACAACAAGAAGACATCACAGTCATACATTGTGACAATGTTTCCTTAATAGCTTTGATAAAGAATCCAATCTTCCATGGATGCAACAAACACAATGAGATCTAATATTATTTCATAAGGGAGCTGGTGGAACAAGGTGAGATTGAATTATAGTACTGGGTAAGTGCACCAAGATGGTTCCCAAAAAGGGGGCTTAAGTGGCCACTTTTTTTCTAAAATCAAGAAATGCTGACCTTGGACATGAAATTGAGAATAGTTACACTCAAAATTTTGAGATGGAACAAAAACAAGGATCGAAGTGCTCTGAGTCTACTTTCTAAACTACTAATTTATTTTGAAAATGGTTGAGATTAATGGGTTCAAAAGAGGTATGTACACAAATTGGTGTTGTTTTTGTTAGAAAAACATAACATAACAACTCTTGTATGACCTGAAAATGGTGAACCTGTTTTTAGTATTTTTAAAATCACTACAGTCAGAAGTTAGCTAATAGCATCTAGTTGATGCACAATTTTTCTGATAATTTTTAATGAACATTTGATTTTTTACTAATTTTCTAAGTGGGAACTTCCTAAAAAGAAGAATTTTGGCCGTGCTCCCCCTAAAATTTTTGGGAAGTAATAGATTTTTTTTAATTTTAATTTTTTAAAATTTGTAGAATGGAGTCTAGTTTCTAAAAAATGTAATTTATTTGAAATTTCGATGAACAGTTAATTATAATGAATAAAAAACCAAACATTTATTTTTGACAAACAACAGACATACAAACAAAATAAATTATGAATGAAAAGCCTAACATTGTCAGAAAGTGAAAAAAGTTATATGGTTGGAAAGCTAAGAGAGAACTTAACATTACCCATGTGTTTTATTTTGTCGATATTGAACCAAATGCAATCTTGATGGTGAGCACGAATCTGATTATGTGAAAAATTGTAGAATTTGAAAAAAACACGTCTTTGGTTATTGGGAATTCCCTCCAAGCCTTTGGGTTGGTATTCCAAGGAAAATACCAAAGCTAAGGCTCATGAATTCCAAAAGAAAAATATAACATGAGTGCATTATAACATGCTCGCGTTATTTATTAGTTTTGACTTTTTTGCTTCTCCGGGGAACATATCTAGCAACACATAACACACTCATGTTATTTCTTCCTTTAGTTAAATGCCACTTTTTTGAGTTTTTGTTCATATGTTTGTATGTATATGTATGTATGTATGTATGTATGCATGCATGTATGTATGCCTATATGTATGCATTTATGCTTATGGGAGAGAGGGGGAGAGAGGGTGGGAGACTATGAGAGAGGGTGGGAGATT
>VDFB02271358.1:372368179-372401861 GCA_007258455.2 Sequoia sempervirens
GATCATTGTAAGGATCCAGAAGCTTTGGATGAGCAGACTAGACCAAACACAAAACAAGCAAAAAGGAAATGGGCAGGAAGCATGACGGAAAGGATGCAAAATGAATGCAATATGGAAGTGAACCAAAACCTTAAACTACTGTGCATGGAAATTTTTTAAAGAGGACAAGCAAGAGTTGTCCATGCACCGGCAACCCTCAATCCTCTGTGTTTTAACTTCACTTGTCCTAATTTGTTACAATGTAAAACTCAAACAAAGCTTTCCCCTGTCAAACACCTGGTTTTGTGTTGAGTTCATCACCTCTAAAGACACTCATGTAACCTTTCCCCGCCAATTGCTATTTAAAGTTTTCGTAAAACCATTATGTCGGCTGAATCACTTCCACATTATTTTGTCGCTTCAAATTCTTTATCGTCATGGGACAAACCCTTGTTATCTCCAATATACAAAATATACACATATTCAATGCAAAATTCCTCATTATCTTTCTCACTATTATGTATTATAAAGCATTCTCCTAGCTGTATAAAAATTTCACAATCCAACTGCTTCTCTTGAAAAACAAAAAACTCTGCCATATCATTGTTGTTTGAGAAAAACAAGTTAGAAACCTTTTGCATCTCTTCAGTATCTCTATTCGGAGACAACACTGGATCATGACTCATATCCTCCATATCATGCATATGTGAACCAATAAAATATGGACTTCTGTCATCCTTGGTATGCAAACAAATGTCTTCTTCACATGAATTAGAAATTTCAAAATCACATACCTCATCTTGAATGGAAATAGACCTCTGATCAACACCGAAGGTTTCACCATTATTCCAAGAAATGCACAGGGAGTCATAAGAATCTTTACACAAATCTCTTTCACTATCAAAACAATTCTAAGTTAGACACAAAATTTCAAAATCATCCTTGTGCACACATCTCTAATATTCAAAAGTAATCAAGTTTGAAATTTTTTCACTGTTGAATGAACACAATTCCTTATTGTCAACATTGCAGTTGTATTATTTTTCATCAAAAAGAGGTCCAAAATCATCAGAGAAAAAATTAGAAACATCATCAACACAGTCATTTATTTCATCACTTTGCATGTCTGGAATTTTCTCCTCTTTTTCATAAAGTGGGTTTGAAAATACCTGAAATTCATTCATGGACAGACCTTGGAAAAAGATCATCTGATCTTCATTTAACTCTTCATTGTATAATGGGTTTGAAAAAATTTGGAAATCGTTTTTGGATACACAAACCTCTTCTTCATTAGTTTTATCTTCATAGTAGGTAGAAAAATCCCTTGACTATAGAACAAAATCCTCAGGTTCATCATAAGAATCAGAGTATTCACTAGATTCCTCACAACATGCATTGCCTTCCCTGCCACAATATGTTGTGCAAGAAAGATATCTTGTACTTTCATTTTCCTTATGCAAGCTATCACAGGAATCACCTTGACTTGCACATGCTTCATCTTCTATTGGATGCATTGTTTGATCAATTCCTCTATATTTATCAGAAATAAAACTATTGGATTCAACATTGGTAGTGTTCTCATACCTTATTCCCTCGGATAACACTTGCATGAAGTCAAAAGAGGAGCCTTCTGCCTTATTCCTTCTCTTCTGCTCCAATATTTCTCCTTTGTTTTCTTCCCTTTGATCAGCAACAGTTAGTATGTCTATTTCTTCTTTAGTAAATCTATTCATACTGTATTGAGCATGCACCTCAACAGAATGGAGCTCTATATAATCTTCTTCATAGTTAGAAAGGACCTGCTGTTTAGGCATATGAACATTGTATTTCTGATTTGAAACATCATGCTGGTAACCTTCATTCTCCGAAGGTGATTTCCTTTTCACAACACGGTAAAAGGTATTTGAAGTAAAATATACTGTGTGATTATCTCTATTGTTTCCCATCAACATTCCCTCCTCTTGCATTCTTTGGGCTACTAAACAATGATCTAGGGAATGTGGCTGATTACAAACTTCACAAAGTAATTATTACTCACCATGTAAGTTCCCCTCTCACTCAATGGATCAAGAGTTTCTTTTTTTCTAGGCCTAGCTATTACAGGGTTGTTGTCCTTCTAGTCTGCATTATAAGGCATGTCATGCAACCTTAGCCTTTTGTTCTTCTATGTATTCTCCTGTCTGTACTGATTATTGCTGCCCTTCTAAGGAACCTTATGATTATATCTTTTATCAATTATCCCAGTAGCCCTCCTATTGTTTTCCATTGTCTGTTCCATCTTCTATGGCTCAGCCAAGTCTCTCGAGAATCTATTTCTTAGTTCATACCCTATCTTCATATCAAAAGCATTCAAATAAACACTCAGTGCTATAGAATCTGGCAACTTTGATCTAGGAGGTATTTTATTCTACAACTTATTGAATCTCTGATTAAAATCATAAATTGTGTCATTTTGATCCTTCTTAATCAGTACTAATTCATGAAGAGTAGCATCCGGTACACTTGGATTCCCATATTGCTCGAGGAATTCATCCTAAAACCCCTAGAGAGAATCAATAGAGACTGTTGGTAGGCTATTGAACCAATCCCTAACATCTTCAACAAGTGATATCATGAATAGCCTCATGCAAAAATCTTCATACAGTACATCCAAATCTTGGATGAAAGCATTGAAATTTCTTAAATGCTCCTCAGTAGTAACCGCATTACTCCCTATAAACTTTGGAATAGTACTTCTCAAGCTACCATCCATTGGATAAGGGGATAATTAAATCCCTGACAAATCAAACTGTCTGATCATCGTTGTGTACTGATGAGGGGGGGCACTAGGTGGATACTGATGCTAATATGGTGGACCATTGTATTGTGTATGATGATGTGGCACATACTATTGACCAGGAGGTGGCTGTATATTCTATTGTACATGATATGCATTGCCTCCATTGTGAAATTTTCCATATACATTTGTGTAGTTATTCGCTCCATATTCAAATTCCATTCTTCATCAAACTTTTTCAGAGTCACCACCTACTTTTTCAAAAGTAGGAAAATGATTCTTTTCTGATCTTCTTCCTAGTAGAATCACCCTTTTTGAATCTTCTCAAATTATAACCTTTTCTTCAATGACTCTATGTGATTGTCTTCAACCAAACTTTCTGATGTTATCCCCAGCAGAGTCGTCAATTTGTTAGCTCTAAAAAACGTAGGAGAAATGCCTCAAGAGGCTACCAATCTCTTGATACACTTTAGGGTAACAGACAATTTCAAGAGAGCTCAACCTTCTATGCTTCAGGTGTTGTTAAACCTAGGTGGGTGTACCTTTCTGAATAAAGTAGACTTATCTTATGATTATCCTTCTTATACAATGATTTGTCCACAATGGTAGATGACAATGAACAAATGAAATCAAACTTAATAGCAATCTTCTGATCTAAATCCTAAAATGCTTAAATAATAGATATAGAGAAATTGAAATGAATTCAAATGATGAAATTGTAGATACCAATGCCTTATTGGGTATGCGGAGTCAAATAAAATGGAAGTGGGCAACTTATTCTGGCAGAAAATCAAATTGCAGGCATATGATCTATTTATAACTTGTACAAACATGCCATATTATGACCACTAAGCTCTACTTTAATAATCCAGATGACTCTCCCTGATTATTGTGATCAACGAAAAGGATTTAATATCTACTTGAGAGAACCAGTCAATTAATCACACAGATACAACAAATTTGCACTGATAAACTGAAAATAAGCTTGTTACTTCAATTTAAACAACAAGAAAGAATCAACATGGAGACAACTTAGCAATGCTTCTCAATAAACTCAACATACAATTGACACCAGAAATAACCTGCCACACCAACTGATTTTCATTGAATTCACCATTTTAAAACATGCACATAGTCTCTGATAAGAGAAATCTATTCTAATGTAGCCATTTGACTACCTATTGTATCTAATCTAAAATATGATGATAATCAATTACAATTGGGGTGCATATACATACACTAGCAATCGGAAAAAAATCGCTTCCAAATCATGTCAGCCACCATAGAAATCGGGCCCAGTCATGTCAGTCTCCAACAGCATAAAGAAAATCTCTTATGTCGGCCCATAGTATTTGAAAATTGTTAATCAATAGTGAACCAGTTGCCAGGATAATCTAGAAGTATGTTGAAGGCAATTCAATCATTTCTCGCTGTCTACCCATGTTCCTCTGTTTCATCGTGACCAACTGATCGCTATGCTGAAGTCAAGAAGTAGCCTTGTGTCTCCATTCTATTTCACCAAGATGTTCTGCCGTCGGTGAGATATCACAACGAAAACCCTTTTGTCATACCAAGAGCACACATGTGTTATATTTATTTCAGTCACTAAGACAAAAGAAAATGTCTTACCGAAATGAACCCCTTGTTTCATTTACTATCACTATGAGATTAAGATATCAGCAAGACCTTACATAGAATACTTAGAGTCATACCGAAAGTCATCAACCATCCCTGAGTCGTGGAGACAAGAGAAAACTCTTGCTGATATGATCATTTTGCACACTGTCGGTGAGACTATAAGATACCATTATGATATATCACCAAAAAAAAAAACCTTTGCCGATAGAGCCTTCCAAATGCCTTTTGACAAGACATTAATATTTCACTATGACCTTCACCTGAATATGATTCTTATGCCGATAGATGTCTTTTTTGTCACCGAAACACAAGATATGTCATGTCAATAGCCTGCAACAAGAATTAGTGAAAAATACACGGGTTAGGGAGACATTCACTCTGTCATGTCGATATGGATAATATAATGAAAGACCAAAGACTAGATGGATTTCAAACATATCACATGATAGAATATAAGCAAAGCAACATGAGGAAGGGATTTTATGCTTATGATGAGGTCTTGATTGACTGTAAAATTTTCAAACTTTTTAGTTCTAACAATTCCCACATCACTAAATCTAGCACACAACCTAAAAACACTTGAATTTATCATGGATGTTGGTTTATGTCGATTTATCCTTAGAAAGATGTATTTATTAAGGCTTGTGGATGTAAAATTAGGCCAATTAAGGAATAAAGAATCCTAATTACCCTATATTAGTGTGAAAGTGTGGTACAACACTTTACAACATCCTAAATAAGGAATAATTAAGTTCATTTAGTTTACAAGGTCCCAAAACTTAATGTGAAGGTACACTTTACAACATTAAATTAAGGAAAAGTTAGGTTATTTTTAGCTTAAAAGGACCCTAAATCCAATGTGAATGTGGAAAACACATTATAACATTAGATCAAGGTGTTATTAGGTCCATTTTAATGTTAATCATTCCCAAAATAGGTTTGAAATGTAAACAACATTTTTGACATTACAATGTTTCCATTTTTATTAGAATTTTTTGAAGTTCAACTTAAATAAGTTTGATAATGTTATGGTTCCACCACTCGTGCATTGCTTATGGGCACCATTTCCAAATCTGCTGGTTCTACTGTAATAAATTTTTTGTTTGCATAGCTAAATTGGGCAGATATTTTCCAAGGGGCATAACTTTTTCCTCAAAAGTCTCTTTTTCAACTTCTTGGAATTGTTGGAAAGGTGGTTCCATTCTCTTCACTATTGTATTGGTGGTTTTCCCAAATTATCCTTCTCTAATACCAAATAAATATTCTAAAAAAAACCCTTTCTCTTTGCATAACTAATCAAAAGAGTTATGATGCTAGAGAACACATAACAACAACAAATAAAACTAGTGATAAATAAAATTACTTACGACTCTAACCAATATCGCTTAGTCATAAAAAATAGTTCTTTCATTGAATTCATAGGAAGAAGGCCAAAAAACTATTATGTATGATTATTGACTACATAACTATTACATAGCTTATTGAATCTTATATAAAAATCAACGTTGGTATGTAGTTCACATCATCGAAGAATAGATTGAAAAATTAAAAAAATATAAGCATGCATCTATCATGCATTATTTAGTGATCTTGATGATTGAAAAATAAAATGGTGAAAAAAAAAAATTCAACAATTATTCAAACTAAAAATAGGAGCAACATATAATTAAAAATAACTATCTAAACATACATTCCAAATTGCACATGATATTGAAGTTTATTAGGTGGTGCACATGAAAGTTAAGGGAACTAACTATCTAAACATGCACCAAATTTGTGCAATATATTGAAGTTTACTGGGTGGTGTGCATGGAGGTTAAGGGAAGTTGCATGTGGAGAGATTTATGCATCTAATTCGTGCATCACTTATCAACACAAAGTTCTTTGAATAAATATGTTTTTTATATCAAATGATACCATATTTTAAAGAAAATAATCATACAAAATTATAAATAAAATTCACACATGATTGCATATGATTTATATCACATAATAATAAGTAACCTTTGTATAAAGACATTGAAAGAAAAATATTAGTACAATTTATTCTTAGAATATGTTGGATAAACTTTTATTCAAATATATATATATATATATATATATATATATATATAAAACATAATAGCTCCCATTTCAATGTACATTTTGATCACTCTAGTGGTTGTAGCATCAACATCTTTTCCATCTATTATTTTATCTATAATATGGGATACTACACTCTTTTGAAGAATGTTAAGGTTGCACTATGTGACTTCATCAAGAGAGATGTAATCAATTATCTGAAATTGAAGATCTTAGACCACCACTGATAAATACCATGATGGATTAATAAAATTATTTTCTATAGTAACTAATTTAGTATAGGAAACTATATTCCAAGAGGTTTTCTCTTCCACCACTTCAAAACATAAGAGTTACTTCATGCTCCTTTAAAGTAGCAAAAAACCTATTAAAATGCTATTAAAATTATACTATCACCTATTTGTGATGTCAATAATATTAGGAAAAGGTGTGTTGTCCACCTTGCATAATGTTATTAAGGTATTATTTATGTATTATGTGGTGCACCTAGAAATCTAGGGGTACATGCATCAAATGGGTCTAGCATTCTTCGGGCCTCATTATGTGTTGTATGTAATATTGATTCCAATATTTGATGTGGGGCTGCACATGGGAATAATATTTAATATTGGGAAAAACTTAGTACCAATATCAAATGAGGGTTTAATGGTTTTTAAAGTCCATGATATTAATCACATGGTTTTCTATAATACCACTTGGTGGTTTTTTGGGAGATCATTTCTATAAAATCAAACACATCGGTAGTTGTCTAAGGTTGGATAGTTGGATATTTTGGCTAAGGGGTTGAGAGCATCTCTTGTTAACATTTGTGAGGGTTGGAGCATGACATGGGATATGTGGTTACATGCTTGTTCATATGGAGTGCTTGTAGAGGGCTTGATGTTTCAAAAGTGTTCATGGAGGACTTTGAAGATGTATTATAGCCTTTATTGTTGAATAATACATGAATTATGGATACTTTTGGAGGTTAGGTTTCCCTCTTGTGAATTTTTTTCAAGTATATCTTTGAGTCATCTTTGATGGTATGTTGTTTATTCTTTTGCATATGGATTATGAATACTTGTTTACATAGATTTCTCTATTTGGGTTGTGTAGAAATTATCTTGGGTGGATGCATATTTCCTTTCAAATATGACTTTAAAAGTAAATACATCATGATAAGAAGATAATGTTTGAGAAACATGTAACTTGCTAGTCTAATATATGAGATAAATATTGAGAAGGATTATACCGAGTGGATATATATCTATAAATAAAGGCATTTTATTTGTTTGGAAATGGTAATCAATGAAGAGGCATATTTTTATAGCTTTAAGTCTCGTCAAATAAAAAATTTGTATCAAAATATCTTTTAAAACAGCCAAGGTTACATATGAGAAAGGCTTAGTAGTTACATTATCCTTTGATTTTTAAAATCCACATTATATAGTATGAGAATGGTCTATTGATTAGATTAAGCTTACTACAACATAAACTAGTAATCACCCTACAAAGTAATGAATCACTATGTTTGATTAAATTTTATTTCACTTTTTTATATTATGACTTCAATTATAATATCATCTAAGCAAGATCAAAGAGGTTTAAGGATATTAGATGTAAAAAATTTGATGTAAAAAAATGAAATTTTAGAATTTAATGTAAGGATTGAGGCCCATTGATCTTGTTCAAATAGCTTCAAATTCTTCACATATTTGCTAGTTTAGTATTCAAAATGGAGGTGTCATAAGGGTATCATTCCATCTTCATAGGTTTCATAATTTTTTAAAACCCATATTAACTATTATGACAAAGATTTATAAATTAAATAAATTTACTAATAATTTAAAATAAAAATTAATATTTGTGATGTGGCATAAGGGCTGACTATTTTTTACAATTGAGAATGTGGCCAAATATTTTAGGATAAGAATTTTCAATGTTATTTTATTGATTAATATTATGTTCACCATTATTGTTCCATTAGTGTCCATTAAAAAGGTTGAAAAATATTACAATATAGATTATTGACTTTCTAATTTAACATGAAAATTGAAAACACCAATTTTATTAAAATTGTTGAAAATATTTCACCTTGTTATTAAATTAAATATTCAAAATTGAAAATACTACTTAAATTATATTAGGCTTAAATTAAATCCTAAGTAATGGATTTTAAAGTAACGTGACAAAGGAAGTTGATAAAAGCCATTTTTACTCCCATAGCTTCCTGGATGAATGCAAACAAAATATGTTTCAAGGGTGTAATAAAATAATAAAAATTACTTTTTGTTCTAATCATTTGGGAAAATCCAATTAGATCTGGATGGTTTTAGTCTAAGCATAAAATCCATAGACAAAAAAAGAAGGAGTTTTTTTATATCTATTTAATATAAAAATAACATGTTTTGACTATATCCTTAGTTTAATAGTGTGTTTCTTCAAATTTAATTACACATTTACACAGCCAAATTTCAGCAATTATATCCTTTCAATTCTTGATGTATATAAAAATATGTTGAAGTTACTTTACATTCATAACCAAGAGATGTCACACAATGGATAGTGTAACTTTGCATTTAATTTTCATATCTTTCAATCATAATTCCTACTATCTAGAAAACATGAGGTTAAGTTGTCTACACGTTAAAAATAATTGCCATATACAAAGTACCTCATTTGATTTAAATTGAATGTTTCCATAGTACTACAGTAGTAAGAGTAAAAGTATGAGTTCGAATTATATAAACTTCCAAAATATATATTCTATGGCAGAGTAAAATCATGTATAAGATTCCAAATGATGAAGGAAGGGCCAATTTCCCAAGCAGCTTGAAGAAAGGAAGTAGAAACAGGGACCCTACTCCTCCGATCCACAAACTCAGCCAAAGAAGAAACATGTTGACCCCAAACACCATAAGAGTAAAATCACATAGTAGAGAAACTGAATTTTACTAGTTTGGAATTGTGAGGTGGGTAATCTCTGTTACATCTCTATCATCCTTGTTAGCCATTGCACTTCTGATGCTCATAATGCTGAGACAAATTGCAGTATTTACTTTCTTTTGACATGTAACTTAAATAGACAACAAAATTGTCCATTTACAATGGATTCACTTATAAAACATAGATTCCTTGCATGTCCCCTTAATGAAATTGCAAAAAATAATATTTAGTTTTGTCCACAAACTTTCTGTTTTTAACATCCTTTTTCAACTGAAAACATAAGGAGACAAATTGTAACATGACGTCGGAGTAAAATTGTAGCATTTTTACTTTTTGAAGAATATTTTGATTAGAAAATATAGCTAAACATCCACTTTTTCAAATATGAAGAAAAATGGCCAACACAAATCTTTTCCAATGCAACACATGCCCAAAAATAGCAGTAAAAAGGTGACATATAGCTTCCATTTGTCGAAAAGCAGTGCCAAAAAAGGTGACGTATAGCTTCAATTTGTTTAGATTTCGTGTTTAAAATTTGTTTCAAGTGTTGTTTTATTTTGTATATGGTTGGTGCTATCTATTATTTATTATTATTATAGGTCACTTGAGTTACCCAAGATTGAGACATCTTGGTATTCTCCTTTAAGAGGACGGTTTGTAAAGTTCTTTGTTCAATTGTGATTCAATTCTTAATCTCTGCAATCCCCTTTTTTGAGCTACTTATTCTTTTTCTTGTAATTCAACTTTATAGATTCCTTCATTTTGTAAATTGTCTATAGAGAAATAAAGGAAAACTAAAAAAATGGAACATTCCTTAGTCAAATCTGAGATAGCATATGATGTATTTCTTGTCAATCATAGTAAAAGGAAATTATCAAACTACTTTGCCTTGCAACGTTCACTAAGACAAGATTGCTTGTTATCACCTTTTCTTTATGTTCTTGTTGTTGATGCTCTTGAATATCTGAGCTACAAAAGTATAATTAGATTAAATCAATGAGGGTGTTTTGATATTGAATGATGCAGTTGTGCTTAACTCACACTTTTCTAGTGATAGCATGCTTTTTCTTCAAAATTCTAAAGAAAAGATTCATAGTGTGATGGGGTACTTGAACTTTATTGTATTTTTTTGGTTCTAAATTAGCTCATTAGAAATCTAAATTTCTTATAGTGAAGAATGACCCTATTTTGGAGTGGATACCAAAAGAATGGAAACAAATTAAACATGGAGAAATTTCTCACTAGTTGGGGATTCCCTTTGGTCTAGGTGTTACACTTTCTAATATGTGGAAATGGTTTCTTAATAAATTGAAAAATAAGCTTTTCTCATGGGGAAATATATTTTTGTCCCTAGATAGGAAGATTTAAGTGGTGAATCACATATTTTTAGCCTCTCATGTGCATTACTCCTGTTTTTGGATTCCTTTAAGAAAGGGATATGAGGATCTAGAATCAAAATCATTAAACTATTTCTTTTGTCTAATTGGAATGGTGATGCTAATTTTAAACCAACTTCTTGGCTGCATTGCATCCAACCTAAATCAAGAGGTGGGTTGGGTTTGTTAGACCCCAAAACCCAAGGAGTTTTTTTGGCTACTAATTGGATAGTTAGAATAGTTGTTGGAGATGAACCTTGGAAGATCATGGTTCATTACTGAATCATACAAGCTATTGTTAAAAAAAAATGGCAATCAATTAGATGCATTGATAAAAAAAATCTTGCTCCTTTTTTAAGCTCAAGGCTTCATTCCCCTTGTTGTCTATATGGAAGGCTTGGCAATTGGTCTATAATTGTTTAAATTGGAAAAGTGAATCCTTACAACATGGGCTTAGTTTTGGTGTTTCATCCATTTGGTGGAATAGAATGGTTCAATATCAAGGACAACCTCTTGATATTGTTTTTTGAGACATGCCCTTCATTTATTTAATAAAGGGATTCAACAATTTGGTGATTTATGGGACTTTAATGCTTTTGATTAGATTGTGTGGCATATTATTAAGAATAAATTTTATTTAAATAATAAGCTTAACAACTTTGTTATTTTTGTGAGAGCCTTAGTTCGCATGGATTTGATTATAAAACTTTGTACTTTCTTGCATTGCAATGTCTCCAAGGATTGATTGTGGTTGAAGAAAGTCCAATTTGATTGTTTTCCTTTAAAAAAATATATCTAAGTCTGCTTCCTTCATTGTCCTTAACTCTAAGGCTAAATCAGAAATGGAAATGTAATTTCAAAGAAAAGACTTGGAGAAGATTGAGTGCTCAGGTTTGGAGGCCAAAAGCTGAGGCCAATGCTCAAATCTTGGCTTGGAAAGCTTTACATTTCAAATTACCTATTGGTGATAGGTTAAGATGCATGATGGTGTAGTTGATTAAATGCCCCTTCTGTCAATACAGTGAAAGTCTAAAACACATTTTTGGGACTGTCCATGGACTAAAAGGAAATGAAATGTTATTTTTAAATTTCTTCTTACTATTTTTAAGCATAATTTAAATTGGAAGAAGTCTTATTGGATTTTTCCATGCAAAATAATGTTGTGGCTGATTTTATGAGACATGCTATTTTAAAAAATATATGAAAAAGTTGAAAACTTCAGCTTCATGAAAAAGACTCTTTATGTTCTTCACAACTAGAATGTATGTTAAAATTTAGAGTTGAATGTTGTTCACAAGTCAAGTTTATGACTGGAGTTCAATATTTATGTATTCAGAAATTTATTAAACTTATGATTGCCAGTTATATGAGTTTTGTCTGTTAAACTGTTATGTAATTTTTCACTCTTGAAAACCTTCCAATTGCCTTATTTTTATTATATTTTATTTACTTTGATTCAATAAAAAAAATTATTAATTTCTTTTTAGAGGGTATGCCGCATTGGTTAACTATCGTTGATTCTGTTGGTTGTTTTTACTTAAAAACTGTGTTTCCCTTGCGTAGTGGACAGTCACCAGAGAGGACTGAGACACTCATCCAGAGAGTTCGAAGTGATTCAGCACAGTCACCATCCAGTCCGTTCGAAAATAAGGGGATCCTATTTTAAGCCACAGTACACCTGTCTTGAGGACAACACGCTTATTACGTTTGAATTACGTCACTCATATCCTTTGCCTTCAAAACTCTCTTTGAAACGATCTTTGCTTTTACCCTTAACTGTTTATCGAAGTTAAATTTCATTCATTCACATTTAAGAAAATTATGATATTTGTTTTATATTTTTTCTCATCTTTATTCTTTCTCATTTTTCTTTTAAAAATATTTTAGGTTATGAGATTTTTTTTGTTTATTGGTGGAGATAAACTTTCATTCACATATGAGTAATTAAAGAAAATATGCTATTTATTTAAAGTTTTTTTTTTTTCTAAAGCGTCTTATGTCATCATATCTTATTTATTTGTAGGTATAGATAAATGAAAAGTTATACATATAATATAGGTTAATTATGAAAAGTTATACATATATTATAAATTGATTACTGAAATAAAAGTAATTAATTAAATATGAATTTATTTAAAGTCATTAGCATTTGGATATATATAGTTATAATAATTATATAAAATTTAAATGTGATATAGTAAGATTATTAGCTTTAAAATTGATGATAAAAGAGCGATGTTCATGGTTCTCTCATTAATTTGTTACCATTTAACAAAATAGTGTCCTTATCTTAATGAAGATTTTAGAATTTGTAACATTTAAAAAAAAAATGTTGTTAAAATTTGAGGGTCACATGTTCACTCCCGACTTCAATGAATTTGATTCAGAATGGAGATCTAATATATGTTCCACAACAATAATCTATTAAAATGTGCACTGTAATATTTTATTATTCTTGACCATCTTCATATTTGAATCTATAAAGGTGGAGCATAAACAATTTTTTTAAGATTTTATCAAAATGATACATAAATAGGTTCTACTATGTTGAAATTTCTAGTGGGCTAGATTGATAGCGAGTGATATCAAAGATAACATACACATACATGCATATTGCCTATACAATGATAATGTAATTATAATATTTTTTTCTCCATTCAAAAATCAATATATGATATTATCTTTTTCCCATATGAAATTATGTGTGCAATGAATTATTTAATGTCCAAATAATATGCTATATAACATTTGTTAAGTCAAATTATAACATCCAGTACAAAAAGGAGAATGGACATTGGAATTTGAAACCTTTATATTATAGGGGTATTCTTTCATGGTTTTGAATAGAAGTAGATAAATGGTTCATTAGTAAAAAAATAAACTAGATAGATAAAATGGTGATCTTAATGTAAGAAGTAAATACATGGAAATACTATTTTACAAACGCTGCTATGTATACATAATGTTCATCCTTTCATTAAACAAAATTTAAATGTGTTGGTACAAATTTCTTCAATTTTCTTATATGAAATAGAGCACATGTGTCTACTTGATGACGATAATAAGAGAATTGGATATATTTAAGTACCACCACATAACACTAAATTATACCAAAATATACATAGTTTTGTCAAAATAAAATGGTTAATAAAGTCAACATGCTAAATTTCAAATTTGATTTTAAGTTAGAAGGGAACAAGTTCCAAATTATGTGGTTATCAACTCAACCATAGACTTATTCCAAAATGAGGTAATGGTTAGATCTAGGTAACAAACAACAAAGTTGAAGGAGGTATATAACTATGTGTGATAAATAAGAGAGAGGTAAGTTTATATGAGTTAGTATGTAAATGTATGTTGTAGAGCTAGTTTTATAAAACTATGTACATGCATTAAGATATTTATTCAAAATAATCATAAAATTATACATAAATTTTTAAAAATATACATATTATATCTTTACACTTAAAAAAAAAATAAAGATGTATATATCAATTTTCTTTAAAATAAGAAAATAATTTATAAATTAATATTATTAATGTATTAAACATTAAACTAAATTATTATTTGTGGACATAATATATAAATAAAATTTAAAAATGATCCCTCATAGATGCTTGTACATAGTATTCAATAGACTATGATGAAAAAGCCTCCAATCACCTACTCTTCTCTATCTTTCCATTCAAATATGTGTCAATATTTCTATAGTATAGGTGTGTGAGGAAAAAGATATCGATACATTGCTATTTAAATACATACATATGGGAAACATACATTTTCATCACTCTAATGAGTGTGGTATTACTATTTTACCATGCCCTCCTTTTTTGTCTGGGAAGCTGCACACTTTTGTAAAGTGTTAGAATTCTACTGCATAATTTCAATTGGAGGGGTATCTCTAATGCTTTGAATAACTGCATCTGGAGGGATATATTCAATACTATTGATATAAAGATCCTTAAGCCACCACTGACGAATAGTATGATGGTTGTGAAACAAATGTCTGGTTGACACAACCACCCTAGCGGAAGGAACTATATGCCAAGGGCTTCGCTTTTTCGCCAGATCAAAAGAAAATAGATACTTCAGACTGTCATAAAGCAAATGACTTTGATATCTTTATATACCCGTTAACACCTCAAAATAGTGAAGGTAAGTTTGACAAATGGGATCCTTCTGATTACATAAATGTTGGTTATCCAATCGCTAACGTCGAGGAAATTACCATAAAACTCCTTCAATTTGCTATCGTCTCTCAACGGCATGTTCAACCCTGGAAGAATTCCATTCTTTTCAATTACTTTTAACTGTGGAAGTGTATGAGAAATAAACGGAGGATTGAAAAGATGTGCTTCAAGTTTTTGACGCTCTTCCCTCTCCAGGTTCATTGCGGCTCCCAATGCAATAGAAGCCCCCAGTGAATGCCCTGCAAGCCAAATATTATCGTATCCATTCTTATAAAGGCTCGTTCTTAGGTATTGTAAGCCTCTTTTGACCCTGGATAAGGAGTCATAGTGTCCAATAGCTACCTTCAAATCTTCGACCAGGTCGTGTAAGATGTTCTTTGGTCGAAGAAGCGTGCCTCTGAAAGCAACCACTTGAGAGGGAGGCCCACCCGGAACTGCTTTCGTTCTTCCACGCCACTGAAAAACAGCCCCAAATAGAGATTCGTCAGCTTCGTCGGTGATGGTTTCCTCTATATCAAATTGAAGTAAGCAACACAATTCCTGAGCCTGGTTTTTGTTGGTTTCAAGCAGGTATACAGCATTCACTAGGCTTGCAGCGATGCATCTCCTGTGCACCGGGTCCTCCCTGCCATCACCCATTACATCAAATCAATGTACATAACAACAGTTCCATGCAAAAGGCCTTGTGGGAATTATATAAATTCCTAGAATATAAATAATTAGGTGCTGACAGTAGAAGAGATTAATTACTCTAAACGTAGAATAAAATCAGTCTTGATCTGTACTTCTTATCATTTTTTTCTTCTTTCTGGATTATGTTTTTCTTTATTTTATTGGATTAAGAAAAAAAAATCAAATTACATCAGAGAAATAGAACTGGAACTATCAGCTGAGCACAGTGGTGCTTAACAAGCCACCAAAAAAAGACAACAGCAACAAAAAAAAGCTGCAACAAATATATTACCAGCAGCAACTGAAACATATCAGCAAAACACACTGCTACAGCTATATTAACAGCAACAACAAGTCATATAAGCTGCAACAACAACTATAACAGCAGATACATTGAATAACGTTGATAAAAGGAAAGTATTGAAGGATAGAACAACAAGTAAATGGACAGCCATTTTGCAGAGAACCGAATCACTCAGCATCCAAACAGCAGAGGTACTGCCATAACCTCCAAGTCCACCAAGAAAATGTCTCCTTAATAAGCCATCTATCCTTCAACCAGCTGTAATTGTTCTTGAACATTGTAGATAGTTGTTTTAAGCTCATTTTTACTATGTAAAAATTCTCTAAACACAGCTACCAAATTCCAGATGAATTTGAGAACGCCATGCCTGCAAGGTTGTTTAAGGGTATTGTGATGGGGGGAAACACCTAAGAGAGTAGTTTTCCATGACCAAGTATATTTAAAGAAGGTGGGAAGCAAAGGAAAAAGGGACTGCCACAGACTCTGAGCATGAGGGAAAATCCAAAAAGCATGTTTCATAGATTTAGAAGTGCACTTTACAACTCTATAGACTGTGAAAAATTTATACCAACTAGAAAAAAGTCAATCAAAATATAAACTTTGAATTATTATGAATAGTAAAATCCTTAACGGATGACTCAATATTACAATTGAGACAACATAAAACAGAAAACAATCATTGGAAACTAAAGAGCAAAATCAAATTGCAGAGAAGCTGAATTTCAACAATAAAAGAAGAATCTTACCAGTCAGGATTCGCAATATGAGCAAACTCTGTTACATCGATGCCATTCTTGTTAGCCATTGCACTTCTGATGCTCACAATGCTGAGGCCAATTGCATTATCTACTTCTTTTCGACTTGTGACATAAATAGACAACGAAAATGCCCATCTACAATGAATGTACTTACAAAACATTGATTCCTCACTAATATAATGAAATCTTAACTCAACAGAGAAATAAAGGCTAACTCAACAAATGGAACATTCCTTAGTAAAAAAGAAGAAGATTCTTAATTGTTTCTCTTGAAGATAAGAGTGCCCTGGGCCTACTGACCGGCCAGCCACTTGTCTAGTTTTACCAATAGTTTCTTATTGTTTCTAGAAATATTCTTTATAAAAAAAAATAGTGACAGAAATAGTTTGTCTACTTGTTATTGAGGACGGAGTAGATCATTCGGAATGTTGGAAGTGAATTAGAACCGTCGGCGTCCACTGGTTTTTTAAGCGCCTTAAAATAACAGGAATCCTCTTTAAGCATTTTTTACAAGCGCCTTTTGCGAGGCTGTCAATTTTTTTAACGTAAACTGTAAGCTGTTGCGTAAACATTACGTTATTGGGTTTACGTGACCTTATATTCTATTCTTCAAAATAATATAATAGAATGAGATCTCTTCTTTTTCAAAAACAATCCTTCTAAATTGTAAGCACTTGCCTACACACTACATTACTCGGCCACCCTTTATTCTACTCTATAAAGCAATATCTATAATGAAATGAGATCTTTTCTTTGTTTTAAAAAAATTCTGCCTAAATTATAATCACTTGCATACACATTACATTAGTGGGATTACGTCACCTTATATTCTATTATATTAGTGGAAAAGTTGTGCATCCCACATTTCTTCCTTAAGATATTACATTAAGATTTATGTTGTTTGGCCCCCTCTATTTTTATTCTTTTGTTTTAAGATTTATGTTGTTTGGCCCCCTCTATTTTTATTCTTTTGTTTCCTTTAAACTTTTCATAGATGACAACCTCTCTTTGAAAATGTAGTAGAATATATTTTTAAGAAAAAAATAATTAATAGATGGTAGAGGTCCTATTTATATTTTTTTATGAGATTTTTTTATATTTAAAATATTTTTAAAAATATTGACTGTTTTTTTTTATATCAAAATTAATTTTAGTATCTATATAGAAGGATACTTTTGTTTAATTAAATAAGATTTTTTTGAATTAGAAATGCATATTCAAATTTTGTTCTTCTTATTGACAAGTTTTTGTTTTCTCTATTTATGATAGGTGATGATATTTTATAAAGATGATATAATTTTTATTTTTTTTCTAATACCATTCTTAAGCCACATTATGGATGCTCAATATCCTTCCTCTATCCTAGATTTAATGCTATGATAAAATTGATGGAGTTCCACCTAATTTAGGATTTATTTATTCAAAGAAATATTTCCTCAAGAATGCATATATTTTTTGTAATCAACAAGTTTTTTTATGTGAACCTTAAAGGGGATCCCTTGGCAACACGAAATTTGAGATTTTATGTGTACATTTAAGTAATAATGTAATAAAGGGGAAAATTTTAATGTATTACATTGATAAATAAAAAATGGTTACATAGTTACACTTCATGTAGTTACACTCACAGGGTTATAATTCAACTATCAAATGCACATTTTCTCCTTTCATTAATGTACATAGAAAATATCAAATTAGTAAATTAAGTATATTTTCCCTCTCACAAATATGACTTGAGCTAAACTAATCATAAAAGGATTTTTCCATTGTCTAGAGAATGAAGTCTATATTGATAATATTTATACATATATTAAATACTCAAATTAAAAGTTGTTAAATCAATACTAATATCTAAAATTTCAAGTTTATACAACAATTTTCACACAAATTAATTAATAAATATAAAAAATAAGTCTAATTATTAAAAAATTACATATCCAAAAACTAAACATCATTATCTATAATGGATTTTAATTTTTTCAAAAAATTATAGAAAGGAATATATCAACCATAATGCTAAAGTGAAAATTTATTTTGTTATTTTCATGGCATTTTACTTGTAGATCCAAAGTTAAGTGTTGAGTTTCCAAGCCTAAAACAAAAGTAAAGATATGGTTTTCAAATTTCAAATTTTATGAAATGCACACCCACTCCAAAATGTATAAAGGATTGGGAATTTGGTATAGTTATGAATAGGTACCCATTTTAAAATGAAATGGATACCCATTCTAAAATGAGTACTCTTTTAAAACAAAATGTGTACCCATTTTGAAAATCAAAATGTGTACCTATTTGATATGGATATAAATTTAGGTTTGTGAATTTGATCCTAAATAGGTACCTATTTTTATGAAATGGGTATCCATCTAAAAATCCACTAAAATTTGACCAAATGTCTCACACATACCCATATTAATGTGACACATTTTTTTTATTTTTGAAAATAATATTTTTATCATTCACAAGATGATTTTTTAATTGTTATGGAGCATGAGCCTATGCAAATACCTCTTTATGTAGAGCCAAGAACTAGGGAGGATCTATCTTATTAAAATTTCCTTAAGTATGATTTGACCTCATCCCTTATGTAAAATTCTTTCAAATTTTGAACCTTGAATTCCTAAATAATAAATTCCTAAAAGCTCTAATAATGAGGTATGATTCATGCTTTATCCACTAGCTCAAATATTTTTCCTTTATGAAGAATATTATTATAGCTTACCCTTTATGTGACCATTACCTTAATGTCCATGTCACCAACATTTTTCTTTGTAGCATCTATTAGGATAAGTCATCTTTTTATGTTTATTGGAACATTTCTAATTCAAAAATTAATATATTTCTCATAAAATATGATGTTGCAATCACTTAAGAAAATATCTCAAATAATTATATAGGGACCTAAAATTTTATAAATTTAATTACCTTCTACTACATTTATACAACAAAATTTCTTCTCTAAAACATGAGACAATATTTTTTCATAATGCATAGAGAATTACATGAACATGAGGGATTTTATGTTTTTAAAGGAGATATTGGTGAATAAACTTTTGAGGGGTTTCATAGTTAGAAGGCTTCAAGATGAGTAAAGATTTAAGTTTCTACTATAACATATAAGAAAAAAATGATTATATAATCTATGAAATACTAAACCTAAGAATATGCTAAGAAAATAAAATATACTATATAATATTTATTATTCAACATTCTTGATATGTTTGAGATTAATAAATATAGCCTAAAGGTTTCATGTCTTTTTTTAACATTGCATGTAAAGTAATGTGCACATGTTAAGAGTGACTTTTTAAACGTGATATTATTAAACATGAACTCAATGTAATTAGTCCATAATGAGGAAATTTTTTCCGCCTAACTCACTATAAAAATAGTATACGTTAAAAAATTTGAGTGGTAATTGATAATAATATTTTATCGTGTCCATACGTGCTTCTATTTATAGTTTAACATTATTCTAAAAAATTGTAAAGGTTTTTTTAACTGTGTAATGTATCGAATATGTAGTTAATAATTAATTTTTTGGTATATATATATAATGAAAAAGGTGATATAATTAGTTTAATAACTAAATAATAAAGATCAAATACTCAATTTTTAATAGATTATCTAATGTTAGATCTAGAAGTATCTATTGACTCCCCTTTTTATCAAAGAAAAGTTGTATGTATCTAAGATGATTTTTTTCATTATGAATCTATGCTTTATGCTTGTGTTCATTCGTGCACACATTAATTTTTTTCTCTACATTTTTTTTTCTTGATATATAACTATCTACTCTAGTTTTCTTGAATAATTATGACTAGCACTATTTATAAATAGCTTAAGAGCTATTAATCGGTCATAGCAAGGCTAGTTCCTTCAAATCAATTCCTAGAAAGTGGCCAAGGTCAAAAGTACTAGTCAAGGACCTATGTATACATAAGGCTAATCCTTTTATTACACCAAATTTAAATGTGTTGGTACAAATTTCTCCAATTTTCTTGTATGAAATAAAGCATATGTGTCTACTTGATGACAATAATGAGAGAATTGGATATATTTATGTACTACCACATAGCACTAAATTATACCAAAATATATGTCTACTTTTGTCAAAATAGAATGGTTAATAAAGTTTAAATTTAAAATTTTAATTTTATGTTGGAAGGGGACAAGTTTGAAATTATGTGGTTATCAACTCAATCATGGACTTATTCCAAAATGAGATAATGGTTAGATCTAGGTAACAAACAACAAATTTGAATGAGGTGTATAACTATGTGTGATAAATATGAGAGAGGTAAGTTTATAAGAGTTGGTATGTAAATGCATGATGTAGAGCTAGTTCTATAAAAATATGTACATGTTTACAAGGATATACAAATTGATAACGAACCTTTGTACAAAATTATTTCACTTCTCACTAATAACCATATACATGTATTAAGATATTTATTCAAAATAATCATAAAATTATATATATACATATTATATCATTACACTTTAAAAAAATTTAAAGATGTATATATATGTATATATCAATTTTCTTTAAAATAAGAAAATAATTTATAAATTTTAATAATATCAATGTATTAAACATTAAAATAAATAATTATTTTTGAACATAATATAAAAATAAAAATGATCCCTTGTAGATGCTTGTACATAGTATTCAATACTCTATGATGAAAAAGCCTCCAATCACCTACTCTTCTCTATCTTTCCATTCAAATACGTGTCAATATTTCTATAGTATAGGTGTGTGAGGAAAAAGATATCGATACATTGCTCTTTAAATACATACACATGGGAAACATACATTTTCATCACTCTAATGAGTAGTGGTATAGATGCCAAGGCCTTGTGGGAATTATATAAATTCCTAGAATATAAATAATCAGGTGCTGATAGTAGAAGAGTATAATTACTCTAAACGTAGAATAAAATCAGTCTTGATCTGTACTTCTTTATTATTTTTTCTTCTTTCTGATAATGGATTTTTTTTTTTTTTTATTGAATTAAGAAAAAAAATCAAATTATATCAAAGAAATATAGCTGGAAATATCAGCTGAGCGCAGTGGTGCTTAACAAGCCAACAAAAAAACGGACAACAGCAACAAAAATGCTGCAACAAATATATTACCAGCAGCAACTGAAAAACAGCAGCAAAACACGCTACTACAACTATATTAACAGCAACAACAAGCCATATAAGCTGCAACAATAAGCCATATAAGCTGCAACAACAACTATAACAGTAGATACATTGAATAATGTTGATAAAAGGAAAATATTGAAGCATAGAACAACAAGTAAATGGACAGGCGTTTTGTAGGGAATTGAGAAACTCAGCATCCAAAGAGCAGAGGCACTGCAATGACCTGCAAGTCCACCAAGAAAATGCCTCCTTATTAAGCCATCTATCGTTCAACCCGCTGTGGCTGTGCTTGAACATTGTAGAGAGTTGTTTTAAGCTCATTGTTATTTTCTAAAAATCTCAAAATACAACAACCAAATTTGTGATCTGCATAGAAAGATTCTATCATATTAATTGAAGTTCAATTTTGTGGGGCTGATATGTGCCAAAGAAGACCGGAGCAGCAGAACTCCCAGATGAATTTGTGAATGACCTGCCTGCACAGTTGTTTAGGCGTATTGTGATGGGGGGAAACACCAAAGAGAGCAGTTTTCCATGACCAAGTATGTTTAGAGAGGGCGAGAAGCAAATAAAAAAGGAACTGCCAGAGACTGTGAGCATGAGGGAAAAAAACAAAAAGCATGTTCATAGATTCAGAAGTGAGTGCACTTTACAATTCCAAAGACTGAAAAATTTATACCAACTAGAATAAAATCAGTCAAAATATAAATTTCGTTTAGCATTAATAAATGAGTATATTATGAATAGTTGTAAAAATCGTAATAGACAACTCAATATTACAACTGAGAAAACATAAAACAGGCAACCATCATTGGAAACTATAGAGCAAAATCAAATTGCAGAGAAGCTGAATTTCAACAAAAAACAAAGACGAATCTTACCAGTCAGGATTTGCAATATGAGCGAACTCTGTTACATCGATGCCATTCTTGTTAGCCATTGCAATTCTGATGCTCACAATGCTGAGGCCAATTGCGTTATATACTTCATTTCGACTTGTAACATAAATAGACAACGAAAATGTCCATCTACAATGGATATACTTACAAAACATTGATTCCTCACTAATATAATCAAATCTTATCTCAACAGAGAAATAAAGGCTAACTCAACAAATGGAACATTCCTTAGTCCAAAAGAAGAAGATTCTTAATTGTTTCTCTTGAAGATAAGAGGCCCTGGGCCTACTCACCGGCCAGGCACTTGTCTAGTTTTACCAAAAAGTTTTTTATTGTTTCTAGAAATATTCTTCAGAAAAAAAAGTGACAGAAATAGTTTGTCTACTTGATATTGAAGACGGAGTAGATCATTCTGACTGTTGGCAGTGAATCAGAACCGTCGGCGTCCACTAGTTTTTTAAGCGCTTTAAAATAACAGGAATCCTCTTTAAGCATTTTTTACGAGTGCCTTTTGCGAGCTGTTCAAATATTTCAACGTAAATTGTAAGCAAGTGCGTGAACATTACGTTATTGGGATTATGCCACCTTATATTCTATTCTTTGAAACAATATAATAGAATGCGATCTCTTCTTTTTCAAAAAAATTCCCTCTAAATTGTAAGCACTTGCATACACATTACTTTACTGGGTCACCCTATATTCTACTCTATAAAGCAATATCTATAATGGAATGAGATCTCTTCTTTTATAAAAAATTCTGTGTAAATTGTAATCACTTGTATACATAATATATTACTGGAATTATGTCACCCTTGTCAAAACTTTTATGCCAGGAAAAGAATGAAAACATGCACAACAGAAGTGTACAGACATAAATGGAGACAAAAATATTTGCAACATTCTATTTACTTAGAAAAAAAAAGATTACATTCATAAATTTTTTACATATAAAATATTCAGAGCTAAAGCTCTGTACACATAGCTGCTCCGTGTGGGATAGCTTCCGGCGCACGGGCGCAAGGCTTACTGACTTTCTTCTGCTGCGGCAGATGCTCCTGAACTTCACTGTTCAGTTGCTCCTGAACATTCCTTTTGTTCTCTGTTTGCTGAACATTCCCTTATGTTCTGTCTCAGAAAAACTTTTGTCTGTCTCTTGCATAGAATAATAATTATCATTCAATTCTACTTTTGGCTTTTCAGCCAATACACAAAAATTGGCGCTCAAAATTTGAACTCACCTAACAAAATAAATTACTGCCAGAATGTACTTACTGGACAGCAAGAAAGTCAAGACACGGCAGGCGGAAAGAAATCTGAATTGATTCATCTGATAGTGCATTTAATGCACCTGTCGTTGGCTGCTCAAGATTAAAAAAATCCAACAACTCTATATTCTATTCTATAAAGCAATATCTATAATGAAATGAGATCTCTTCCTTTTCATAATGAATTATGGAAAAATTGTGCTTTCCACTCTTCTTTCTTAAGATATTACTTTAAAAAAATTGTTGTTTCACCCCCAATTTTTATTCTTTTGTTTCCTTTAAACTTTTCATAGATGACAACCTCTCCTTGAAAATGTGGTAGAATATATTTTTAAGAGAAAAATAATTAATAGATAGTAAAGGTCACATTTATATTTTTTTATGATTTTTTTTCATTTAAAATATTTTAAGAAATATTGAATGTTATTTTTATATCAAAATTAATTTTAGTATCTATACAGAAGTATACTTTTATTTATTTAAATAAGATTTTTTTTGAATTATAAATGTATATTCATATTATATTATTCTTATTGACAAGTTTTTGCTTTCTCCATTTATGAGAGGCGATGTTATTTTATAAAGATGATATTATTTTTGTTCTTTTTCTACTGCCCTTCTTAAGCCACATTATGGATGCTCAATATCCTTACTCTACCCTAGTTTTAATGCTATGATAAAATTTCACTTGAACAAATTAGGAGTCAAACTTAAGATTATACATTCACTACTAGGGTCTTATATCACTAAGTTATTGTCCTACTTGATGACCAGTCCCTTTAACCTTTAGGTGAATCATTTTCTCATTTTCACTCTCTAAAGAATATATCATTTGAATAAAACCCATCATTAACATTTCCAAACTAAATTTATATGTAAATTTAATTACTTTTCTCTCATCAATAAAGAGAATAAGATGAAATAAGTGGACCATATATATATAATGATGTAGATATATCTTTTTAATGAAAAATGTTGATTTTTTAAAAATCAAACATTAACTATGAAATATATAGTGTATTTATATTAGAAATGAGAACCTCTTAAATAATATCTCTTAGAGATAAAATTAAGGAACACTTCACTCAAATGTTGAATTTTCCTAAATCTTTTTATGAAAATTTTCCTTATTTTTTTATTAATTGTATTTTTATGTATGTTATAGATTTCTTTTATTGGGTTGATTATGAGTTATTATTTATTTCTATAAACTATACATAATGGAAAAAATATATATTAATTATTTTTTAAGTCATTATATATATATATATATATATATATAGGGAATTGGGTAGCCATCCCCCTATCCCTCTGATATTATGGGGATGATGGAGAGACTAGACCTCATGACCTATTTCTTGCAACATGATGCTTTAGCCAATCGAACTAGGGCCACCACCCAAATTTAATATATTTTACTAATAGTTGTTTTTAGTTAATTTTTTTAAATTAATAAAAAATAAAATCATAAATTTAATTAAAATTTATTTTATTATATTTTAATTATATCTTTTAAATGCAATAGATTTAAAATAGTTTAGTATTATAAGTTATTTAAGAAATAATATATTAATAAAATTGGCTTAAATAGGTTGATTATCTACAATATATTTTTTACATTTATAGTAGTTGAGTCCTAATGTATGCTAATAATACCATACCATAAATTCATCCATTTTCACATTTTTATCCTTTGATTGTATGGAGCTCCTATATGAGATAGAATACTTGTAATATGTTGGTTAGCTCAAAAATTAATTTCAAATTTGATTATGCTTCATTAGATGTGTTAATATATAATGTCTTTAATGGTCATCAACAAAGACAAATCTCAACACGATTTCCCTAATTTATATATTTTTCTCTTCCAAGTTACTTGTATTCAAAACACTCAATCAATTCAAATACCCTTCTCCTTTATTTATTTTACTTGTTATTTGAAGAATATTTTTAAAAGAAAGATAATAGTGAAAAAATTCACAAAAATGCATTTAAAATATGATCTATAAAATTTTAAGGAAAAATATAAACATAAAATATTACACCATATTATGAGTGTATACATTAGGAAAATAATTTTAGATTAAAAAAATAGACTCAAAATCTCAAATAATATATTCATAGTACCTATTTTGTTATAATAGATAAATAGGTTGAGGTTTTCATAAGAGAAGGCTTGTCACAAGTCTAGAGAATTCTTAGCTCTATAAACACATAAAATCACATTATTTTGCCTCTCCATCTTAAGCACAGATATCTATGTGATAAAAAAACAAGAAAAAATATTTTTTTGTAGAATACCACTTTGAAAAATCACACCCAAATATCCATGATTAATTCTAGAATGTAGAAGCATCTCAAGTGTCAAATAATCAATATCAATTAAAATAAAAATATAAGTTACAATTTTTATTTTATGGTCTAACCTTGCATATATAACTGAAGAGGGAAATATTTATTATTCAAATAATTTAAATCCAAAAAATTTCCTCACTTAGATGTTTCGATATATTTTGCATCTTTCAGAACTTCACTTGACACTTGTTTGTATGCTCATGGTCTCTACTGAAGTTGGAAAGTCATAATAATATCATATATTCATTGCAAAAATTCAAATAACTAATTATAATGTTATTTGGTGATGGAAATTGTATTCAAACATTGAAAATTAGTAATATTTCAAAGAAAAACTTAAGGGTTACACAACTCTAGATAACATGTCTCTCTATGGAATGTGGGTTCAAAAAAATTTGATCAATGCAATTTAGAGTGATATGAACCAATCAAGAGAATTCTAATACAAGCATTCAAGGACAAACTATATAGGCATGAATTTACACCCCATGTGTAAATTCCCCTTTTGTCCCTTTCCACTTTAGAAAACCAAGTTTGGAGGCTTAATTCCACCTAAGCCTGCTGCTTGCATCCAACTTGGCGCCTATTGTGAGCATAGGTGGAGGATTTTTTGTCAGGGATGCCCACGTGGCATGCTTACATCCGTGGCAGATTCCTATGGCTAAGCCTACAGAGGCGTTACACTTCTCACTGGGAGTCAAGTTGCAATGCAACCTTTGGTCAACTGATTCGAATATGGTCATTTTTCTCCATCCCTTCTTCAAATTCACTCCTTGAACAAGCATTTCAATCATCTAAGAATTCAAGCAATCTTCTACACACTTCAAGCATACATTCTCACACTCTTGCACTCACTCTCAAGCTTTCAAACAACATTCTTGCACTCCATTGCAGCAAACACACCACTCCATCACTTTGGTAGAGCAAGTTTGGAATGAAATACCATTGCAGTAGAGGCTCAAGTACTCTCATTTTCTCCCCCAAGCACCCTTCAGTGCTGTTGGTGGAGGTGGTAAGCTTCCCCTTTCTCCTCTCTATCACTTGGTTGAGTTAGCACTTTACTATTTTGTAGTGCTTTAGTTCTTTTTGTTATATTGGTCTCGTTATCTTGCTTTCTTGGCTGTTCGTGGAGGTGGAAACAACTAAACCAGGGTCTAATTGAGGCAAGTCTCTATACAGCCACCCAATATTTTCCTCTTTCTATGTGTAGGTGTATGTGCTTTGCAGAGCTAGCTGGTGAATAAGCTCTTCTATGAAATCATCTTCGTCACCCTAGCTTTGGTATATTTTCTTTATCACATTCATATTTACTTCTCGTATTTCATAGTGTTGTTTTTCTCTTTTAGAAGTCATTAACTAGGCTACTAGCTTATTTTCTGATAGTTCTTGTTGTACTTTCAATCATCTGGTTGTATAGATGCCAGCGTACCACACTATCATCCCAGAACTGCACTCTCATCCTAGGACAATGAGCTATCTGAGATACAGTGTTGAGCTTGAAAACCAACTCGCCTAGCCCTGTATTGAATCTTGGGATTGCAGAGTGCTTGCAAGACTTTATAGTTCTCATCATTCTCATCCTCATTTCCTAAACATCCTGCTAAGCTGAGGTAAGTTAGGGCAGCTTTCCGCATCTTGGCCCTCCGTGACCTCGAGCCTTGTACGTGGTGGTCCCCCTATCTTACATTTTGGTGAACCCGACGTGAACCAACATCTATTCATCCATTTGTATTGAGACCTCTCCCATGTACTTTGTGACTTTTGTGTTCCTAAGTGTTGTGAAGGTTTATGAGCATCACAACCTAGTCCACAAATTTCAAGTATATCATTAGGAGAAGTGTAGAATACCTCCCAATGAAAAGGACGAAGCTCTCTATTGGGCTATCTATAGGCCTTTTCTGTGGTCATGTCATTAGTGTGTCCATGCAGGAGTAGTTGTTGAGGAATGAGATGGGATTCGTTAATGAGACCAATCATGTTCCTGATCCCCCTATGTCACCTACACCATCATCGATAGATGAGCATGAGGCCATTAAGATCTTTACAGAATATGTCTTTGCCCTTAATGCTTAGGTTGTTAGTGAGTTAAAGCATATGATGGGTAAGATCAAATATGCATAGAGCTTCTAACTAGCCTCCTCGGTCTTGCCGAAGTGTGTGTTCCTTTGAACAATCCTAGTTTTGCACATGGAGTCACTTTCAAAGAGCATGAAGGACAATTAGGAGTATCGATCCCTCCTACTTCTGTTTACATGGCCAATGCAGTCCCTTCTATTAGTATCCCTTTTGTCTTCGAACAACTTGAAACTATCAAAGTAAACAAGGTCCCCTTAGGCTTTAGCTTGACCCCCCTTGTCACCTCTAGTGGTGGAGGCTTTGGAATTTGTGGTGGATTCGATAGCAGAGGTGGTGCTGGTGGAGGTCATGGTGGTGGTTTCGATAGAAGCCCTACTGGTGGTAGTGGATCTGGTAGTGGTCCTAGTGAGAGTCACACCATTGGCAGCTATGGAGGTGGCTTTGGTGGTGGTTCTGGAAGAGGTTTCTCTGGCCCTATATCTTCTAATAACCCCAATCTGAACACTTTGCTTCAAAATATAGGTAAGATGTAGAGACAATTAGCAAGTCTTTCCCAAGCCTCTACTCAGCCTATCTTCCAACCCTTCTTCTGACATAGTCCATTGTCAGTTGCAATCTTAAATACTCCCTTTTCCCAAGGAATGGAGATACCTAAATTTGAAAAGTATGGTGGTAAAGGAGACCCAAAGACACATGTGTCTTCCTTTAACACCGTATGCATAGACCATTTCCATCACAATGTGTTGATGCCTAAACTATTCCCTAAATCTCTCAAGGATACGGTGCTTGAGTGGAACTATTCCTTGCCTAACAATTCCATTTTCTAATTTGACCAACTTTTCAATCAATTCCTTAGGAAATTCCAAGCAAACATCAGATTGAATATGTCGTTTTTGGATCTTGTCCAGTGTAAACAAGGAGATAACAAAAAATTCACTGATTTCATAGCACACTACCAAGCACTCCTTTCACAAATCTCATATCAGCTGCCCAATTTTGACATGTAGAAAGTATTTATAGGGGAACTTACAAAGGCCTTGGTAAGAGAAGTTCACCCTTATAAAATATCCTTTTTTCATGCAATTGTGTGGAGGTTTACGAGAGTACCAACAGATGTTTGTTTAGTTCAAGGGATCCTCCTTGCATTCCTATTGTAAGTGAAAGTCCATCATATCAATCTCTAGGAAAGGTAAGGCCATTATGAACGTAGTTTCCGCTACTGATAATAATGGCCTCAGGCATAACTGAAAGTTCACAAAGTTGTCAGAATCCTATTCTTCTATCTTTTAAAAGTTGAAGGATGAGATCATAAAATTTCCAAGTCCTAAGCCTATTAAGGAACCTTACCCTAATTGGTATGATGAGAACAGTTATTGTCAATACCATTAGGTTAATAGGCATGATACTGAATGTTGTATTCAGTTGCGTCATGATATATAAGAATGCATTGAAGACGGTACCATTTGTCTTGATGGGAGTAAAAAAAATGCTAAGAAAATAGTGGTAAAAGCTAATAGTGAATTACAGATACACATGAACCCATTTTTGTCACACTCTATTAATATGATTGTGATCCCACTAATTCTACTACTCAACCCGGGGCCTATTTTAACATGGTCACAGTGACTTCTACTACTTCACCTACACTTGGTTCACTGGACATTACATTCAAATCACAAGATTTTCCCTTAAACAATAAATGCTCACCTCTCTCCATTCTCGCTAGCGTCAATGGTAACATTGTGATAGGAGTCTTGATAGACCCTGTGAGCCATGTGAATGTTATCATCTAAGAAACATTAGTACTAAATTCATTACAAAGGGAAAAATATGGAGGAACAAAATCAACTATATGTGTGCATGATGGTATGTGTCTTAAACCCTACGACTCGATAACTTTGTCCATCCTGATTGAACCCAAGGCTATTGACATAGTTTCTGATGTTCTTGGAGTCAGATCTATTCAGAGTGAAGCTAGGCATCCCTTGGCTAGCTTCCATGAATAGAATCACCTTTGTTATTCACAAGTGTTTAAAACTCTGTCATGAAGATGTCATGCATGTAGTGCATGACACCGAATATTATCCCCTAGTGTCCCATGGTAGATATCCATTGGATATCTTTTGGCCCTCCCTGGTTGGTCCACTTCCTCTAAGAAGAAACCTAATTTACATGAACTATGTAAAGTATAAGATTGGGGGCAAGGGATAGCCAAAACTGACCCTTCATGTGATGTAGCATTCGATCACCTCCTCCTCTCGAGAGGAGAAGGAGAAGCCTGTACTGACCGCTCCCCCTTCTTAGAAGAAAGAGGAGAAGTCCACAAAGGCTCCCTCTCCTTCCCATAAAGGAAAAGAAAAGGTTACCTTTCCCTAGACTGCCTCATCCTCTTGCCCTTCTTGGGAAGAGTACTAGATGAGTTAGCTCAGTGGCTACTCGCTGAGTCTGATGATTCCTCCTTAGTGTAGGACCAAGCTCAAGATCGTGGGTCTCCCTAATGAATAACTCAGACTGTGGTACTACATATATGATAGAAAGAAAGGTTCTCAAAGGAAATTTGATCTGTGGCCTCCTACCGCTCCTTCTCCCAAAGTAGTAGGTAGGAAGAGGCCCACTGTTGAGGCTCTTGAGCTAGCTCCCCCCACTGCTACTCAACCTACTCTTCCTTCTCATATTCAAGAATCTATTCATCCACCAGAAATGACTGTAGTGGACATTCCCATGGTTGAGCAGGAGGCTTCTATTCCTTTGCAGCCTCTGACCTCCAACTCCAAGAATCGAAGAAATTTTCTTGTGCATAAGCATAAGCATCGACGAAAGGATCTCTTAGCTAAGCAGGCCACCTCATAAAGGAAGGAGGAAGAGACAACCATCCATGTTTCAAGGCCTCCTATAGTGTCACCCTCTTCCATTCCTTCTTCTCTCCAGTCTAGTTCTGCCTTGCTTTTGGCTTCTGTTGCGAGTGTAAATGTACCTAACCCCAAGGGGGTATAGGTGTTCATTGCTCCTTCGGTGGAACTAGCTTTGCTAATATCCGCTCTACATATCCAACCCTTTCCAAAGCCCATGGATATGGTTAATACCTCGGTTGTATTTGCAGTTGTTCTTTCCTCCTCTTCTCCTACACCTCTAGCCTTGTCTGTGGGGGAGCTCATCTCCTCTGATGAAGAAAAATGTGGAGTGTGGTCCTTCTAGCAAGAAAGGATGTAAGAGGAGCCCACCTTCTTCACAAGGTGGTTTTGTGCTGACTTGTTTTGTCCTAGTGATGGAACTAGTCCTGACTTCTCCTCAGTTCATCACCACTCCCAAGTCACTCAGCAAGCCCAACAATGAAATTTGGTGCAGCCTACCCCATCAACTGAAGTTGGACATGGCACTCTTATGGGGTGCATGATTAACTCTGTGGATGAATTTTTGGCCTTGTCAGCGATTTTCATGAAATCGTTGACCTTAGCTCCATAAGAGCTCGGTGGAGAGGACCTCAAGGGGTCCTCTTCCTTGGCCCTTGTTGTGAGAGGGTTGAATGCTCCTCCTCTTAACATACCACCACTACAGGCTTGTACTCCTTCCCCCTACGATGATCTAGAGTGGGAATTGGATGACCTCTTAGTTGATCAATGCTAGGACGAGGCCTCTTCTTAATCTTTTTTTGAGTGTGTGTGTGTTTTGTGATGTGTTCCCTCATGATTGTGCTATTTGTGTCTGGATGACTCTCGTCACTCTTGTTGGTGCTTGGATACAGGCATGTTTTTTGTTTCGTAAACCTTCTATTTTTACCATCATTCTTCCATGTTTGTGCTTGATTTTTGAAAAATTGGGGATGATGCAAAGTGTCGGGGGAATTTAGGATTCCCTTCCATGTTGACCCAATTTTTAAGTTTTACTTTTCCTTCTTATGCATTCTTCACACTGTCTGATAAAATAGGGGGTTGATGATAGTTCATTTATAAACTATTACTATACATATCTATATATATTTATGAGCAGTTCTCACCTTGAAATATCAAGCTGCCCCTGTGCCCTTTATTTGTGTCTTCTTTATTTTTTCTTTCTATTTATCTTTCTCTCTTCTTTGCTTGAGTTGTCCCTCTTATGTGTGACAACGTTGCTTTTTCAACATTTCAATTCTTACAAAATGCATTAATTACCAATGAATATTTTCTCAAACATCCTTGTAAACCTTTCTTTAGAATCACATTCTTAGCTTGGAACCCTAATGAAACATGTTTCTCTTATGTTCATAAAGAAAGGACATGGAAATCTCCCTCCAAAGTGAGAACAATTTTGATCTTCCCCTTGTATGGGGACATGTTCTTCCTTTTGAATTCCTTGATGAAGTGAACATCTTTTGAAAGGATTCCTTGATGATGGATTGCTTTGAGAAAGAAAACATCTGCTTTCAAATCATGCATGCCTTGAGTGGGCCCCCCTTCTTCATAGCAGATTCTTGAGGGAGCCCCTTTGAAAGATATTATCTTAAGTGAAATCATTTGTGCCTAGTTTGGGGCAACCTGAATAGACCTCACATTTCAAATAGTGCATCCCTTGAGTGGACCCCTCTTCTTTTGAAGGGTTCCCAAGGGACCCCTTTGAAAGACTTCCTAATTATTGACGATCTACACAACTGTTTGTTTACTTGCCTATGTAGATGCTTCCTGACTCTATGAATTCCACTTTCCTAGGTTTCCTCTATGTGAGAGATCTTTGGGGATACCCCCCACAGGACTGAGAGTTTGTAGGGCGCTTCCTTTTGAGCTTCCTCCATGTGAGAAATCTTGGGGGTGGCTCCCCTACAGGACTGAGAGCCTATAGGGAACTTTCTTGGGTTTCATCAATGCGAGAGATCTATGGGGATACCTTCCCTATAGGATTGCAGATCTATGGGGCACTTCCTTGCACTAACTCATTTGACTACAAAATCTGATAAAAATCTCTGACGAAATATGTATAATTTGATGTATCGTCAGGTGCTTGTAAAATTTGATGTGTAATTTTCAAAATTTTAAAAGTTTATACTTGATGTTCATCAAAATTTTGACAAACCTGGGTTTCATCAAAATTTTGACTATCAGTTTTGTCAAAATTTTGACAAACATGAAAAATAAGAAAAAAAAAATTGTGGCTGACATAAAGAAAAGTGAGTTCGTTGATTTATTGCGACAGTGTTTTTCTCTACTTGAGATAGTTTGTGGAGAAATAAGGACAATTTTCATGGGAAAAATTAGAAAA
>VDFB02271358.1:372401961-372804383 GCA_007258455.2 Sequoia sempervirens
CTCACTCCATCTTTCTCTCTTCCCTTAACCCTAAACCCTTAACCCTTAAACCCTCTACCCTCTACCCTTAACCCTCCCTTCCTTTATTTCTCTCAAACTCACTCCCTCTCTCTCTCTCAAGTCTCTCCCTCCTACCCCCTCAACCATAAACCATTAAACCCTAAACCATTAAACCTTCTATCATCTACCCTCAACAATCTTCCCCTCTCCCTTCCTCCTAATTCTCTCTCTCTCTCTCTACCTCTCCCCTTCTTCCCCTCTTCCCCTCTCCCTTCCCCCTCATAATTATTTCTCTCTATATATAACTCTCTCTCTCCCTTTCCCCCTCCCTCTCTCTCATTTTCCCTCTCCCTTTCCCCCTCTCTCTCTATCTCTCTCTCTCCCTTCCCCCTCTGAATTCGCTCTCTCACTCTCTTTGTCTCTCACTCTCTCGCTCTCTCTCTCATTGTCTCTCTTTGTCTCTGTCTTTGTCTTTGTCTCTAAATCTCTCTCTGTCTCTCTCTATCTCTCTCTCCATTTCCCTCTCTCTATCTCTTTCTCTCCCTTTCCCTCTCTCTCCCTCTCTCTCTCTCTCTTGCCCACCCTCCACCTCCTAATTACTCTTTGGTATATGTGTGCAAAAATCGGATATCCAATTTATAACACCAAAATATTATGTTTTAAAATGTTTTTCAAATTAGATATTAGACACGAATTGGATATCCAAAACAAATCGGATATCCAATTTGTAAAACTTTGTCCTAGGCATTGCTATGGGGAAATGTACTGACACCCAACCCAAAAAAAAAAGTCAACCCTGGATTTTCACATTTTTTTGCAAGTTCAAAATGCTACTTTTTTCATGTTTCCACTTCTTGGCCCATTATGATCCTGCACATACCCAGGTCTAAATCAGGTAGTTGTTTTTGCTAAGGTGGATCACTCCTTTCTTTGAAGGCCATACACTTATGATTGGGTCAAGTGTTCTTTTCTTTAGAAAATTCCTATTTCCTTTTTGATAGATTAATTATGATTTGATTAGATGGGTTATGAAGAACTTATTTCAAACAAATATCTTTATGAAAGAAGTATATTGGCATGAAATTAAATATGATTTGTATTCCAATGTAAAAAATACAAAGAATGGAAATAATTATTTCAACACATAAACTATTATGTAGTAGTCAATTAAAATGAAAAAGCTTACTCTATATTAGTTAGGATACACAACTAAGAAAATGATCTAAAACAACTTATTTATCCTAGAGGAACTAAGTATATAGTATACAAAGAAAACCAACAAACCCACAACTACCCCTATTTTGAAGGAGTTTAGTTTTCTCCCCTTCCTGATCTCACTAATATTGTCTAATTATTTTCAAGAGATGAAGGGTCATAACACAACTTTATTCAACCCAATAAATAGCTTTTTTAATGAAACTTGACAAAAGAAACAAAGCAATTGCTACATTTGGCAGTTCATGTTAAATGAAGATTGGTGATAATAATCTACTTATAGTTTAATAAAACACTATTTTTATAAGAAGGCTTGACATTAGAAAGATAAGTGTTATAGTTTAATAAAACACTATTATAATCTTACCAACATATACTATTGCATACTTGAATGGCTTCTTATTTAATATATGGGGAGATAGAGAAAGATAGAGAGATAGAGATATATGGGAAGAGAAAGGAAGAGAGGTGGAGATAGAGAGTCGATGGATAGGTGGATAGGGAGGGAGAGATGGTGAGATATAGAGAGGGGGAGATAGAGAAAGGAATATAGATAGAAAGAGATAGAGAGAGGAGTGAGAGAGATAAAAAGAGAAATAGAGATAGAGATATAGAGTAGGAGAGATGGAGGGAGAGATAGCTCAATAGATAGAGTGGGGAAGAGGGAGTGATATATCAATCACCCTCCCTAGATATCTATCTATTCATCATTATCTCTTTGTCTCTCTACTTCTCTCTATCTCTTTGTCTCCCTTTCTATTTGTATGTTTGTCTTTATCTCCCTCTCTCTCTATATTTTCTTCCCTATATTTATCTTTGTCTCCTTAAGTGTGCAATGGGCACATTGAAGAGGTATTAAAGGATAATTATCATATATTTAATCAAATGGCATGCTACCTTGAGCATAACTCACCAAGGACACATGCCATCCTTGGATTGTTGACATGAAACAACCAATCAAAATTTAGTTTCTCTCTCTCATATTAATATATATTACTATTATATTTAATATATATTATATTAAATACATATTATATTAATTATATTTTGTATTATATAAAAATATACTTATTATTAATTATTAATTATAACAATTTTATATGTATTTAATAATTTTGTTAAAGAATATAATATATAATTATAATAACATGAATAATTATATTATTTATTATGAAGAATATAGCTAATATATATTTAACTATATTTTAGAATATTAAAACCTAGCTAAATGGATCCAAAAATTTCAATTTAATTAACATATTGTAGAACCTTAAATCTGCATTAGTTCAAAAAACAAAAGCCCTTAGCATTGTTAGTAAACCAAAGAAAACAAAAGATTCCCTATAAGATTCATCTAATCACAAGAATAATGCAAAAGAAGCAAGCAAAACATAGAAAAAATATCATTCTAATAATCAAATCAACATCTTATAGTGGATTGGTGCTTCTATGGAAAGAAGCCCTTTCCCAATCCTTGATTAAGCTAAGCTAAATGATATAATGCCAATGATGATGATGGAGTAAGATGGGCAAAATCAGTTCTCAAATGAGGAAAGTGACTTTGCATAGGATTTGTGGATCAAGATGTGGAGGAGTTTGATCAAGCATGAAGCCTTTCATTTATAGATTATTTTGATGAGAGAATTGCCAAATGGATGAATGTGGGACGAAAAGTAGACCAATGAAAAGAGGTCACTTGTCAAGTTGTGATAGGATGAGGGATGTGCAAGATTTGGGAAATGTGCCCAAGAGAGGGAGTTTCAAATTCAAATTTGTGCAATAAATTTTGAGAGGGGGACATGAAAATGAGAAGTTAATGCAATGTTGGAAGGGACAAGTCAACTTGTCATCATTTTCAAACTTGAAGGAATATTCTTTTTTTATGCCAAGTTGAAAGAAAATAAGGATTTTAATAAATCAATAAATTGATTTATTTGTGCAAGTGGGGATATATAGAGGATGTGATGGGTGGTTAGGTTAGGCTAATTAGGATTAGGTTAGCTTAATGATGATTAGGATGATTTTCACTTTTATGACTTAAATATTTGATTTATTTAATTCAGAAAAGGATAGAATATGCATTTTGAGGTTTCAATTAAATAAAGTTTGGTTTATTTAATTAAAAGGTTGATGATAGGATCAAGTTTGATTTATTTAAATTAGATTGATGACTTTAGGAGATTGATAAATAAACTTGATTTATTTGCTGAATGGATGAATATGACCTAATCGAATGCATTATGCCAATTTTACGTGTCTAAATTTTGCCCCTCTTTGAAGCAATGTACTTGTTGTGTTGGTTCAAAGAATAAACTTTCCGCGATCAAAATTCAATTTTTTTTAAATTTTTCGGATGCCCCAGCGGAAAGTACACTGGTACATTGCCCCCTCAAGAGATAGAGCGAAAAGATTCAATTTGAGGGTCGATGTCGCGATAAGGAAGTTCAAAATGGATGGTTATGGATGATTATGCAAATGAGATGGTTTTAAGATGCTTAGAATAACAAATCTATATTATCCTAAACAACTTAAAATGATGATATGATGTGATGATGGATGAGATGGATGATGTGATATGCTATGATTATGCAATGGATGATTTATGTAGATACTTAGAATGACAGATCTATATTATGATGATGATGCAAATGTAATGCATGTGAAATGATCGATGTTTCCTATTATGTATGATATGAATGATATGTGGTATGCTGAATTTTTTTTGGATGTAGGATGGATTCCTGATGATGATTAACTATTCATGATGTGATGTTAGTGTAGAAAAGAAGACATTAGATGATGTCAAGAGGATCCAACAAGTTCATGATCTGAAGAGACTTTATTAGAGATGTTGATGATGATAGATGATGATGATGATTCACTTATCAAGGATTGGGATTTTAAAAGGGCTACTTACCTTATGTTTGATTACACATGTAGATACGATGCATCAAGGTATAAATAACCAGGATGGCATTGTACCTAGTGCAATGGACTTTGACTCGACAAACATATAGGAGTATTCTTGTTCACACTTGACATACATAAACCTTGCTAGGACGTACGTAACAAAGAAAGTATTCACCAAGTTATTTTACAAGAACGTCCAACAAGCACAAAAAAGAAAAGATAATGATTGTTGTCCCATTCCTATCTCTCTAAATCCTTCATTTAGATATCATCGAGAGGTCCTTGGAATGAGCACAATAAGATAAATCAAAAGAAAAGATCAAGTATGCAAACAAGCCAATGTTCTTCATATCTTGAGCCAAAGGGATGTGTTTTTATAGGATAAGAATCCAAGTGATATCCAAAATGATGCCCATTGTCATAATGATATATCCTAGGACATGCATTGTATGAGATGATGATGGTTTGATAAGTTGATTGATAGGCTGCTGATATAAGTTTGATTGACATGTTTGCGAATGATCAAGAGTTTGATTTTGTTTTCAAGGTTTGTTGTTTCGATTTTCATTGTGTGTATTTGGATTTTGATTTTTGCTAACTATTGTGGTTGTTTCTATTTGTGTTGCCAAAGGATGAAGGTGATGATCAGTTTATTATGGATGATTGATTATTGTGGGTGAAAGTGAGATGAGGTAGATGGATTTTTTTCAAATATTTGAATTTTTTTGACATTTTGAAATGTTTTGAGGCTGTTTTTGGTATTTTTCAAGATTTTACAAATGCTTTGATTTTTTATTTTTCAAATGTTTTGGACTTCTCTGAGATTTTATGAATGTTTTAATTTTTTTATTTTTTTGAATGTTTTTGGATTTTGATGTTTTTTTGGATGTTTTTTGATTTTGATGTCTCAGGGGTTGATCAAAGATTAGCCTTGCCTACGTTTAAGTTTAGAGACGATGTAGTTCGGATTCCAATGTTTTTGATGTTTTCCTAATTTTTTGAGTGTTTTTAGATTTTGATATGATTTGGATGTTTTTGGATTTTTGCATGATTTTGACAATTTGGATATGGACATGTGTGATGATATTAGTGCTCTATTTGGGATTTTGTTGAAAACCAAGCCAAGGTTGATTGATTGAATTGATGGATTGATGATGATGATAACATTGTTGAGGATGCACAACAATGCAAGGATTTGATTGATCAGGATTGATGATGATAGCATTATTGAGGATGCACAACAATGCAAGGATAGTGTTAAGAAACAAAATGATCGAGAAGGATATCCCAAGATGATGATGGTTTGATGATGATGTTTTGATTGGATTTGATTGATCATGATTGATGAAGCTTGATTTGGAACAAAAGTTGTTTGAATGATTTGATGTGATGATCAAGGTGCAACTTAGATGTGACTGATAGTGATTATTTGGATTGATGTTCGATTGAAGATAACACTTGATGAGGAACATCTTCTTGTCAAAATATTCCATGGGCTAGTGATTTGGCTTTTGGATCACAAATGCTTGATCAATTTGATTTCATGTTTTCCAATGTTTGGATCACCATAAAAGTTGGAGGATATAGATCGAGATTTATTCTCGAAGCAAGATGTACATATCTACCCCCAGTGTCTAGCAATGTATGGAATGTGGTGGGTGGATGCTTGGATAGGTGTGTGGATGGATGGATATGGTAATAACAAAATGGATTCTAAGGATTATCTTGCAATAAGATATAGTGTTCAGATAAAGAATGCTCATTTGGATAATGCCTCATAGCTCAGATAATGCTGAGTAGGATAGGATCAATGAAAATGAACCATGTTAAGATGTTTTACCATAAGCAAGTGTAAAGTGTGCCCCAAAATTTTCATCAAGATCAAGATGACTCGGACTATGGATGCAGATATATGCAAATGGATTGGATAAATGGTTCATGGATGACTAGATTAATTATGAATAAGATGGATGAAATGCTAGATTTATTATGGATGGGATGAGATGCTTTCACCTAAACTGGATGCTCTATTCTTACACATGATGCCTATTTTCCAGGTTTCCATCATGGTCTTTCCCAAAGCACCACCCATGCGGTTTTAACTAGAGGACATTTTTTTTCTTTACTGTTTTTAATCCTTTTTTTGATTTTTTTTGAATTTTCATATTTTTTTCTTTTTTTGTTGAATCACAAGGTGTTTCTAATGTAGATGCCCCTATCATAATGTGCCATCGATATCCTGCCTGAAGGAGCTTCTTTTCTAAGATACGTGCACTTAAATGCAACTTTTGGGATTCCTGATTTGCTTTGTTGATACCAGAGTTAACTTTGTCTTTATGCGCACATCGCAATAAAGCTCCTTTAGAATCCTTATGATGAAGGGTTGTTGCCAATACATGGTCAATTTAAGAACTAGATATCATGCATGGAGGCGTGGATGGTGTGTGTTTAGGGATAAAAGATGGATTGGTTGACAGTTTGGGACCTTTGACTTTCCAAACTTGGGAAGATGAGCAATGATGGGTGGATACAAAAATGTGCATGGAATTAGGACCAACTGCTTGATACACTTTGTATGTCACTTGAAAAGCTTGTTTTTCCTTGTGCAGACATCTTTGATGGATACTTTTCCCTCTTCTATTTTTCCCCATAGTTTATTTGACTGATGGAGTTTGATAGGGATAATATTTCTTTATAAGTTTTGGTAGCCATGTGTATTTGATTTGTCCACTATGCTTTCCAGCTTCTTTTGCTTTGATAACGTTCTTCGTACTCTTATTTAATTCTTTCTTTTGATGTTGGTCCCAATTCATGGATGGGGTGATGGGTGGATGAAGATTTGTGACGTCGTTGGTTATAGTATTAACACTAGTTTCATCATAAGGAATCTTTGTCCTCCCTTTGTTGACTTTTTCTTGAGACAAAGTTGCCCCCAGTATAGTGCTAGTGGCATCTTCATTCCTTGATTCTACTTGTTTTGAGATGTCTTGTTTAGCAAACATGCTATGACAAATGACCACTATAGATGATGTTATTTCGATTGGATGCTCTGCTGACTCTGAAGTATCTTGTTCTATCTGACCAGCTTCCTTGAGTGGATAATGTTGGATGTCTTCATACATGATGTCTTCAGTCTGGATTTTTGATATATCTAATTCTGATGTTGACAACTCTGTTTGACTGTACGAATATATAAACTGCTATTTTTGTGTAACAATGCCAGGAATAAAGTGATACTATTTTGAATGAAGATTATCTATGTGTCCATCCATAGAAAGCATCTCATGGGTAGATGGAGGGGTATGTGCATCTTGCATAGATAGGAGAGTGTCCATTAGATCATTGTAGTATCTTGGTGATACAAATTCTTGATTTTGAATAATTTCAGAGTTGCTTTCAACATGCTTTGGATCAAGTTCTTAATATGGGTCAATTCCAATGGATGGATTGCTTACAAAGGGTTCTTCGATGTCATCATTAGGCATGGGGAATGGCTCAATATCCTCTTGATCTTTCAGTGGACTTGGATCAAGTTTCAAGTTGAGGATTCCTTCAGTATCTGTAACCATGAGGTCAAAGGGGGTCAACATGTCTTGGAAAGGACCACTGCTAGACTTTGGTGAAAGATGTTGATCATGCTTTGGAATGAATTCTTGAGATATGTCCTCTAACTCATAAGGTGATGTAGAGTCATTTTCAACATGATCATAGGTCAACGGATCATGCATTATGTTAATAGGATCAAATAATCCTAACACTCCTTGAAATAGATCACTAAAAAGTGGCTCTTGATGTATGGTGAGTTGATCATCAGATGGGGTGTAAAAATCTTCAAGGTGCTCATCAATGGAGAGATCTTGGTCATTGTTTCCAACAATTGTGGTGGGGAGATTTCCAATTTATTCAACCATAAGGTCAAATGATGTTGACATTTCTTGAATTGGATCATTGTCATTTGGTGGATTTTGATCATGATTGAAAAGTGATTCTTGGTGTATGTTAATTTGATCATTCGATGAGGTGGAAACATCTTCAAGGTGTTCATTGATGGATAGATCTTGGTCATTTTTTTCAGCAATTGTGGTGGGGAGATTGTCAATGCTATCACCAATGGTTGAATGTTCATCATTATCCCCAATAGTTATCATTTTTCGTGTTTGTGCTTATGTTTGTTGGGTAGCTTGAGAGGCTTGTTGCACTTTTTGCATGGCTAGATATTGTTGGATGGCTTTTTGGTAGGACTAGTGAGATTTTAGTGCAATGTTATATTGTCTTGCTACGTTTGGTTTAGGTGGTAGTGGTGGTGGATTTGGACTCATGTTGGATGTAGTGATGGGTGGTTGAGATATTTTTGAAGTGATCATAGTAGTGAGGGGTTGAGATGTGATGGGTGTGAGAGTGGTGTTTGGAATTATCGAAGTGATCAGAATGGTTAGAATGACCGAGGTGATAGGTCCTTCAGAGGCCATATTTTGATTTGTTGAGATTGATGTTGTCATTTGATTAGATACCATCTATTGGTGTGATGTTGATGGTATATTCAAAGGATTTGATGGGATGGATTGATTGGTGTTAGGTGGATTTATTTGGATGGAGTGATTGGTTCTAGGTAAAGGGGGAAGCCCTAAACCAAGGAATGATGTTGATATGGGTAATGGTGATGGAGATGTCTCTTGGCGCAATGACTCAACTATTTTGGTAAGTGTAGCAATTTGATCTCACAAAATTTGATCTTGATCTTGATCTTGAATCCCTTGATATAGTTGATTTGGCTTTTGTTTAAGCAGATTTGGAGTGTGTACTTGTGTGTGATTTTGGAAAATGTTCTGATTTGGGATGACACTCAGATTTGGCATGATAGGTTGAAATTGAAGATTGTTGATGTTGGGAATCACATTTCCTTAACTTGGAGTCGTTAACATCTTGTTTAGATTTTAAACAATATTCGTATGATTTTCCAACATATTTATCCCAAAGTTTGTCAGATTCATGTTTGGAACACTTGTACTTGGTACATTCTTATTTGTTATGTAGCGATTTGGTGGGATGACATTGTTCTTTTGAAGGCTCATGTATTGATTGTTCGATTGGAAAACTTGTAGGTTTGGATTAGATCTACCATCAAGAAATGTGTTCCAATATTTGATTTGGGAATACTCACACTTGTTGTGCCATTAACATTTTTGGAAGGTAATGATCCCATGTACGGTTTGTATAGATGTGAGTGTTGATAATCAACTAGTGTTGTAAGGCTTTGATAGATTAGTTGACTTGGATTACTCATGATGTATGGATCAAGTTTATATTCCATGTTCTCCTTGTTTTTTGACCTTGTTGCAAAAGTGACCTCTAGGTGTTTAGGAACACATTTGATGAGATGAATGATGAAAGGGGGAGATGATATGAGTGTTGACCGTTTAGGGACTTTGGATCAATGCTAGACTTAGGGTTTGATTTTGATTGGTTTGATTTTGGTAAATGAAAAATGAACTTATAAACCCTAACATGTTAGATGTTATCTTAGGATGAACTTGTTCAAAGGATTGCTGATATAATAAGAGGTATGAGAAAGGATGCATTCCCCTACACCTAACTAAACAAGGTGATTTTGATTTTGATGATTTACCCAAGTCTTGAATGATGTTTCTAAAGCTTTAAAGTTGTTTGGGGGATGGATTTTGATAGATGTTTGGAATTTGGATGAAGTGTTTGATTTGATCCTAAATGAACCTAGGAAGGACTTGTTTACGAGACCAAGATAGTGAAGAACATGCCTTTCTCTAAGATTAATTCAAAATCAAAAGATCAATGTTTGCATGAAAACCATATGATCAAAATATATCAAGCACATATGTGGGGTCCAATTGATTCAATATTTTCTTAATGGATTCTTTTTACCACAAACACGCTCTTGATTAGATTTTGAATCTAGATATCTAATGTCTCAACTTTCCCCTTATCCCACAAAGTGTATTATGCGGAAACCAAGGAAATTTGAGGCAAGAGTTACCTATTGTTGACCTTACTAGGAGCAAATTGAGATGAAATCCAAATGCTTAGAATCCTCTAAGGATATGAATCCCAAGGGAAAGCAATAACATGTGAATTTGTTCAAGGATATTTTCCTCTCCTAAAGGGTTTGAGATTTGATGCACATGTTGAATGTTTGTTTTCAAATGTTTTCGATCAAAGCACTATGTTTTCAAACTGACTCACAAGCAATATAACACCCTAGCTCAATTGGTACGTTTTTCTTGGTGGGCTTGCCTCATGCCCTTCATAGTAGAAGAGATGATTTTACATGCAATCAAGGAAAAAATATAAAGGTATATGTTAAGAATGAAGTCTTAACCTCTATATTTTAACCAAGATCGGACATGGCAAGTAACTTCTTGGAATCTAAGTTCCAATGCACCACTTTGATAAACTTGTTGGATGGAATGGTTGGCTACTACAAACAATGTTCTTAATGACTAGACATCGGGGACATGGCACCTTGCGAGCATTTAACAAGCCACTAAAGGCTTTAATCAATCCTACTAGGGGCTCTTATACTTTTTATGGTAGTACCCCATTCTGAAAGACACTATACGACTAAGGCCTACATACCATGAGGACTTGACAGTTTAGTCTTATCCATTTATATACCGACTCGAATGAAAAACCGGTTGGAGTCACCTTTGAGTTCTCCTTTCGGATGTATCTCTTAGGCAGGCCCCTCTAAAGGTGACTCAAAGGAATAAAATGCATTTTGAGTGTATCTCTTGCACCCTAGATCACATGAAGTGCAAGGGGAGAGGATACACATTAAAAATGCACCAGAGACAAAACCACTCAACTCAAACACTTTTTCTTTTTAGCCTCAAAGCAATGATGAGTTCATTTTAAAGCACCAAGATGAAGTGTGAAATTTTCCTTGTTCAATTTTAGTCCAAAATCAAAAAGCTAGTAAGTTTGTAAGGTTCATTTTTAGCCTAACTTTGAAAGATCAAATCAATGGTTTAGTTGGAATAAATAGAAAATAAAATCAAGGAATGGACGCTTCTAAATTATTTTGATAAGCATTAAAAAATGCTTTTGTCAAGTTGAAGTTCAAGACCCACTCTTCTGACTTAAATTTTCTTTGTTACATGAAAAATACCTCAATTGTTTCTTGATTCCAACCATGCAAACATCAAAAAATAATCACAAATAAGATTTAATTCAAGGATTTAATGTGTATTTACCAAGCTAGTACTAAAAATTAGATTTTTGCACCGCTAAAAATAAATTTAATAAAATGTGTGTCCCTTTCAAGGTAGATCAAAAAGTTGATTTAGAAAAAGCTTTTATTGATTATGAGTGTCAAAGCCTAGGCAGTCGTCCTACATGTATAGGCATAACTAATAACTTTTTTGACTTTCACATCTGCATGCAATAAATAATAAAGGCATCTGTCTTGCATGTATAGGCCCAACCAATAGATTTTCTTGCATTCACATCTGCATGTAATAAATAATAAAGCTTCCTTTTATGATATTCAAATCTACACATGATAATAAAACTTATACGTATGGATGCTAGAACAACTACATTCCATAAGTACCCATTGTTAGATATGATGGTAGCCTGTTTCTGCATAAGAAACCATTAACATTCAGCTTGATGGCGGCCTTCACTGTTGATTATTCATCAATTAATCATTTAGCCACCAATAACCTTTAACAAATAAATGCTAAGAGATTTCGCCTCACCACAATAACATTATCTTTCAGCTTGATCATTAGTCCATCCAAATAAATGTAGTTAGATACTAAATATGAAATCAAATATAATGTGTGCCTCTTTTTAGTGAATTTAATCAATCTTAAAGAGTTCACCATACACCAGATCACATATTTATTTCACTACTGCAACCAACCATTATGAAAGGAGTCTATAGAAAGATAGGAAATGTAGTGATCTCTTCTTTCACTTGGTCAGATCCACAAGATATATGCTCAAGGAATTTGGGTGACTGATGTTTCTTTTAAGAGAATCTCTGGTGACCTATAAAACAAGGCACATGAACTAATTCACAAGACTTAAAGATGCAGTTTTATGATCTATAGTGATTGTGACAATCTCCTATGATAGGAAAAAACTCAAATGTAATGAGAAATTTCCCAATTCGATATAAAATCCTTCAATTGAGAGGTAAATTGACACCTATAACCTCCAATTTTTTTGGTCATGCATAGGCTTCGATCAAAAAATTTATTTGATATTTGGATGGGTTAAAGTTTGCGGACATACTGATGAAAGATGTGCCAAATAATGGCTTAAAAGCTAGCAAAAAAGTTGACATATGGATTTGACTCAAAACTATGACCAGGAAAAGCAAACAAGATGACCTTGAAGAAGACTAGACTTGCTATTTTGGGTTGCACCTGTACCAACTACAATAGTTTTAAGCAAATACTTAGAGTTTCATAGCAAAATGAAATAGCATATTGCATATAAATTTAAATATCTTAAAAGTATGCTAGTAACCATTAAGACTATGACCTCCACAAATGCCCCAGCTTATCGCTTACCATCCTTTTCCAACTATAAGCTCAAGTCAAGATTAGTTGAGGTGTGTGTGAGGTAAATGCGTAGACCTGGGATTGAAAAATACACATTTTGCTTCCTTTATTCTATCAGGTAATAACTGACAGCAAGGAACGATGTTCTTGGTGGGTTCCACATGCCATAGTGAGGAGCACTGATTTAAAAGCTTTTAAAAGTTTCCAGTGAATGCATTCAGCATGGCATGAAACAGGATCCCACAGCCTTTATTAAAACACAATGATTGTAGGAGCTACACCAAAAGATGAACGCATAAAAAAGCTTTCAAGAAAATGCATTTGTCACGTGTACAAAACAACACATAAAAGTTTCTTTTATTTATTGCAACTAGAAGGTTTAAAGGACGTGCCTCAAAAATAAACGTTCAAATGTAATGCAATTTGCAGGTGGTTAACTGGATGACTTAGTAGAATGAACTTTGGAGGATTGAAAGACCAATTTTTGGGAGGAAGCATAGCCACCAAACACCATAATTGCAAGAAGACGTATATTGGAGATCTCACACAAACAATCTTATTCAATGAATTTGCAATAAATCTAGGATTCAAGTCAAGGGCATTGAGCCATTATTAGTTGACAGAGGCGTAACATCGCTTGAGTGTATGGGTGAGGAAACCCTTTGTCGCCTTGCTTTAAATAGTTGACTTAGTTACTCTACATCCTTCTGGCCTTATTGAATAGAATGGGTGGACATTTATTTGGATAACTGTGCATTAGTCAGACCATGATTCAAGCAGCTATCATATTAGATATCAATCAAAAGTAACTATGAAATGATGTATATTAGTATCTTTCAACCATGATAAAAGACATGGTGAATGTTTGACAGAATGCAAGGTTAAAAGTGAATGCAATTAGCAAGCATAAAGCCAAATCTCCCAACCTTGACTAACATCCTCACTACCTGTGCCCAACATGAAATGGGGTATGGATATCCATGAAAAGCGTAAAACATTTTTTTATTTGTAGTCAAGCACTTAGCCTATAGGGGCAGTGATTAGATAGTATTACCTCTAGCCACAACAGTTAAGAAAGCCAAGGTCAATGTTTTTCAGAGACAAAAGAGCATGATATTTAGCATTGTTCTCTCCATATATTGTTGTTGGTCATGTATTGAAGACCAAGTGCATCGTTGCTAGATGTGTTTTGAAATACTAGCTTCTTTGGTGAATCTGACTCTTGCGACTCATACACTTAATATTAGTCTCTTAAAATTTTAAGCAAATAGATCATTCAACGTGCTAAAGATAACGAAAATTCATGTATGTGTAAGAAGATGAGTCAATCAGTTCGTAAAGAAAAATAAAAGAAACTTGTGTAACAGCTGAAAAGCACACAATACATAAGACTGTTAATAATTTTTTGAAGGATTCAACTCTTATAAATTAGACCTATTTCTGAACCAATAAACCAATGAAGCGAGAGATTAGATTCAAGAAAAAGTACGTTGTAAAAGAGTTCCTATAGAAACAAAGACTCATCCCCATCTAATGTATGAATTAATTTTATACAAGCAGAAATCGAGAGATGGCGCTCCTTCTAGTGCCTTAATGTAGAACCTTAAATTTACATTAGTTCAAGAAACAAAAGCCCTTAGCATTGTTAGTAAACCAAAGCAAACAAAAGATTCCCTATAAGATTCATCTAATCACAAGAATAATGCAAAAGAAGCAAGCAAAACATAGAAAAACATCATTCTAATAATCAAATCAGCATCTTAATAGTGGATTGGTGCTTCTATGGAAAGAAGCCCTTTCCCAATCCTTGATTAAGGTAAGCTAAATGATATAATGCCAATGATGATGATGGAGTAAGATGGGAAAAATCAGTTCCCAAATGAGGAGAGTGACTTTGCAAAGGATTTGTGTATCAAGAGGTGGAGGAGTTTGATCAAGCATGAAGCCTTTCATTTATAGATTATTTTGATGAGAGAATGGCCAAATGGATGAATGTGGGACTAAAAATAGACTAATGAAAAGAGGCCACTTGTCAAGTTGTGATAGGCTGAGGGATGTGCAAGATTTGGGAAATGTGCCCAAGAGAGGGAGTTTCAAATTCAAATTTGTGCAATAAATTTTGAGAGGGGGACATGAAAATGAGAAGTTAATGCAATGTTGGAAGGGACAATTCAACTTGTCACCAGTTTCAAACTTGAAGGAATATTATGTTTTTTATGCCAAGTTGAAAGAAAATAAGGATTTTAATAAATCAATAAATTGATTTATTTATGCAAGTGGGTATATCTAGAGGATGTGATGGGTGATTAGGTTAGGCTAATTAGGATTAGGTTAGATTAATGATGATTAAGATGATTTTGACTTTTATGACTTCAATATTTGATTTATTTAATTCGAAAAAGGATGGAATATGCATTTTGAGGTTTCAATTAAATAAAGTTTGGTTTATTTAATTAAAAGGTTGATGATAGGATCAAGTTTGATTTATTTAAATTAGATTCATGACTTTAGAAGATTGATAAATAAAATTGATTTATTTGCTGAATGGATGAATATGACCTAATCGAATGCATTATACCAATTTTGCGAATCTACACATACTATAAAACCTAACGAAACGAAGTTGTAGCTCATCAAATTGGAGAAGTGAAAGGTCAATACCAACACTGAGGAAGAGTTTGGAGTAGTGAAAACAAGGTCAATTCCAGCGCTGAGGAAGAGTTTGGAGTTAAAACAAGGTCAATACCAGCGCTGACAAAGAGTTTGGAGTGAAAACAAGGTCAATATCAACACCAAGGAAGACTTTGGAGGAGTGAAAACAAGGTCAATACCAGTGTCGAGGATGAGGTTGAGGGAACTCAAGGAAAATTGATGACCAAGGGGAAATGAGTACTATAAGTTTGGCACTCCCATTCTCTTTAACCTTTAGTTTTCATGCCTAGTTTCCAAAGATCTTCTCGTACATTGGCACCCCCATTCTCGTAAAATGGTATAAGATAGACAAAAAAAAAATAGCTTAGTCTTTCATATTTTTATCGACGAACCTCAGGTTTTGGAAAAACTCCTATAATCTACCCACATCTTGGTTGAGGTCTAGGATTTCATCACACATAGCCTTCATCACATGAGTCTGAAGAAATTGTAGACTTAGCCCAAGTATATGCTAGCCTAAGGCTGATCTAATGAATGGAAATCGAAGCATACAATTCTTCTTTAATACCTCCACCACAAACATATGCAAGGTGTTGGTTGTTTTTACGGTAAGCAGGTTGATCTTCTAATCTACCTATGGAATTACCAATTCCAATAAAGGGAAGGTCAAAGGACCTAGACCAACTAACAAGGATTTGAAAGACCTCCTACACTTTGGGCTTTGCAAGACCTGGGAAGGTGATCCCTTAATGCATTTAAAACCTCTACACCATCATCATAAACAACATTAACAATAACAAATAATCTTATTTAATAGCTCAACATAATAAGATAATACCAAATAGAATTGGTTGTTTATCAATAATATCAACTATTTGGAGCATGAGATAACTACAACATTTCACAGTATAAGATAGTCATTGATTTGCAATTTTTAGCAAGCTCTAGGTAAAGGAAAACGAATACTAAACCATACGAATAAGTACAACTTAGATCAGTGCCATATATCCATTGGAGGAGTCAAATTTATAAGCATCTAAGGGTTTATGACAAATTTAACACATAACATATAAGATCCTTGATAACATTATTTTACAATCTCATCAATATGTATTCTAACCCAATACTACTTATCAAATCCTTATACATAACATATCCACCTACAATCCCATTCAAGAATTTTAATCATTTCCTTGAATTAAAGCTAAAACATAAATCATACACACCACAATAGTGAGATGAATGAAACAACCCTTGATCATTTTATTCAAAATTTAGATATGCTTGTACAATGGAGAGACATGAGTTCGAATTAATCATATCAATTCAAATGCTAGTACTGTCATAAAACATCAAATCCCCATTAATTGAAAACCTACTATAGAATGACTCAAAACCTAAATTGCATTTTCCCTAAAACTATCATACTTTACAATTTTCTCTGCAACTTCATCTAGACTCAACCAAAAATATCTAACTTGCTAACTCGTAATTCTAGCCTTGAAATCCTTCTTTTAGGAAAAGAAGGAGAAAACAAGCATCAGGCCAGGAAGCACATGTCACCAACCAATTGGCCTACCTTGTGATATTCCAAAAATTTGTTACAACAACAATCTACCAAGAGAATCTTTTTGTTCATCATGCCCAATGAGAATGGTTGATGTAGCAACAAAAAACTTCAAAAATTTCGCACCTAGATTGTCACCAAAAAAAAAAACTGAAATATGTTGTAACTACAACAGCTCATTTTTCAACCATTAGCAACCTACTCCTTTTCACTCTTCCTCAGTTAAATATACATTTTCCCATTTCTTGTACTCTTCATTAGTTGGCCAATGAAAATTGATCACCTCATTCACCTTGACACTATAAGGTTTGTACTTAACTACCACCTAATTCACTTCTCTCTCCCCTCTATCTTTAACCCTAAACCCTAAACCCTTAAACCTTAAACTCTAAACCCTTAAACCCTCTACCCTCTATCTCTCTCCCACTCCCTCCCTTTCTCTCTCAAGACTCTCCCTCCTACCCCCTCTCCCTTTCTCAGGTCTCTCTCTCTCACTCACTCCCTCTATCTCTCTCCCTCTACCTTTAAACCTAAACCCTAAACCATTAACCCTTAAACCCTCTACCCTCTATGCTTAACCCTCTACCCTTGATCTCTCTCCCACTCCGTCCCTCCCTCCCTCTCTCTCTCAAGTCTCACCCTCCTACCCCCTCTCCCTCTCTCAAGTCTCTCTCTCTCTCTCACACACACTCTTATCTCCCTCCCCTCTACCCTTAACCCTCTACCCTCTATCTCTCTCCCACTCCCTCGCTCTCTCTCTCACTGACTCCCTCTATCTCTCTTCCCTCTACCTATTGGTTGTTTTTACTATAACCATGTTGGTCTTCTAATTTACCTATGGAATTTCCAATTCCAATCAAGGGAAGCTCAAAGGACCTGGACCAATTGACGAGTATTTTAAAGACCTCCTACACTTTGGGCTCTACAAGACCTAGGAGGGTGATACCTTAATCCATTTACAACCTCTACACCATTACCATAAACAACATTAAAAACAACAACAGATAATATCATTTAATAGCTCAACATAATAGCATAATACTGAATAGAATTGGTTGTTCATGAGTAATATAAACTATTTGGAGTATGAGATAACTACAACACATTCCATAGTGTAAAATAGTCATTGATTTGCAATTTGTAGCAAGTGCTAGGTAAATACCAACAAAATACTAAACCATACAAATTAGTACAACTTACATCAGTGCCATATATCCATTGAGGGAGTCAAATTCATAAACATCTAAGGGTTTATGAAAGATTTAACACATAACATATAAGATCCTTGAGAAAATTTCTTTACAATTTCAACATGTATTCTAACCCAATACTACTTATCAAATCCTTATACAGAACATATCCACCTACAATCCCATTCAAGCATTTTAATTAATTCCTTGAATTAAAGCCAAAAGATAAATCATACACACCACAAGAGTGAGATGAACGAGACAACCCTTGATTATCTTATTCAAAATTTAGATATGCATGTACAATGGAGAGACATGAGTTTAAATTAATCATTTTAATTCAAATTCTACTACTTTCATAAAAAATCAAATCCCCATGAATTCAAAAACTACTATAGAATGACTCAAAACCTAAATTGCATTTTCCCTAAAACCATCAAACTTTACAATTTGCTCTACAACTCTACCTAGAATCGACCAAAAAATATCTAACTTCCTAACTCGTACTTCTAGCCTTGAAATCCTTCTTATAGAAAATGAAGGAGCAAACAAGCTTCGGGCCAAAAGGTACCTCTCACTTCACATGCTTTTCTTCACAAAAATCTTGAGGACCACAGTTATACCTTCTTTATTTCTCATCATACTCCCTATTCATGCATCCTACAATTACAACAATATGCATGGGTCCTCTTACACAAGCTACATTAGTCAAAAAATGTGTAAGAGCCCCTTTGTATCATGTTTGGACTACAAAACCCTCAAAAATAGGGTAACCGGGCTGTATACAAAGAAATGAAGCTTTCTAACTCAAATCAAATTCAAATCAAAGCTACCACATATCTTCATGACCCAGAATTGATTTCACATCAAAATATGGCTACATGTGATCGTACAGTGCTCCATAATAGGAAAAATACATAAATTTTGAAGAAAAACACAGATTTTTGAATGTCAAGAGTTTGTATTTTAAATCCTCAACCATCAACAACCATTACAATGATCACTTTATGCATTTTAAAGGATTTTACACGTCAACCACTGAACAACCACCTCTACAACTAACTTTTTAATCTTTTATGATCACATGAAACATAAAACAGACTAATTTCAAGGTTGTTAACATCACTATTGAAATATTTTAATTTTTTGACCTTTCAAACATTAAAAAGTACATCATTAAATTAATTATGTAATGGCATAAAAATTAAAAACATCATGAATTAATTATGTAACCACATAAGTCAAATATAATTCTATCAAGAAATTAATATCATATAGATAATATAATCACATAACTCATACATTTCAATGTCATTGATCTTCTTCTTCATCCAACTCTTTGTCTGTATCATCCGATCTAGATTCGACATTGTAAGGATTGGTCATATCATCATCATCATCATTGATATTAGTTTTGATAATGTCATCATCCACACGGATATCATCTTCATGAACATTAACTCCTACATCAACATGATCTATTTCCTCCTATTCAACATCTTCATCAGGGACATCATCAACTAACTATTGATCATGATCATTATCTACATCATCTTCTAGATCTTCAGTATCTTCTTCTTCCACCATATTATACTTTACCGGCCTTCCTCTTGGATCATGTCTAACAACAAATGAACAACCCGGTTTACCTAGAACCTCTGAGTAAAATACCCACTCACATTGGCTTGGAAGAACATAGGACTCATTTCCAACTCGCTCAATCAACCTTGTATTAACCATGGTAAATCCATTATCATGTTCAATAACAGTTTTCTTAGGATCATTTTCATTCAATCGTAGCTTGTACCATAGGAAAATGAACAAAATTGATCTGAAGGACTTAAAGTCACACTCAAGTATAGCATCCAAAATCTCATAGTATCAATTTTTTGAGACTTCTGGATGTATGTCACTTCTAGATGAAACATTACTGGAAGACTGTAGTTATACTAGAATCACAAGTTTTCTTCATGTCATCCAATATTTTGATTCAAAATTTATGACCATTTCACCACATAGCCTTGTGGTGTTTCACCTGCAATATGTCAAACATGTAAAAATTATTGCAATATCGTCAGTTGATAAAAATATTTATTCTTGGCTGAATGTATGCAAAGAAAACAATCTCAACATATATATACATCAATATAATTGAAAATAAATAAATAATATATGTGATTAATATATTTATACATACCTATTTATCTCTTAAACCATATGCTAAATCAATTTCCCTTTGTGTAACATTGGAATCTCCATTACGATGACCTTCTTTAACCAATGAAGCCACACCTTCCCATGTTAATGCACGACTAGATTGTTGACATCGTTCAATCCATACCATCATGCAATCAAGATTGTTTGCGACATAAAAATGTAGTGCATCCCACTCTCAACCAATTGTATAAAATAAAATTGAAATTCACAAATGACATATAATTAGTTAAATACCACATTATATGACCTTAATTTATAATTGATGTATATTGAAGATTAAAAATTAAATAAGTACAATATGCGTAAAAACCATATGTTAAATTTATTCCAATTAATCTCTATGACCATCTTATAATTACCTCTCACTTTCCTCAATCTACCTTTCCCCATCAGGTACTACCCTTAGAATTTGTTAATGGAGTTGGGATCCCAAATGTGATCTACATGGATCTTTGTTGCAAACTTAGTAGGAAGATATTCACTAATGTACACCATGGTCTGGTATACCATATATCCCTCCACCATAGAACCCTCAAGATGTGCTATTTGTCTAACCAAATCCTTCAAAAATTTCAAGTGCCTCTCAACCATCCACATTGACTTTGTGTGTATAGGTCCACACAATTCAATCTCCTCAACTTGGTGTATGATGTAGTGTTCTTGTGCATTGAAAAATGTCGAAAGTAGACACTTTTGCATTTCACACATTAGACGAGGAATTTTTCTCTTCTAATAATTTATATCTTCTTTATGGATTTCTTTAGATGACAACCATCTACAAGTGATTCAAGGCACAAATATATTAACAAGATTTAACAAAAATATACAGTATATTATATAACAAGTAAAACAAATGGCAATTATAAGATGTATACAATGAATTGAACAAATATCACTACTTACCTCATGTATTTTCCAAGATCATATATAACTTACTTGACATGTTTGTCAAAGTTGTATGGGAGAGATAGAGGTAGAATGTACTACAACAATTATAAAATGTTCTTTTCATTATTTTTCCAAAAGTAGTAAACATAATACACTGAAAAGTGCATGCATTATATAAGTGTATATAGTATACCAAAATAATTACCTTAATGAAGGTATGTCAAACATGTGTTTTCATCCCTGACCCAAATTCACCTTTCTTTGTTATTACATTGTTTATGCTCGCAACAAATCTTGTGGGAAATCAAATTTTTCATATTACTTCTTTTATAGCATTGCATTACTGCTCTGTTAATAACCAAGGAAGGGAACATATATTAATTTGGTCTCCATCGCTATTTAATTGAATGCCATTTTTTATTGCATGATTGGCTTCCTAAATGTCACTACAAATTTTGACAATTTTTTCTTTGTCATGCCTTCCATCCAATATGCATTATATCAAACAAATGCACAATTTGTAGCTGTTCATAGTAGAGAAACCTACTAAATTGTCTAGGATAACCTTTCAGTCCCTATGGAAGCCGATCATTAATGCCTTGATGACCTTCATGAAGCATATAAGTTAAAAAAATTAACAACGATAATTATTGTCAATTAAAGTATAAGTAAACACAACACAATATAAAAATATAAATTCAAAACATATCATATATGATAGATAAACAATTTGATCTAATGTATAACCTTAACGATTAATTCTATTATATTCCAACTTCCATAGGCGAGGTGTCATTCTTCGTGGTTTTGATGTAGTCTCTTCTTTCCCATTGAAAATATGTTTTTCAGTAGTTCGATACTTATGATTTCTATGGAGGAAGTTCCTATACTCATCAAACACCTGCTTTCCTAAACTTGTTGAATGATGAGATTTCATCTTTGGACCACAAATTGGACATACAAATTTTCCCTTTGTTTGAAGGCGTACAAGATCATATATAATTGGATTAAATAGGTCAATTTTTATAATTATACATAATGAATAGATTATTTTAAAAACATGCATGATATCTACTTCATAAAATTAAATATTGTTAAAGTGCAGTCGAACATTATAACATACCACAAAAATGTGTTAGCACTAGGGCATCATGAATTGTCCATACAAGCATTGCATGAAATTGAAATTGTCTTTTCCTATTGGTCTAGAGACGTCATACATAGTGACACCATTCCATAACTTTAGTAACTAGTCAATAAGAGGCTCGATATATACATTCATATCTTTAACTTGGTACTTACCTAGTTGAATGAACATAAACATTACATAATTATTATAACCATTTTACTGCAATATATATATATATATATATATATATATATATATATATATATATATATATATATATATAAATTAATGTACATGACTATTGAATGAAAAAAATATAAGTCATTATGCAACAAATAAGACAAATGAGATGCTACTACATTAAAGAAAAATTATGTAAACAAATACCTGGAACAATCATTGACAACATTATGTGTTCCCTCTTTATTGACATCCATGGAGGAATGTTATTGTTGATAACAAAAACAAGCCACGCTGAGTAAATAGATCTCAGCTCTCCAAATGGATTGACACCATCCGCTCCCAATAAAAGCCTGAGATTACGAGGTTCTTCTTTAAAGTGTGGCCATTTTTCCTCCATGTCCCTAAATGTAGAACCATCTGTAGGCATTCGAAGAATGTCATCTCCACCTATATTCTGTGCATGGTAATCCATAAATTGCACTAAGATTTTGCACCTAAATAATCATTGCATACATAGAATAATGGGAATATAATGAAGAACCTTGTGAGGCACCTTTTTTTTTAGTTGACCTGTTCGATATCTATTGATATGACATTCTAGGAATTCTGTTGTAAATTCTTGTTGTTTATGATATATAATATGATCAATGGGACATGCGTCAATTGCTTGATACTCCATTCCGATATCTTTCATAATGCCAGATAAATCTCGGTATGAGCGAGGTAAAATATTTGATGGTGGTAACAAAACTTCACCAATCAATCTACAACAAAAAATAATTTGTTAATATAAAGAATATTAATGGTACATATTTCATCCTTTATTTACTAGTGATGAACTAAAAACAATTAAAATAGATGAAAAAAGTTGACATATATGACATACCTTAACATCCATGAGATTACTATGTCTGATAAACCATTCATAACCTTCAAGTTCAACAACAACAATATAGCAGAGATAAGAGTTCTTTGGGAGCTTTCATAAAGGGGCTTGTATGCCTTCTCAAGTACAGGTAAATCATGAACATCATCAAAGTCATCTTGATCATCATGATCAGCTCTGCCACAAAATGTGTCATGGAACAATGTATTTATACCATCATCTTCAACTGTGTTTTCTGGCACATGATCATCTTCTTCCATAGGATTATTAACTTCATCTTCGATATTCAGAGCTCCATGTTTGTCCGCTTGCAAAACCACATTCTTTGGGCCTTGATAATCCATATCATCTACCCTAGGGCACCCTAGCTTTATAATAATGATAGACACAAATAAACCATGATCATGATCAAGTGATTATATATATATATATATCTAATGTTAAAATGATATAAACATTTACAAATTCAATCAATATAATCACATATAATGAACAACTTACCAATGGATGGTAATCATGCCCCCCTTCAATATGACCATGTTTCCTACAATGTTTCTCAGTTGTTGTGATTAAAAGTCATCTTGTCTTTAATCCCTTGCAATTATTGCAAGGACAATAACATTTCCCATCACCCTTTCTTTTCAATCTATCCCACAATCTATCAAGTGTCCCTTCATTTTGTTTTAGACCAATATTATCTAACATGATTTTTCTTTACCAAGCTTGGCTATTTAGATCTTCAAAAAATATCAAACTCACACTCCAATAATTTGTATTCATAGATAGGTAAGAAAATCTAATAATTTTAATATTTTACACCAAAAAAATTTGGCATGCAACCACCCCTGCAAAAGAGAAGATAGATTGAAGTTAATGACCCCAAAAAACACTTTAAAATGGTAATTCCAAAACTTATTAAATTATGATTTTACTATGATTTCCTAAGGAGGAACAAGTCAAAACCACCATTGCTAATGTCAATATAGATTTATCCTTTTAGTTAAAGATGAAATGTGTCACTTCTTATGACGAGCTTATCCCTAGGGCCCTCAACATTGAGAGAGCCCTAATTGCACAAGGAAGAACACACTAGTAGAATTTGGCAAATAAATGACTAGGTAACTAAAAATTTTAGTCACAACAACTAAAAATGACTAAATTCAGCTCATTTTTTTTCAACTCAACTATAAATGATTAAATAAATTACTAATTTTGTCATTGATTAAAAATTATTTAGTCACACAAATAAAAATGACTAAATAGTTAGTCATTTATTTAGTCACAATCCATTTGAATAAATCATTTAAGGAATCAAGAATATAGCCCACCAAAATACTCTAAAACTTTAATAAACATACCCTAAAACTTTTGTCAAAATCTTATTTTTCAGGCGTAGCCCACCATAATGGAGTTTTCATTTTAATAAACATACTCTAAAACCTTCGTCAAAACATTATTTTCAAGCATAGACTGCCAAAATGGAGAAATGTTTTAGTAAAGAATGACAAAGAACGGTGAGGAGATGTGTGTGAAAGGAGGCATAGGATTCATTGTTTCTTATCTCATTCCTGCTTTTCTCAACAAATCTTACATTGTTCTCGCTACTATTTGTGAAGATCTCCTAAATCTACCCCAACACACTATACTCTTTGGCACTGTATTCATTACTCTAGATACTAAGGTTTTGCATGTGACATCTTTAATATCTTCATGACCATGGATTTTAATTAGATCTCCCTCTTTTCTTTAATCCTTTTCATGGTAACACTTGAGTTCCATAATCCACCTTCAATCTTCTTCTAAGAGTGTTGTCTTAAGCTAGATTGCATAGTATGCATATAAAGCAAGTCCTTCATACCTGCCATTATTCCAAACCACCACTCACTGCCTTGCTTAAAATGTTGCCTCCATAAGCACAATAGCATGTTTTAAAATAATGGTTTCCAGAGACTGACCATTAAGGTCACCACTTTTATTAAGATACAATCAGATTTTTTCTTCAAACTCAAGGCATTATGCAAGATAACATTGTGAATTCTTTATTGTGTACGATTTAATTTTCTTGCACATTTACTGCTTTGCTAACTTCCTTTAAGACTGGGTATTGCACCCTCAATTGCAATCTCAAAAAGCTCACTCACTATCACTTGAAGATTCCTTTCATGAGCATCCTTCTATAAAATCAAACTATGCCCTATAGAGTGCCTACTTACTACAAGGGATTCATTGTTTCATGGTATTATAGATCTTAAGATCCTCAAACCTTATTGACACTACTTCACGGTCCACAAAGTATTATTCACTATTCTCCCATCTTTGATGAGTCTCAAAACACTGCTCAAACATGAAAAACACTACCTCCATTATACATTAATGGCTAAAAAGAAACATTGAACCCATGATTACCACTGTTACTTCATTTGGACAGTCATTCCCTGATTGCATTTTCCTTGTCTAACACTACCAAAAGCATTTGAAAAACCCTTAAGGTCAGCAAGGGGATAAGGAAACTCACTGTTAAAATCTCCACTTTACTATGCAAGGTTTGAGCTTTATTATCTTGTCACTACTCAACCTTTTTTTGACTATCACATCTCAAGTGACTATCATTCTTCTTACCATAGATTGTATTTACAAATTTCACTAACTACATAGTATGCTTGTTATTGGCTACAATCTTTAGATTGCAAGATTTTTTTATTAGCTACAATGTCTCAATCTTTCCGGTATTGCAACCTCACTAATCCGCTAGAGTTATTGTTTATGTTTCTATGGAAGCCTACGGTTTGTACCCTAATCATGCTCTTACCAATGCTTCTGTTGGTATTAAAAACAACCTTAAATCCTAGGTCATAAAATTAGTTGTCGTGACAAAGTTGTGGTATGATCTTGGATTGTATCCTAGAGTGTGTGGGAAGCTTGTGTTTGATTATTAAGGTATGTAAACCTAATCAAGGAAATGTATCCTATATAGCATGGGTCTTGCTTTAATACTTTCCATAATGGTTATTAGCATATCACATTATTATAGTTTGTGGTAACCCAAGATTGCATTCAAGTATGTAACAAAATTGGTTTGTAGTTTAAGCTATACACTTTTAAGTAACATTCATAAGGTTTAGAAAATCTTGATCACTCTCTAGAATAGCCCATTAAACATGGGTTGTGCTTGAATGCACTACATAATTGATATAACACAACCACTCTGCATATCAACTAGAGTTATAGGCTCTTTATTGTAGCAAGAGGTAATCACTCTTGGATCATGCTATAATTACATCATAACTTGTTAAACTTGAGACAACCTAAATGCACCCAATGATGATTGAAACCTATATTATACAACCTAAAATAACTACATTATATGAGTCCCTCCATTTCTATCACAACATAGCCACATTAAACTTGGGTCATGCATGAATGCATCCTATATTTGTTATAGCACAACTATTCCACATGACCAACAGAGTTATGGATCACATAATTACAGTCACAAGAATTTGTTCCTTGATTGTGATCTTATGGTGATTCCACACAACAAAATATGGACATGAAATTCTCAAAACCCTAAACCTCTAAAAATGAAATATGATGAGATGTTGCTTTAAAATATGATTTTCAAACTTGGAACTACAAATTTGACTTCACAACTGAATTATGAAAAAGAATAATGACTACCCTCAACCTGGCGATATCTTCTTGAATTTTTTCTAATTTTTCCCATGAAAATTGTCCTTATTTCTCCATAAACTGTCTCAAGTAGAGAAAAACACTGTCGCAATAAATCAGCGAAGTCACTTTTCTTTGTCAGCCACAATTTAATTTTTTTCTTATTTTTCATGTTTGTCAAAATTTTGATGAAACTTATAGTAAAAATTTTGATGAAACCCAGGTTCGTCGAAATTTTGATGAACGTCGAGTATAAAATTTTAAACAATTGAAAATTACACATCAAATTTTACAATCACTTGACGATACATCAAATTATGCATATTTCGTTAGACATTTTCATCAGATTTTGTAGTGAAATGAGTTAGTACAAAGAAGTGCCCCATAGATCTACAACCCTATAGGGAAGGTATCCCAAAAGATCTCTCGCATGGAGGAAACCCAAGAAAGCACCCTATAGGCTCTTAGTCCTATAGGGGAGCCACCCCCAAGATTTCTCACATGGAGGAAGCTCAAAACGAAGCACCCTACAAACTTTGTCCTGTAGGGGGGTATCCCCAAAGATCTCTCACATAGAGGAAACCTAGGAAAGCAGACTTCATAGAGTCAAGAAGCATCTACGTAGGCAAGTAAACAGACAGTTGTGTAGATCGTCAATAATTAGGAAGTTTTTCAAAGGGTTCCCTTGGGAACCCTTCAAAAGAAGAGGGGTCGACTCAAGGGATGCACTATTTGAAATGTGAGGTCTAGTCAAGCTGCCCCCAAACTAGGCACAAATGATTTCACTTAAGATAATATCTTTCAAAGGGGCTCCCTCGAGAACCTGCTGTGAAGAAGGGGGGTCCACTCAAGGCATGCATGATTTGAAAGCAGATGTTTTCTTTCTCAGAGCAATCCATCATCAAGGAATTCAAAAGGAATAACATGTCCCCATACAAGGGGAAGATCAAAATTGTTCTCACTTTGGAGGGATATTTCCATGTCCTTTCTTTACGAACATAAAAGAAACATGTTTCGTTAGGGTTCCAAGCTAAGAATATGATTCTAAAGAAAGGTTTACAAGGATTTTTGAGAAAATATTTGTTGGTAATTAATGCATTTTATAAAAATTGAAATGTTGAAAAATCAATGTTGTCACACATAAGAGGGACAACTCAAGGAAAGAATAGAGAAAGATAAATAGAAAAAAAAAAGACACAAATAAAGGCCACAGGGGTAGCTTGATATTTCAAGGTCAGAACTGCTCATAAATATATATAGATATGTATAGTAATAGTTTATAAATGAGCTATCATCAATCCCTTACTTTATCAGACAGTGTGAAGAATGCATAAGAATTAAAAGTAAAACTTAAAAATTGGGTCAACATGGAAGGGAAGCCTAAATTCCCCCAACACTTTGCATCATCCCCAATTTTTCAAAAATCAAGCACAAACATGAAAGAATGATGGTAAAAATAGAAGAAGGTTTACGAAAAAAAACATGCCTGTATCTAAGCACCAACAAGAGTGACGAGGGTCATCCAGACACAAATATCATGATCACAAGGGAACACATCACAAAACACACACACTCAAAAAAAGATTAAGAAGAGGCCTCCTCCTAGCATTGATCAACCAAGAGGTCATTCGCTTCCCACTCTAGATCATTGTAGGGGGAAGGAGGATGAGCCTATAGTGGTGGTATGTTAAGAGGAGGAGAGTTCGACCCTCTCGCAACAAAGGCCAAGGAAGAGGACCCCTTGAGGTCCTCTCCACCCGTTCTTATGGAGCTAGGGTCAATGATTTCATGAAGATCGCTGACAAGGCCAAAACCTCATCCACTGAGTTAATCATACACCCCACAAGAGTGCCATGTCTAACTTCAGTGGATGGGGTAGGCTGCACCAAATTTCATTGTTGGGATCGCTGAGTGACTTGGGAGTGGTGATGAACAAAGGAGAAGTTAGGATTGGTTCCATCACTAGGACAAAACAAGTTAGCACAAAACCACCTTGTGAAGAAGGTGGACTCCTCTTACATCCTTTCCTGCTAGAAGGACCACACTCCACATTTTTCTTCATCAGAGGAGATGAGCTCCCCCATAGACGAGGCTAGAGGTGTGGGAGAAGAGGATGAAAGAACCATAGAAAATACAACTGAGGTATTAACCATATCCATGGGCTTTGGAAAGGGTTGGATATCTAGAGTAGATATTAGCAAAGCTGGTTCCACTAAAGGAGCAATGAACACCTATACCCCCTTGGGGTTAGGTACATTTACACTCATAACAAAAGCCAGAAGCAAGGCAGAACTAGACTGGAGAGAAGAAGGAATGGAAGAGGACAACACTATATGAGGCCTTGAAATAGGGATGGTTGTCTCTTCCTCCTTCCTTTACAAGGTAGCCTGCTTAGCTAAGAGATCCTTTCGCTGATGCTTATGCTTGTGCACAAGGCAATTTCTTCGATTCTTGGAGCTAGAGGTCAGAGGCTGCAAAGGAATAGAAGCCTCTTGCTCAACCATGGGAATGTCCACTATAGTCATTTCTGGTGGAGGAATATATTCTTGAATATGAGAAGGAGCAGATTGAGCAGTAGCAGGGGGAGCCAGCTCAAGAGCCTCAGCAGTGGGCCTCTTCCTACCTACTGCTTTGGGAGAAGGAGCGATAGGAGGCCACAAATCAAATTCCCTCTGAGAACCTTTCTTTTTGTCATATATGTAGTACCACGGTCTGAGTTATTCATTAGGGAGACCCGCGATCCTGAGCTTGGTCCTACACTAAGGAGGAATCATCAGACTCAGCGAGTAGCCACCGAGCTGACTCATCTAGTACTCTTGCCAAGAAGGGCAAGAGGATGAGGTAGTCTAGGGAAAGGTAACCTTTTCTTTTCCTTTATGGGAAGGAGAGGGAGCCTTTGTGGACTTCTCCTCTTTCTTTTGAGAAGGGGGAGTGGTTAGTACAGGCTTCTCCTTCCCCTCTCGAGAGGAGGAGGTGACCGAATGCCACATCACAGGAAGGGTCAGTTTTGGCTATCCCTTGCCCCCAATCTTATACTTTACATAGTTCATGTAAATTAGGTTTGTTCTTAGAGGAAGTGGACCAACCAGGGAGGGCCAAAAGATATCCAATGGATATCTACCATGGGACACCAGGGGCTGATATCCAGTGTCATGCACTACATACATGACACCTTCATGACAGAGTTTTAAACACTTGTGAATAACGAAGGTGATTCCATTCATGGAAGCTATCCAAGGGATGCCGAGCTTCACTTTGAATAGATCCAACTCTAAGATAACATCAAAAACTATGTCAATAGCCCTAGGTTCAACCAGGATGGAAAAATTTATTGAGTCGTAGGGTTTAAGACACATACCATCATGCGTACATATAGTTGATTTTGTTTCTTCATATTTTTCCCTTTGTAATGAATTTAGTACTAATGTTTCTTAGATGATAACATTCACATGGCTCATGGGGTCTATCAAGACTCCTATCACAATGTTACCATTGACGCTAGCGGGAATGGAGAGAGGTGAGTGTTTATTGTTTAAGGGAAAATCTTGTGATGTGAATGTAATTTCTGGCGAACCAAGTGCAGGTGAAGTAGTAGAAGTCACTGTGACCATGTTAACATAGGCCCTGGGTTGAGTAGTAGAATTAGTGGGATCCACAATCATATTACTAGAGTGTGACAAAAATGGGTTCATGTAATTCACTATTAGCTTTTGCCACTAAATTTTTAGCATTTTTTTACTCCCATCGAGACAAATGGTACCATCTTCAATGTGTTCCTATATATCATGACACAACTAAATACAACATTCAGTATCATGCCTATTAACTTGATGGTATTGACAATAAGTGTTCTCATCATACCAATTAGGGTAAGGTTCCTTAGCAGGCTTAGGACTTGGAAAATTTATGATCTTATCCTTCAACTTTTACAAGATAGAAGAATAGGATTCTGATAACTTTGTGAACTTTCAGTTATGCCTGAGGCCATTATTATCAGTAGCGACAACTATGTATGTAATGGCCTTACCTTTCCTAGAGATTGATATGATGGAGTTTCATGTATAATAGGAATGCAAGGAGGATCCCCCGAACTAAACAAACGTTTGTTGGTACTCTCATAAACCTCCACACAAGTGCATGAAAAAAGGGTATTTCATAAGGGAAAACTTCTCTTGCCAAGGCCTTTGTAAGTTCCCCTATAAATACTTTCTACATGTCAAAATTGGGTAGCTGATATGAAATTTGTGAAAGGAGTGCTTGGAGTGTGCTATGAAATCAATGAATTTTTTGTTATCTCCTTGTTTATATTAGACAAGATCCAAAAAGGTCATCTTCAATCTGATGTTTTCTTGGAATTTCCTAAGGAATCGATTGACAAGTTGGTCAAATGAGAAAATGGAATTGTTAGGCAAGGAACAGTTCCACTCAAGCACCGTATCCTTGAGAGATTGGGGGAATAGATTAGGCATCAACACATTGTGATGGAAAAGGTCTGTGCATAGGGTGTTAAAGGAAGACACATGTGTCTTTGGGTCTCCTTTACCACCATACTTTTCAAATTTAGGTATCTCCATTCCTTGGGAAAAGGGAGTATTTAAGATTACAATTGACAATGGACTGTGTCAGAAGAAGGGTTGGAAGATAGGCTAAGTAGAGGCTTGGGAAAGACTCGCTAATTGTCTCTACATCTTACCTATATTCTAAAGAAGAGTTTTTAGATTGGGGTCATTAGAAGATAGAGCGCTAGAGGAACCTCTTCCAGAACCACCACCAAAGCCACCTCTAGAGCTACCAATGGTGTGACTCTCGCTATGACCACTACCAGATCCACTACCACCAGTAGGGCTTCTACCAAAACTACCACCATGACCTCCACTAGAACCGCTTCCACCAGCACTACCTCTACTATCGAATCCACCACAACTTCCAAAGCCTCCACCACTAGAGGTGACAAGGGGGGTCAAGCTAAAGCCTAAGGGGAGCCTGTTTACTTTGATAGTTTCAAGTTGTTCGGAGACAAAAGGGATACTAATAGAAGGGACCGCATTGGCCATGCAAATGGAAGTAGGAGGGATCAATACTCCTAACTATGCTTCATACTCTTTGAAAGTGACTCCATGTGCAAAGCTAGGATTGTTCGAAGGAACACACACTTCAGCAAGACCGAGGAGGCTAGTTAGAAGCTCTATGCATGTTTGATCTTACCCATCATATGCTTTAGCTCACTAACAACCTAAGCATCAAGGGCAAAGACATATTCTGCAAAGATCTTAATGGCCTCATGCTCATCTATCGATGATGGTGTAGGTGACATAGGGGGATCAGGAACATGATTGGTCTCATCAATGAATCCCATCTCGTTCCTCAATAATTGCTCCTGCATGGCCACACTAATGACATGACCACAGAAAATGCCTATAGATAACCCAATAGAGAGCTTCGTCCTTTCCATTGGGAGGTATTCTACACTTCTCCTAATGATATACCTGAAATTTGTGGACTGGGTTGTGATGCTCATAAACCTTCACAACACTGAGAAACACAAAAGTCACAAAGTACATGGGAAAGGTCTCAACACAAATGGATGAACAGATGTTGGTTCACGTCAGGTTCACCAAAATGTAAGATAGGGGGACCACCACGTACAAGGCCCGAGGTCACAAAGGGCCAAAATGCGGAAAGCTGCCCTAACTTACCTCAACTTAGCGGGATGCTTAGGAAATGAGGATGCGAATGATGAGGACTATAAAGTCTTGCAAGCACTCTGCAATCCCAAGATTCGAAACGAGGCTAGGCGAGTTGGTTTTTGAGCTCAACACTATATTTCAGATAGCTCATTGTCTTAGGATGAGAGTGCAGTTCTAGGATGACAGCATGGTGTGCTGGCATCTATACAACCAAAGGACTGAAAGTACAACAAGAACTATCAGAAAATAAGCTAGTAGCCTAGTTAATGACTTCTAAAAGAGAAAAACAACACTATGAAATACGAGAAGTAAATATGAATGTGATAAAGAAAATATACCAAAGCTAGGGTGACAAAGATGATTTCATAGAAGAGCTTATTCGCCAACTAGCTCTGCAAAGCACGTACACCTACACATAGAAAGAGGAAAATGTTGGGTGGCTATATAGGGGCTTGCCTCAATCAAACCCTCGTTTAGGTGTTTCCACCTCCACAAACAACCAAGCAAGCAAGATAATGAGACCAATATAACAAAAAGAACTAAAGCACTACAAAATAGTAAAGTGCTAACTCAACCAAGTGATAGAGAGGAGAAAAGAGAAGCTTACCACCTCCACCAAGAGCACTCAAGGGTGCTTGGGGGATAAAATGAGAGTACTTGAGCCTTTGTTGCAATGGTGTTTCATTCCAAACTTGCTCTACCAAAGTGATGGAGTGGTGTGTTTGCTACAATGGAGTGCAAGAATTTTGTTTGAAAGCTTGAGAGTGAGTACAAGAGTGTGAGAATGTATGCTTGAAGTGTGTAGAAGATTGCTTGAATTCTTAGATGATTGAAATGCTTGTTTAATGAGTGAATTTGAAGAAGGGATGGAGAAAAATGACCATATTTGAATCAATCAACCAAAGGTTGCATTACAACTTGACTCCCAATGAGAAGTGTAATGCCTCTACAGGTTCAGCCACATGAATCTACTAGGGATGTAAGCGTGCCACGCAGGCATCCCTAATAGAAATTCCTCCACTGACGCTCACAATAGGCGCCAAGTGGGATGCAAGCAGCAGGATTAGGTGGAATTAAGCCTCCAAACTTCATTTTCTAAAGTGGAAAGGGACAAAAGGGGAATTTACACATGGGGTGTAAATTCATGCCTATATAGTTTGTCCTTGAATGCTTGTATTAGAATGCTCTTGATTGGTTCATATCAATCTAAATTGCATTGATCAAATTTTTTTGAACCCACATACCATAGAGAGACATGTTAGAGTTGAGTAACCCTTTCTTAAGTTTTTCTTTGAAATATTGCTAATTTTTCAGTGTTTGAATACGATTTCCATCACCAAATAACATTATAATTAGTTATTTGAATTTTTGCAATGAATATATGATATTATTATGACTTTCCAACTTCAGTAGAGACCATGAGCATACAAAAAAGTGTCAAGTGAAGTTTTGAAAGATGCAAAATATATCGAAACATCTAAGTGAGGAATTTTTTTGGATTTAAATTATTTGAATAATAAATATTTCCCTCTTCAGTTATATATGCAAGGTTAGATCATAAAATAAAAATTGTAACTTATATTTTTATTTTAGTTGATGTTGATTATTTGACACTTGAGATGTTTCTACATTCCAGAATTAATCATGGATATTTGGGTGTGATTTTTCAAAGTAGTATTCTAAAAAAAAAAAAAAATCTTGTTTTTTTATCACATAGATATATGTGCTTAAGATGGAGAGGGAAAATAATGTGATTTTATGTGTCTATAGAGATAAGAATTCTCTAGAATTGTGACAAGCCTTCTCTTATGAAAACCTCAACCTATTTATCTATTATAACAAAATAGGTACTATGAATATATTATTTGAGATTTTGAGGCTATTTTTTAAATCTAAAATTACTTTCCTAATGTAAACACTCATAATATGGTGTAATATTTTATGTTTATATTTTTCCTTAAAATTTTATAGATCATATTTTAAATGCATTTTTGTGAATTTTTTCACTATTATCTTTCTTTTAAAAATATTCTTCAAATAACAAGTAAAATAAATAAAGGAGAAGGGTAATTGAATTGATTGAGTGTTTTGAATACAAGTAACTTGGAAGAGAAAAAAATTTAAATTAGGGAAATCGCGTTGAGATTTGTCTTTGTTGATGACCAATTTAAGACATTATATATTAACACATCTGATGAAGCATAATCAAATTTGAAATTAATTTTTGAGCTAACCAACATATTACAAGTATTCTATCTCATATAGGAGCTCCATACAATCAAAGGATAAAAATGTGAAAATGGATGAATTTATGGTATGGTATTATTAGCATACATTAGGACTCAACTACTATAAATGTAAAAAATAAATTGCAGATAATCAACCTATTTAAGCCAATTTTATTAATATATTATTTCTTAAATAACTTATAATACTAAACTATTTTAAATTTATTGCATATAAAAGATATAATTAAAATATAATAAAATAAATTTTAATTAAATTTATGATTTTATTTTTTATTAATTTAAAAATATTAACTAAAAAGAACTATTAGTAAAATATATTAAATTTGGGTGGTGGCCCTAGTTCGATTGGCTAAAGCATCATGTTGCAAGAAATAGGTCATGAGGTCTAGTCTCTCCATCATCCCTATAGTATCAGAGGGATAGGGGGATGGCTACCCAATTCCGTATATATATATATATATATATATATATATATATATATATATATATATATAATGACTTAAAAAATAATTAATATATATTTTTTCCATTATGTATAGTTTATAGAAATAAATAATAACTCATAATCAACCCCATAAAAAAAATCTATAACATACATAAAAATACAATTAATAAAAAAATTAGGAAAATTTTTATAAATTTTTTTAGGAAAATTCAACATTTGAGTGAAGTGTTCCTTAGTTTTATCTCTAAGAGATATTATTTAAGAGGTTCTCATTTCTAATATAAATACACTATATATTTCATAGTTAATGTTTGATTTATAAAAAATCAACATTTTTCATTAAAAAGATATATCTACATCATTATATATATATGGTCCACTTATTTCATCTTATTCTCTTTATTGATGAGAGAAAAGTAATTAAATTTACATATAAATTTAGTTTGGAAATGTTAATGATGGGTTTTATTCAAATGATATATTCTTTAGAGAGTGAAAATAAGAAAACGATTCACCTAAAGGTTAAAGGGATTGGTCATCAAGTAGGACAATAACTTAGTGATATAAGACCCTAGTAGTGAATGTATAATCTTAAGTTTGACTCCTAATTTGTTCAAGTGAAATTTTATCATAGCATTAAAGCTAGGGTAGAGTAAGGATATTGAGCATCCATAATGTGGCTTAAGAAGGGTATTAGAAAAAGAACAAAAATAATATCATCTTTATAAAATAACATCGACTCTCATAAATGGAAAAAGTAAAAACTTGTCAATAAGAATAATATAATATGAATATACATTTATAATTCAAGAAAAGTCTTATTTAAATAAATAAAAGTATACTTCTATATAGATACTAAAATTAATTTTGATATAAAAATAACATTCAATATTTCTTAAAATATTTTAATCTTAAAAAAATCATAAAAAAATATAAATGTGACCTTTACTATCTATTAATTATTTTTCTCTTAAAAATATATTCTACCACATTTTCAAGGAGAGGTTGTCATCTATGAAAAGTTTAAAGGAAACAAAAGAATAAAAATTGAGGGTGAAACAACAAATTTTTTAAAGTAATATCTTAAGAAAGAAGAGTGGAAAGCACAATTTTTCCATAATTCATTATGAAAAGGAAGGGATCTCATTTCATTATAGATATTGCTTTATAGAATAGAATATAGGGTGACGTAATTCCAGTAATATATTGTGTATGTAAGTGATTACAATTTACGCGGAATTTTTTATAAAAGAAGAGATCTCATTCCATTATAGATATTGCTTTATAGAATAGAATATAAGATGACCCAATAAAGTAATGTATATGCAAGTGCTTACAATTTAGAGGGAATTTTTAAAAAAAAGAAGAGATCTCATTCTATTATATTGTTTCAAAGAATAGAATATAAGGTGACATAATGCCAATAACGTAATGTTCACGCACTTGCTTACAATTTACGTTGAAATATTTGAACAGCTCGCAAAAGGCACTCGTAAAAAATGCTTAAAGAGGATTCCTGTTATTTTAAAGCGCTTAAAAAACTAGTGGACGCCGACGGTTCTGATTCACTGCCGACAGTCAGAATGATCTACTCCGTCTTCAATATCAAGTAGACAAACTATTTCTGTCACTTTTTTTTCTAAAGAATATTTCTAGAAACAATAAAAAACTTTTGGTAAAACTAGACAAGTGCCTGGCCGGTGAGTAGGCCCAGGGCCTCTTATCTTCAAGAGAAACAATTAAGAATCTTCTTCTTTTGGACTAAGGAATGTTCCATTTGTTGAGTTAGCTTTTATTTCTCTGTTGAGATAAGATTTGATTATATTAGTTAGGAATCAATGTTTTGTAAGTATATCCATTGTAGATGGACATTTTCGTTGTCTATTTATGTTACAAGTCGAAAAGAAGTAGATAACGCAATTGGCCTCAGCATTGTGAGCGTCAGAAGTGCAATGTCTAACAAGAATGGCATCGATGTAACAGAGTTCGCTCATATTGCAAATCCTGACTGGTAAGATTCGTCTTTGTTTTTTTGTTGAAATTCAGCTTCTCTGCAATTTGATTTTGCTCTATAGTTTCCAATGATGGTTGCCTGTTTTATGTTTTCTCAGTTGTAATATTGAGTTGTCTATTACGATTTTTACAACTATTCATAATATACTCATTTATTAATGCTAAACGAAATTTATATTTTGACTGATTTTATTCTAGTTGGTATAAATTTTTCAGTCTCTGGAATTGTAAAGTGCACTCACTTCTGAATCTATGAAACATGCTTTTTGTTTTTTCCCTCATGCTCACAGTCTCTGGCAGTCCCTTTTTTCTTTGCTTCTCACCCTCTTTAAACATGCTCGGTCATGGAAAACTGCTCTCTTTGGTGTTTCCCCCCATCACAATACCCCTAAACAACTGTGCAGGCAGGTCATTCACAAATTCATCTGGGAGTTCTGCTGCTCCGGTCTTCTTTGGCACATATCAGCCCCACAAAATTGAACTTCAATTAATATGATAGAATCTTTCTATGCAGATCACAAATTTGGTTGTTATATTTTGAGATTTTTATAAAATAACAATGAGCTTAAAACAACTCTCTACAATGTTCAAGCACAGCCACAGCTGGTTGAAGGATAGATGGCTTAATAAGGAGGCATTTTCTTGGTGGACTTGCAGGTCATGGCAGTGCCTCTGCTCTTTGGATGCTGAGTTTCTCAATTCTCTACAAAACGGCTGTCCATTTACTTGGTGTTCTATGCTTCAATATTTTCCTTTAATCAACATTATTCAATGTATCTACTGTTATAGTTGTTGTTGCAGCTTATATGGCTTATCGTTGCAGCTTATATGGCTTGTTGTTGCTGTTAATATAGTTGTCGTAGCGTGTTTTGCTGCTGTTTTTCAGTTGCTACTGGTAATATATTTGTTGCAGCTTTTTTGTTGCTGTTGTCCTAATTTTGTTGGCTTGTTAAGCACCACTGCGCTCAGCTGATATTTCCAGCTATATTTATTTGATATAATTTGATTTTTTTTCTTAATTCAATTAAAAAAATTTAAAAAAAATCCATTATCAGAAAGAAGAAAAAAATAATAAAGAAGTACAGATCAAGTCTGATTTTATTCTACGTTTAGAGTAATTATACTCTTCTACTATCAGCACCTGTTTATTTATATTCTAGGAATTTATATAATTCCCACAAGGCCTTGGCATCTATACCACTACTCATTAGAGTGATGAAAATGTATGTTTCCCATGTGTATGTATTTAAATAGCAATGTATCGATGTCTTTTTCCTCACACACCTATACTATAGAAATATTGACACGTATTTGAATGGAAAGATAGAGAAGAGTAGGTGATTGGAGGCTTTTTCATAATAGAGTATTGAATACTATGTACAAGCATCTACAAGGGATCATTTTTATTTTTATATTATGTTCAAAAATAATAATTTATTTTAATGTTTAATACATTGATATTATTAAAATTTATAAATTATTTTCTTATTTTAAAGAAAATTGATATATATATATATATATATATCTTTATCTTTAAATTTTTAAAAAGTGTAATGATATAATATGTATATATATAATTTTATGATTATTTTAAATAAATATCTTAATACATGTATATGGTTATTAGTGAGAAGTGAAACGATTTTGTACAAAGGTTCGCTATCAATTTGTATATCCTTGTAAATACGTACATATTTTTATAGAACTAGCTCTGCATCATGCATTTACATACCAACTCTTATAAACTTACCTCTCTCATATTTATCACACATAGTTATACACCTCATTCAACTTTGTTGTTTGTTACCTAGATCTAACCATTATCTCATTTTGGAATAAGTCCATGATTGAGTTGATAACCACATAATTTCAAACTTGTCCCCTTCCAACATAAAATTAAAATTTTAAATTTAAACTTTATTAACCATTCTATTTTGACAAAAGTAGACATATATTTTGGTATAATTTAGTGCTATGTGGTAGTACATAAATATATCCAATTCTCTCATTATTGTCATCAAGTAGACACATATGCTTTATTTCATACAAGAGAATTGGAGAAATTTGTACCAACACATTTAAATTTGGTGTAATAAAAAGATTAACATTATGTATACATAGGTCCTTGCCTAGTACTTTTGACCTTGGCCACTTTCTAGGAATTGATTTGAAGGAACTAGCCTTGCTATGACAGATTAATAGCTCTTAAGCTATTTATAAATAGTACTAGTCATAATTATTCAAGAAAACTAGAGTAGATAGTTATATATCAAGAAAAAAAAATGTAGAGAAAAAAATTAATGTGTGCACGAATGAACAAAAGCATAAAGCATAGATTCACAATGAAAAAAATAATCTTAGATACATACAACTTTTCTTTGATAAAAAGGGGAGTCAATAGATACTTCTAGATCTAACATTAGATAATCTATTAAAAATCAGGTATTTGATCTTTATTATTTAGTTATTAAACTAATTATATCACCTTTTTCATTATTATATATATACCAAAAAAATAATTATTAACTACATATTCGATACATTACACAGTTAAAAAAACCTTTACAATTTTTTACAATAATGTTAAACTATAAATAGAAGCACGTACGGACACGATAAAATATTATTATCAATTACCACTCAAATTTTTTAACGTATACTATTTTTATAGCGAGTTAGGCGGAAAAACATTCGTCATTATGGACTAATTACATTGAATTCATATTTAATAATATCACGTTTAAAAAGTCACTCTTTAACATGTGCACATTACTTTACATGCAATGTTAAAAAAAGACATGAAACCTTTAGCCTATATTTATTAATCTCAAACATATCAAGAATGTTGAATAATAAATATTATATAGTATATTTTATTTTCTTAGCATATTCTTAGGTTTAGTATTTGATAGATTATATAATCATATTTTTCTTATATGTTATAGTAGAAACTTAAATCTTTACTCATCTTGGAGCCTTCTAATTATGAAATCCCTCAAAAATTTATTCACCAATATCTCCTAAAAAACCATAAAATCCCTCATGTAATACTCTATTCATTATGAAAAAATATTGTCTCATATTTTAGAGAAGAAATTTTGTTGTATAAATGTCGTAGGAGGTAATTAAATTTATAAAATTTTAGGTCCCTATATAATTATTTGAGATATTTTCTTAGGTGGTTGCAACATCATATTTTATGAGAAATATATTAATTTTTGAATTAAAAATGTTCCAATAAACATAAAAAGATGGCTTATCCTAATAGATGCTACAAAGAAAAATGTTGGTGACATGGACATTAAGGTAATGGTCACATAAAGGGTAAGCTATAATAATATTCTTCATAAAGGAAAAATATTTGAGCTAGTGGATAAAACATGAATCATACCTCATTATTAGATCTTTTAGGAATTTATTATTTAGGAATTCAAGGTTCAAAATTTGAAAGAATTTTACATAAGGGATGAGGTCAAATCATACTTAAGGGAATTTTAATAAGATAGATCCTCCCTAGTTCTTCGCTCTACATAAAGAGATATTTGCATAGGCTCATGCTTCATATCAATTAAAAAATCATCTTGTGAATGAAAAAAGTATTATTTTCAAAAATAAAAGAAATGTGTCACATTAATATGGGTATGTGTGAGATGTTTGGTCAATTTTTAGTGGATTTGTAGATGGGTACCTATTTAGGATCAAATTCACAAACCTAAATTTATATCCATATCAAATAGGTACACATTTCATTTTAAAATAGTACTTATTTTAGAATGGGTATCCATTTCATTTTAAAATGGGTACCTATTCATAACTATACCAAATTCCCACTCCTTTATACATTTTGGAGTGGGTGTGCATTTCATTTTAAAATGAGTATAACTATACCAAATTCCCACTCCTTTATATAGTTTAGCTCAAGTCATATTTGTGAGAGGGAAAATATACTTAATTTACTAATTTTATATTTTCTATATACATTAATGAAAGGAGAAAATGTACATTTGATAGTTGAATTATAACCCTGTGAGTGTAACTACATGAAGTGTAACTATGTAACCATTTTGTATTTATCAATGTAATACATTAAAATTTTCCCCTTTATTACATTATTACTTAAATGTACATATAAAATCTCAAATTTCATGTTACCAAGGGATCCCCTTTAAGGTTCACATAAAAAAAAATTGTTGATTACAAAAAATATATGCATTCTTGAGGAAATATTTCTTTGAATAAATAAATCCTAAATTAGGTGGAACTCCATCAATTTTATCATAGCATTAAATCTAGGATAGAGGAAGGATATTGAGCATCCATAATGTGGCTTAAGAATGGTATTAGAAAAAAAATAAAAATTATATCATCTCTATAAAATATCATCACCTATCATAAATAGAGAAAACAAAAACTTGTCAATAAGAAGAACAAAATTTGAATATGCATTTCTAATTCAAAAAAATCTTATTTAATTAAACAAAAGTATCCTTCTATATAGATACTAAAATTAATTTTGATATAAAAAAAAACAGTCAATATTTTTAAAAATATTTTAAATATAAAAAAATCTCATAAAAAAATATAAATAGGACCTCTACCATCTATTAATTATTTTTTTCTTAAAAATATATTCTACTACATTTTCAAAGAGAGGTTGTCATCTATGAAAAGTTTAAAGGAAACAAAAGAATAAAAATAGAGGGGACCAAACAACATAAATCTTAAAACAAAAGAATAAAAATAGAGGGGGCCAAACATAAATCTTAATGTAATATCTTAAGGAAAAAATGTGGGATGCACAACTTTTCCACTAATATAATAGAATATAAGGTGACGTAATCCCACTAATGTAATGTGTATGCAAGTGATTATAATTTAGGCAGAATTTTTTTAAAAAAAAGAAAAGATCTCATTTCATTATAGATATTGCTTTATAGAGTAGAATAAAGGGTGGCCCAGTAATGTAGTGTGTAGGCAAGTGCTTACAATTTAGAAGGATTGTTTTTGAAAAAGAAGAGATATCATTCTATTATATTGTTTTGAAGAATAGAATATAAGGTCACGTAATCCCAATAACGTAATGTTTACGCACGTGCTTACAGTTTACGTTAAAAGTTTTTGACAGCCTCGCAAAAGGCGCTTGTAAAAAATGCTTAAAGAGGATTCCTGTTATTTTAAGGCGCTTAAAAAACCAGTGGATGCCGACGGTTCTAATTCACTTCCAACATTCAGAATGATCTACTGCGTCCTCAATATCAAGTAGACAAACTATTTCTGTCACTATTTTTTTCTTATAAAGAATATTTCTAGAAACAATAAGAAACTATTGGTAAAACTAGACAAGTGCCTGGCCGGTGAGTAGGCCCAGGGCACTCTTATCTTCAAGAGAAACAATTAAGAATCTTCTTCTTTTTTACTAAGGAATGTTCCATTTGTTGAGTTAGCCTTTATTTCTCTGTTGAGCTAAGATTTCATTATATTAGTGAGGAATCAATGTTTTGTAAGTACATTCATTGTAGATGGGCATTTTCGTTGTCTATTTATGTCACAAGTCGAAAAGAAGTAGATAATGCAATTGGCCTCAGCATTGTGAGCATCAGAAGTGCAATGGCTAACAAGAATGGCATCGATGTAACAGAGTTTGCCCATATTGCGAATCCTGACTGGTAAGATTCTTCTTTTATTGTTGAAATTCAGCTTCTCTGCAATTTGATTTTGCTCTTTAGTTTCCAATTATTGTTTTCTGTTTTATGTTTTCTCAATTGTAATATTGAGTCGTCTGTTAAGGATTATACTATTCATAATAATTCAAAGTTTATATTTTGATTGACTTTATTCTAGTTGGTATAAATTTTTCAGTCTATAGAGTTGTAAAGTGCACTTCTAAATCTATGAAACATGCTTTTCGGATTTTCCCTCATGCTCAGAGTCTGTAGCAGTCCCTTTTTTCTTTGCTTCCCACCCTCTTTAAATATACTTGGTCATGGAAAACTGCTCTCTTAGGTGTTTCCCCCCATCACAATACCCTTAAACAACCGTGCAGGCATGTCGTTCTCAAATTCATCTGGAATTTGGTAGCTGTGTTTAGAGAATTTTTACAAAGTAACAATGAGCTTAGAACAACTATCTGCAAAATGGCTGTCCATTTACTTGTTGCTCTATGCTTCAATACTTTCCTTTTATCAACGTTATTCAATGTATCTGCTGTTATAGTTGTTGTTGCAGCTTATATGACTTGTTGTTGCTGTTAATATAGCTGTAGCAGTGTGTTTTGCTGATATGTTTCAGTTGCTGCTGGTAATATATTTGTTGCAGCTTTTTTTTGTTGCTGTTGTCTTTTTTTGGTGGCTTGTTAAGCACCACTGTGCTCAGCTGATAGTTCCAGTTCTATTTCTCTGATGTAATTTGATTTTTTTTTCTTAATCCAATAAAATAAAGAAAAACATAATCCAGAAAGAAGAAAAAAATGATAAGAAGTACAGATCAAGACTGATTTTATTCTACGTTTAGAGTAATTAATCTCTTCTACTGTCAGCACCTAATTATTTATATTCTAGGAATTTATATAATTCCCACAAGGCCTTTTGCATGGAACTGTTGTTATGTACATTGATTTGATGTAATGGGTGATGGCAGGGAGGACCCGGTGCACAGGAGATGCATCGCTGCAAGCCTAGTGAATGCTGTATACCTGCTTGAAACCAACAAAAACCAGGCTCAGGAATTGTGTTGCTTACTTCAATTTGATATAGAGGAAACCATCACCGACGAAGCTGACGAATCTCTATTTGGGGCTGTTTTTCAGTGGCGTGGAAGAACGAAAGCAGTTCCGGGTGGGCCTCCCTCTCAAGTGGTTGCTTTCAGAGGCACGCTTCTTCGACCAAAGAACATCTTACACGACCTGGTCGAAGATTTGAAGGTAGCTATTGGACACTATGACTCCTTATCCAGGGTCAAAAGAGGCTTACAATACCTAAGAACGAGCCTTTATAAGAATGGATACGATAATATTTGGCTTGCAGGGCATTCACTGGGGGCTTCTATTGCATTGGGAGCCGCAATGAACCTGGAGAGGGAAGAGCGTCAAAAACTTGAAGCACATCTTTTCAATCCTCCGTTTATTTCTCATACACTTCCACAGTTAAAAGTAATTGAAAAGAATGGAATTCTTCCAGGGTTGAACATGCCGTTGAGAGACGATAGCAAATTGAAGGAGTTTTATGGTAATTTCCTCGACGTTAGCGATTGGATAACCAACATTTATGTAATCAGAAGGATCCCATTTGTCAAACTTACCTTCACTATTTTGAGGTGTTAACGGGTATATAAAGATATCAAAGTCATTTGCTTTATGACAGTCTGAAGTATCTATTTTCTTTTGATCTGGCGAAAAAGCGAAGCCCTTGGCATATAGTTCCTTCCGCTAGGGTGGTTGTGTCAACCAGACATTTGTTTCACAACCATCATACTATTCGTCAGTGGTGGCTTAAGGATCTTTATATCAATAGTATTGAATATATCCCTCCAGATGCAGTTATTCAAAGCATTAGAGATACCCCTCCAATTGAAATTATGCAGTAGAATTCTAACACTTTACAAAAGTGTGCAGCTTCCCAGACAAAAAAGGAGGGCATGGTAAAATAGTAATACCACACTCATTAGAGTGATGAAAATGTATGTTTCCCATATGTATGTATTTAAATAGCAATGTATCGATATCTTTTTCCTCACACACCTATACTATAGAAATATTGACACATATTTGAATGGAAAGATAGAGAAGAGTAGGTGATTGGAGGCTTTTTCATCATAGTCTATTGAATACTATGTACAAGCATCTATGAGGGATCATTTTTAAATTTTATTTATATATTATGTCCACAAATAATAATTTAGTTTAATGTTTAATACATTAATAATATTAATTTATAAATTATTTTCTTATTTTAAAGAAAATTGATATATACATCTTTATTTTTTTTTTAAGTGTAAAGATATAATATGTATATTTTTAAAAATTTATGTATAATTTTATGATTATTTTGAATAAATATCTTAATGCATGTACATAGTTTTATAAAACTAGCTCTACAACATACATTTACATACTAACTCATATAAACTTACCTCTCTCTTATTTATCACACATAGTTATATACCTCCTTCAACTTTGTTGTTTGTTACCTAGATCTAACCATTACCTCATTTTGGAATAAGTCTATGGTTGAGTTGATAACCACATAATTTGGAACTTGTTCCCTTCTAACTTAAAATCAAATTTGAAATTTAGCATGTTGACTTTATTAACCATTTTATTTTGACAAAACTATGTATATTTTGGTATAATTTAGTGTTATGTGGTGGTACTTAAATATATCCAATTCTCTTATTATCGTCATCAAGTAGACACATGTGCTCTATTTCATATAAGAAAATTGAAGAAATTTGTACCAACACATTTAAATTTTGTTTAATGAAAGGATGAACATTATGTATACATAGCAGCGTTTGTAAAATAGTATTTCCATGTATTTACTTCTTACATTAAGATCACCATTTTATCTATCTAGTTTATTTTTTTACTAATGAACCATTTATCTACTTCTATTCAAAACCATGAAAGAATACCCCTATAATATAAAGGTTTCAAATTCCAATGTCCATTCTCCTTTTTGTACTGGATGTTATAATTTGACTTAACAAATGTTATATAGCATATTATTTGGACATTAAATAATTCATTGCACACATAATTTCATATGGGAAAAAGATAATATCATATATTGATTTTTGAATGGAGAAAAAAATATTATAATTACATTATCATTGTATAGGCAATATGCATGTATGTGTATGTTATCTTTGATATCACTCGCTATCAATCTAGCCCACTAGAAATTTCAACATAGTAGAACCTATTTATGTATCATTTTGATAAAATCTTAAAAAAATTGTTTATGCTCCACCTTTATAGATTCAAATATGAAGATGGTCAAGAATAATAAAATATTACAGTGCACATTTTAATAGATTATTGTTGTGGAACATATATTAGATCTCCATTCTGAATCAAATTCATTGAAGTCGGGAGTGAACATGTGACCCTCAAATTTTAACAACATTTTTTTTTTAAATGTTACAAATTCTAAAATCTTCATTAAGATAAGGACACTATTTTGTTAAATGGTAACAAATTAATGAGAGAACCATGAACATCGCTCTTTTATCATCAATTTTAAAGCTAATAATCTTACTATATCACATTTAAATTTTATATAATTATTATAACTATATATATCCAAATGCTAATGACTTTAAATAAATTCATATTTAATTAATTACTTTTATTTCAGTAATCAATTTATAATATATGTATAACTTTTCATAATTAACCTATATTATATGTATAACTTTTCATTTATCTATACCTACAAATAAATAAGATATGATGACATAAGACGCTTTAGAAAAAAAAAAAACTTTAAATAAATAGCATATTTTCTTTAATTACTCATATGTGAATGAAAGTTTATCTCCACCAATAAACAAAAAAAATCTCATAACCTAAAATATTTTTAAAAGAAAAATGAGAAAGAATAAAGATGAGAAAAAATATAAAACAAATATCATAATTTTCTTAAATGTGAATGAATGAAATTTAACTTCGATAAACAGTTAAGGGTAAAAGCAAAGATCGTTTCAAAGAGAGTTTTGAAGGCAAAGGATATGAGTGACGTAATTCAAACGTAATAAGCGTGTTGTCCTCAAGACAGGTGTACTGTGGCTTAAAATAGGATCCCCTTATTTTCGAACGGACTGGATGGTGACTGTGCTGAATCACTTCGAACTCTCTGGATGAGTGTCTCAGTCCTCTCTGGTGACTGTCCACTACGCAAGGGAAACACAGTTTTTAAGTAAAAACAACCAACAGAATCAACGATAGTTAACCAATGCGGCATACCCTCTAAAAAGAAATTAATAATTTTTTTTATTGAATCAAAGTAAATAAAATATAATAAAAATAAGGCAATTGGAAGGTTTTCAAGAGTGAAAAATTACATAACAGTTTAACAGACAAAACTCATATAACTGGCAATCATAAGTTTAATAAATTTCTGAATACATAAATATTGAACTCCAGTCATAAACTTGACTTGTGAACAACATTCAACTCTAAATTTTAACATACATTCTAGTTGTGAAGAACATAAAGAGTCTTTTTCATGAAGCTGAAGTTTTCAACTTTTTCATATATTTTTTAAAATAGCATGTCTCATAAAATCAGCCACAACATTATTTTGCATGGAAAAATCCAATAAGACTTCTTCCAATTTAAATTATGCTTAAAAATAGTAAGAAGAAATTTAAAAATAACATTTCATTTCCTTTTAGTCCATGGACAGTCCCAAAAATGTGTTTTAGACTTTCACTGTATTGACAGAAGGGGCATTTAATCAACTACACCATCATGCATCTTAACCTATCACCAATAGGTAATTTGAAATGTAAAGCTTTCCAAGCCAAGATTTGAGCATTGGCCTCAGCTTTTGGCCTCCAAACCTGAGCACTCAATCTTCTCCAAGTCTTTTCTTTGAAATTACATTTCCATTTCTGATTTAGCCTTAGAGTTAAGGACAATGAAGGAAGCAGACTTAGATATATTTTTTTAAAGGAAAACAATCAAATTGGACTTTCTTCAACCACAATCAATCCTTGGAGACATTGCAATGCAAGAAAGTACAAAGTTTTATAATCAAATCCATGCGAACTAAGGCTCTCACAAAAATAACAAAGTTGTTAAGCTTATTATTTAAATAAAATTTATTCTTAATAATATGCCACACAATCTAATCAAAAGCATTAAAGTCCCATAAATCACCAAATTGTTGAATCCCTTTATTAAATAAATGAAGGGCATGTCTCAAAAAACAATATCAAGAGGTTGTCCTTGATATTGAACCATTCTATTCCACCAAATGGATGAAACACCAAAACTAAGCCCATGTTGTAAGGATTCACTTTTCCAATTTAAACAATTATAGACCAATTGCCAAGCCTTCCATATAGACAACAAGGGGAATGAAGCCTTGAGCTTAAAAAAGGAGCAAGATTTTTTTTATCAATGCATCTAATTGATTGCCATTTTTTTTTAACAATAGCTTGTATGATTCAGTAATGAACCATGATCTTCCAAGGTTCATCTCCAACAACTATTCTAACTATCCAATTAGTAGCCAAAAAAACTCCTTGGGTTTTGGGGTCTAACAAACCCAACCCACCTCTTGATTTAGGTTGGATGCAATGCAGCCAAGAAGTTGGTTTAAAATTAGCATCACCATTCCAATTAGACAAAAGAAATAGTTTAATGATTTTGATTCTAGATCCTCATATCCCTTTCTTAAAGGAATCCAAAAACAGGAGTAATGCACATGAGAGGCTAAAAATATGTGATTCACCACTTAAATCTTCCTATCTAGGGACAAAAATATATTTCCCCATGAGAAAAGCTTATTTTTCAATTTATTAAGAAACCATTTCCACATATTAGAAAGTGTAACACCTAGACCAAAGGGAATCCCCAACTAGTGAGAAATTTCTCCATGTTTAATTTGTTTCCATTCTTTTGGTATCCACTCCAAAATAGGGTCATTCTTCACTATAAGAAATTTAGATTTCTAATGAGCTAATTTAGAACCAAAAAAATACAATAAAGTTCAAGTACCCCATCACACTATGAATCTTTTCTTTAGAATTTTGAAGAAAAAGCATGCTATCACTAGAAAAGTGTGAGTTAAGCACAACTGCATCATTCAATATCAAAACACCCTCATTGATTTAATCTAATTATACTTTTGTAGCTCAGATATTCAAGAGCATCAACAACAAGAACATAAAGAAAAGGTGATAACAAGCAATCTTGTCTTAGTGAACGTTGCAAGGCAAAGTAGTTTGATAATTTCCTTTTACTATGATTGACAAGAAATACATCATATGCTATCTCAGATTTGACTAAGGAATGTTCCATTTTTTTAGTTTTCCTTTATTTCTCTATAGACAATTTACAAAATGAAGGAATCTATAAAGTTGAATTACAAGAAAAAGAATAAGTAGCTCAAAAAAGGGGATTGCAGAGATTAAGAATTGAATCACAATTGAACAAAGAACTTTACAAACCGTCCTCTTAAAGGAGAATACCAAGATGTCTCAATCTTGGGTAACTCAAGTGACCTATAATAATAATAAATAATAGATAGCACCAACCATATACAAAATAAAACAACACTTGAAACAAATTTTAAACACGAAATCTAAACAAATTGAAGCTATACGTCACCTTTTTTGGCACTGCTTTTCGACAAATGGAAGCTATATGTCACCTTTTTACTGCTATTTTTGGGCATGTGTTGCATTGGAAAAGATTTGTGTTGGCCATTTTTCTTCATATTTGAAAAAGTGGATGTTTAGCTATATTTTCTAATCAAAATATTCTTCAAAAAGTAAAAATGCTACAATTTTACTCCGACGTCATGTTACAATTTGTCTCCTTATGTTTTCAGTTGAAAAAGGATGTTAAAAACAGAAAGTTTGTGGACAAAACTAAATATTATTTTTTGCAATTTCATTAAGGGGACATGCAAGGAATCTATGTTTTATAAGTGAATCCATTGTAAATGGACAATTTTGTTGTCTATTTAAGTTACATGTCAAAAGAAAGTAAATACTGCAATTTGTCTCAGCATTATGAGCATCAGAAGTGCAATGGCTAACAAGGATGATAGAGATGTAACAGAGATTACCCACCTCACAATTCCAAACTAGTAAAATTCAGTTTCTCTACTATGTGATTTTACTCTTATGGTGTTTGGGGTCAACATGTTTCTTCTTTGGCTGAGTTTGTGGATCGGAGGAGTAGGGTCCCTGTTTCTACTTCCTTTCTTCAAGCTGCTTGGGAAATTGGCCCTTCCTTCATCATTTGGAATCTTATACATGATTTTACTCTGCCATAGAATATATATTTTGGAAGTTTATATAATTCGAACTCATACTTTTACTCTTACTACTGTAGTACTATGGAAACATTCAATTTAAATCAAATGAGGTACTTTGTATATGGCAATTATTTTTAACGTGTAGACAACTTAACCTCATGTTTTCTAGATAGTAGGAATTATGATTGAAAGATATGAAAATTAAATGCAAAGTTACACTATCCATTGTGTGACATCTCTTGGTTATGAATGTAAAGTAACTTCAACATATTTTTATATACATCAAGAATTGAAAGGATATAATTGCTGAAATTTGGCTGTGTAAATGTGTAATTAAATTTGAAGAAACACACTATTAAACTAAGGATATAGTCAAAACATGTTATTTTTATATTAAATAGATATAAAAAAACTCCTTCTTTTTTTGTCTATGGATTTTATGCTTAGACTAAAACCATCCAGATCTAATTGGATTTTCCCAAATGATTAGAACAAAAAGTAATTTTTATTATTTTATTACACCCTTGAAACATATTTTGTTTGCATTCATCCAGGAAGCTATGGGAGTAAAAATGGCTTTTATCAACTTCCTTTGTCACGTTACTTTAAAATCCATTACTTAGGATTTAATTTAAGCCTAATATAATTTAAGTAGTATTTTCAATTTTGAATATTTAATTTAATAACAAGGTGAAATATTTTCAACAATTTTAATAAAATTGGTGTTTTCAATTTTCATGTTAAATTAGAAAGTCAATAATCTATATTGTAATATTTTTCAACCTTTTTAATGGACACTAATGGAACAATAATGGTGAACATAATATTAATCAATAAAATAACATTGAAAATTCTTATCCTAAAATATTTGGCCACATTCTCAATTGTAAAAAATAGTCAGCCCTTATGCCACATCACAAATATTAATTTTTATTTTAAATTATTAGTAAATTTATTTAATTTATAAATCTTTGTCATAATAGTTAATATGGGTTTTAAAAAATTATGAAACCTATGAAGATGGAATGATACCCTTATGACACCTCCATTTTGAATACTAAACTAGCAAATATGTGAAGAATTTGAAGCTATTTGAACAAGATCAATGGGCCTCAATCCTTACATTAAATTCTAAAATTTCATTTTTTTACATCAAATTTTTTACATCTAATATCCTTAAACCTCTTTGATCTTGCTTAGATGATATTATAATTGAAGTCATAATATAAAAAAGTGAAATAAAATTTAATCAAACATAGTGATTCATTACTTTGTAGGGTGATTACTAGTTTATGTTGTAGTAAGCTTAATCTAATCAATAGACCATTCTCATACTATATAATGTGGATTTTAAAAATCAAAGGATAATGTAACTACTAAGCCTTTCTCATATGTAACCTTGGCTGTTTTAAAAGATATTTTGATACAAATTTTTTATTTGACGAGACTTAAAGCTATAAAAATATGCCTCTTCATTGATTACCATTTCCAAACAAATAAAATGCCTTTATTTATAGATATATATCCACTCGGTATAATCCTTCTCAATATTTATCTCATATATTAGACTAGCAAGTTACATGTTTCTCAAACATTATCTTCTTATCATGATGTATTTACTTTTAAAGTCATATTTGAAAGGAAATATGCATCCACCCAAGATAATTTCTACACAACCCAAATAGAGAAATCTATGTAAACAAGTATTCATAATCCATATGCAAAAGAATAAACAACATACCATCAAAGATGACTCAAAGATATACTTGAAAAAAATTCACAAGAGGGAAACCTAACCTCCAAAAGTATCCATAATTCATGTATTATTCAACAATAAAGGCTATAATACATCTTCAAAGTCCTCCATGAACACTTTTGAAACATCAAGCCCTCTACAAGCACTCCATATGAACAAGCATGTAACCACATATCCCATGTCATGCTCCAACCCTCACAAATGTTAACAAGAGATGCTCTCAACCCCTTAGCCAAAATATCCAACTATCCAACCTTAGACAACTACCGATGTGTTTGATTTTATAGAAATGATCTCCCAAAAAACCACCAAGTGGTATTATAGAAAACCATGTGATTAATATCATGGACTTTAAAAACCATTAAACCCTCATTTGATATTGGTACTAAGTTTTTGCAATATTAAATATTATTCCCATGTGCAGCCCCACATCAAATATTGGAATCAATATTACATACAACACATAATGAGGCCCGAAGAATGCTAGACCCATTTGATGCATGTACCCCTAGATTTCTAGGTGCACCACATAATACATAAATAATACCTTAATAACATTATGCAAGGTGGACAACACACGTTTCCCTAACATTATTGACATCACAAATAGGTGATAGTATAATTTTAATAGCATTTTAATAGTTTTCTCTTGCTACATTACCTCTACATTTCCTTAGTTGAAAGTGTTAATGGTGATTGGATAGATATTAGTTGTTGCATTTAAAGGTGCCCCTTCCTTTCACATTTTCCATTTGCAGGAAATTTATAAATATATTCAAGGAAATTTTGAGGCTTTTGCATTTCAAATGGGGTTGAAAGATGAGAGAAAATTACTTGAGTTGTAGAGTATTTTCCTTGGATATAGTGATTGGATCCCCAATTTGTATTTGAATAGAAAGAATTTCATTTGTCACACTTACCTTCACCATTTTGAGGTATGAAAGGGTATATATAAGTAGAAAAGTAGTTTAGTTAATGAGAGCATGAAGTAAATCATTTGTTTTCAAGTGGTGGAAAAGAAAACCCCTTGGAATGCAGTTTCCTCTCCTAAAGTAGTTACTATAGAAAATCATTTTATTAATCCATCATGGTAGTTATCAGTGGTGGTCTAAGATCTTCAAGTTCAGATAATTGATTGCATCTCCCCTGATGAAGTCACATAGTGCAACCTTAACATTCTTCAAAAGAGTATAGTATCCCATATTATACATAAAATAATAGATGGAAAATATGTTGATGCTACAACCACTAGACTGATCAAAATGTACATTGAAATGGTAGCTATTATGTTTTTTCTATATATATAAATATATTTGAATAAAAGTTTATCCAACAAATTCTAAGAATAAATTGTACTAATATTTTTCTTTCAATGTCTTTATACGAAAGCTACTTATTCTAATGTGGTATAAATCATATGTAATCATGTGTGAATTTTATTTATAATTTTGTATGAGTATTTTCTTTAAAATATGGTATCATTTGATATAAACAACATATTTATTCAAAGAACTTTGTGTTGATAAGTGTTGCATGAATCAAATGCATATATCTTTCCACATGCAACTTACCTTAACCTCCATGCACACCACCCAATAAACTTCAATATATTGCACAAATTTGCATGCATGTTTACATTGTTAGTTCCCTTAACTTTCATGTGCACCACCTCATAAAATTCAATATCATGCACAATTTTTAATGCATGTTTAGATAGTTAGTTTTAATTATATGTTGCCCCTATTTTTAGTTTGAATCATTGTTGAAAATTTTTGTTGCACCATTTTATTTTTCAATTATCAAGATCACTAAATAATGCATGATAGATGCATGCTTTTTTTTAAAAGAAAAATTCAATCTATTCTTGGAAGTTGTGAACTACATACCAACATTGATTTTTATATAATATTCAATAAGCTATATAATAGTTATGAAATCAATAATCATACATAATAGTTTTTTGGTCTTCCTAGGAATTCAATGAAAGAACTATTTTTTATGACCAAGTGATATTGGTTAGAGTTGTAAGTAATTTTATTTATCACTAGTTTTATTTGTTGTTGTTATGTGTTCTCGAGCATCATAACTCTTTTCATTAGCCGTGTAAAGAGAAAGGGTTGTTCTTAGAATCTTCATTTGGTATTAGAGAAGGATAATTTGGGAAAACCACTAATACCATACCAAAGAGAATGGAACTATCTTTCCAACAAGTCCAAGAAGTCGTAAAAGAAACTTTTGAGGAAAAAGTTATGCCCCTTGGAAAATATCTACGCAGTTTGGCTATGCAAACAAAACTTGGGTAGCCCCCGAGTAAAGCCACTGGTGGCAATGGTGCCATAGGAAGCACACAAGTGGTGGACCCACCAACATTATCCAAACCAATTTAAATTGAACTTCAAAATTTTTCTAATAAAAAATGGCAACATTGTAGTGTCAAAAAATGTTGTCGATTACATTTTCACACCTATTTTGGGAATGATTAACACAAAAATGGACCTAATAATGCCTTCATCTGATTTTGTAATTTTTTTTCCACATTCACATTGGATTTAGGGTCCTTTTAAGCTTAAATTAACCTAAATTTTCCTTAATTTAATGTTGTAAAGTGTACCTTCACGTTTAGTTTTGGGACCTTGTAAATTAAATGACCTTAATTGTGCCTTATTTAGGGTGTTGTAAAGTGTTGCACCAGAATTTCACACTAATCTATGGTAATTGGGCTTCTTTATGCCTTAATTGGCATAATTTTACATCCACAAGCCTTAATAAATGCATCTTTCTAAGGATAATCCTGACATAAACCAACATCCAATCATAATTCAAGTGTTTTTAGGTTGTGTGGCCCAGATTTAGTGATGTGGGAATCATATGCCACCTTAGTCTTATGATTCCCACCTAGGCTTTTTGGCCTCAATCCTAATGTTACATCATTCTAAGCATTTTTGGAAAATGTGTCCCATAGTTAGGCCTAATGGCACTCATACATCACTTCTGGCATATGAGTCCAATGTGGCCCAAAATAAAATTTAATTCAAATTCTTGGTTTGATTTTGTCCTCCTAGATTTGATGTTGTCTTCTGGTGTTGTAATTTTAGAAAAATGAGCATAAATAAGTATAAATACAAGGTTATTTCACTCATTTTCACCTAAGACTTCCATGAGAGCATTATTTATAGAAAATTCAAGTTCATAGGAGCATTCACGAGTTTACAAGACTTCAGAAGAGCATTCAAAATCATTTCTAAGGCATTCAAGGGAAAAATTCATCATTTGTTAAATCAATTCAAGATCGATCATCATGTCAAGGTTATCAAGCATCAAGAATGTTGTTGAGCTAGTGTTGTGATGTTGAATTCAACAAGATTAAGCATTATTCTACCCTTATTTTGAGATCTAGATCTACATCCTTCATGGCCACTTCATGTAAGATTATTGATCTACAAGACATCATTCAAGGTAACATTATTCATGTTTCATGTTTCATGTCCTTATTTCATTATCTCGTCATTTGGTTTAACTACCTAAAAGGGGTTTGACCAAGGAAAACCCCCATTCTCTAACAATCAAAAAAAAAAATCTCTCTACATGTGTGATCACAAATCTAGGTGTCTTGGATTTTGAAGATCCTTTGAAGATTAAGTTGCAAAGTTTGAAAAGGTCATCAAGTTGTCACAAGGTTGTCATCTTCATGAAAAGCCACCTACAAGTCACAAATAAGGGTTTCAAATCTAGAAACAAATTGTGGAAGGAAGAGTTGAGATAGGAGATCAGATTCAGGCCTTAACCCTCTAAAAAAACTTAGTGGAACTGATACACCAGTTGTGGCATATGAGTCTACATACAAGGATTTTTCCATATTTTAGGAGATTCAGATTAAGCACTGTCAGATTCCAGTTTTGGCAAAAAAAAAACTAGTCTAGGACCAAATCACCTAGACTAGCGTATAATTCCTAGTGGTCCTTAAAAAACAAGTTTTCAATGTTTTAAATTTTTTTTGAGCTCATCACTCTTCTAGGTGCACCTTTGTTCATTTCTTGTTTGATATTTTGTAATTTAGTTTCATATCCTAGGTCATCTAGTTAGGTTTTGCATGGTAATTTGCATATTGTATTCATTTCTTGTCTTTCCAAGTCCTAGCTTGGTTGTGAATCCCTCTTTAGTTTATAATCAGACGCTAGGACAACCCTATTGCAAGATCTCTTTCTCCTTTTCATACTTTAGATTGAGATCTTTAGGGTTTCCTTGAATGAAAAGCTTCCTTTCAGACAAATATTTTGGGTGGCATAAATTAAATTTTATTTAAAAGGTAGTTAAAATTTTAATAATATTTTTTTTAATTGTGTTAAAGCCCCATGTGGGTGTGTTGTGGTCCTCATTGACTAGGATCTTATGCCTATTTATTGGAAGCACTGATAGCATCATTTTTCCTATTAGATTTTGGCAAGTGTGGCAGGTCATGGGGTGGGGGGAAGTCTATAGACACCCTCCCCACACAAAAAAAAAAAATCATTTTTTTTTGTAAAATTTTAATTTCAAGTGTTTTTTATAAAAAGACTGTAGGAAATTTTTAATTTTATTTTTTGACCTATTGAAAAATTGATGACCTTACAACCATACGATAAGGGTAGGAGGGTAAAATATTTTCATTATTTTTCTACAATGAAAATATATTAAATTTTATGTCAATCTTCATGTCTCGGGCCTCCTGGATCCAATGGTAAGGTCATTTTTGTCCTAAGGGATCACCTACAAAATTTTCCATACAAAAACCTCATAATAAACATTCATAAAAACCCTTTTTTAAATAAATATTCATATCTCTAGATCTACCAAAAAAACCCACAAACCTACAACCCTAAAACCCTACATTTGTTCAAAAAAATCTACACAAAACACTCATATATTGCAATATCTTCATTTTTTCCAAGCAAGCCATAGATCCAAGTATACACCAAATCTACTCCAAAAAGGGTTATACAAACCACAACCATGGATCTGATACCAAATCAATGGAAATATGCATCAACCCATGATAATTTCCACATAATCCTACTCAAGAAATCTATGCACACAAGAATTCATAATCCATATGCAAAAGAATAAACAACATACCATAAAACATGACACAAGATATACCCTAGGAAAACCCTCAAGGGAGAAATACCCAGCCTCCAAAAGCATCCATCTCTCATGTATTATTCAACAATAAAGATAATTGTCAGAATAATTGGTTTTTACCGTTTACTCTCTTAAATTTACTTAGACACATGTGATTATGCATTTATTTATTTTTAGGTAGTTTTGTTTCCCATAATGGGAATTTTTATACCCATCACATATTTTTAGGACTTTATAAGGCACCATTGTATACTAAGTAATTTATCTCAATTTTATTCACTCTTTTATGTTGAAATGGCTTTGTGTTGCCTCTCATTTTCTGTGAAAGTGTTTGCTACAAATGGGCCTCCTGGGAGGTGGATGACACCTACATCCAGTATTTGATCCAACCATTATGTAATCCTTAGTTTGATAGTTTTCATCAAAGTGCTTGAGATCATTTTTCTTCTGACATTTGATTTTTTTTTAATTTCAAAATTGCCTTATTTTGCATTATTTTTTATTATTTCATCTTCTTGTGGCTATATTAGAGTGATTGAGGTTGTGGCTTATTGCTAGCATGTTTTTTCTCTTGAGGCATAAAGTTATTTCTTGGGAATATTGAAGTAGCTGTTGTGTGGAAGACATTTTTCTTGCAAAGGCCTAAAATATTTTTTAGAGGCTATATATTTTTTAAACTTTATGAAGTTCCCCTAAAAATTTAGGGTTCCAATGTTGTAGTTCAAGTGTGTGGGCCCAAGTTCTTTTTTGAATGTGTCTTTGGGAAGCATTATCCCACATTCCCAATGTGAAGTAGTTTTTTGCTATTCATATAGCATTGCAGTTGGAGGTTGCATCCCTATTTGGAGGCATTATTTTTGGTCATTGAAGACTTGTGTTCAATGATTGGAGGAGGCACTTCTCATGAATCTTGAAGATAGGCATCTAGAGAATATTGAAATCATCTGTGCATTCTTTTAAGGCCTTTTTTATTTTAATTCTACCTCTTGCCATGGTCATTTTTGTGCTGGTTGGCGTGGATTCTGTGCATTGGAAGATTGACTTTTTTTTGAAAAATCTCTCCAACTGTGTTGAAACCCTATGTGTGAATATCAGGTGTTATCTAATTGGCCCCATATTTGTGAGAATTTACTATTTATAAAGTATTCAATAAATATCTCATTTAGGGTTTTCATTTTTCTCATTGGGTAAACAAAGTTCACTAGTTTTTTAACTTGGTTGTAAACAATAATCCCACATTGACTACGTGTGGTTGTTTTTAACCATTAAAGAAGCCCCCATTTCAATTCCTTGGTGTGATAAATAGCTCATCTAGACTTGAACTGGATCATGTGTGGTGATTGGTGTTGTTGTGCTCTTTGGAGTTGCTTGGTGAGTTGATTTGAGATCTAGCTTGGTGATTTGGCATGAAAACGTAGTAAGGTGTTTATCTTTTTGCTCAATTTTTTTTTAGATACTCAGCCCTCTTTTGCATTATTGCTTCCTAAAGTATTTTGAGAAGGCTTCATTTGTAGTATTTGGAAGTTTCTAATTGTTTTGGAAGGTTAATGTCTTTGTATTCTTGGAGATTTTTCATAGTTGATTATGTGTTTTCATTTCACTCTGTTGTGATTATGTTGAAAAGGGGAAACTATAAACAATAGAGAGCTGGTATCATAAGAAATCTCAGAAGGATTCATTTTTTGCCACATTTATATAATCTTGTTCCCCTTCTTGGTATTGATAGTAAGAAATTTTCATGGAATTGTACTTGGTGTTTATCTTTTTGCTCAATTTTTTTTTAGATACTCAGCCCTCTTTTGCATTATTGCTTCCTAAAGTATTTTGAGAAGGCTTCATTTGTAGTATTTGGAAGTTTCTAATTATTTTGGAAGGTTAATGTCTTTGTATTCTTGGAGATTTTTCATAGTTGATTATGTGTTTTCATTTCACCCTGTTGTGATTATGTTGAAAAGGGGAAACTATAAACAATAGAGAGATGGTATCATAAGAAATCTCAGAAGGATTCATTTTTTACCACATTTATATAATCTTGTTCCCCTTCTTGGTATTGATAGTAAGAAATTTTCATGGAATTGTACTTGGAGTTTATCTTTTTGCTCAATTTTTTTTTAGATACTCAGCCCTCTTTTGCATTATTGCTTCCTAAAGTATTTTGAGAAGGCTTCATTTATAGTATTTGGAAGTTTATAATTGTTTTGGAAGGTTAATGTCTTTGTATTCTTGGAGATTTTTCATAGTTGATTATGTGTTTTCATTTCACCTTGTTGTGATTATGTTGAAAAGGGGAAACTATAAACAATAGAGAGATGGTATCATAAGAAATCTCAGAAGGATTCATTTTTTGCCACATTTATATAATCTTGTTCCCCTTCTTGGTATTGATAGTAAGAAATTTTCATGGAGGTGTAATACCCCTCATGTTGTTGATACTCTTATGTGTGGATTTTGTACTTGGTTGTGTGTGGATTCATAGTTTTGTTGGTTTGTTGCACTTGATATTACATATGACTGTAGATGATACATTTCATGGTGATTATGTTATATGGTTATGTTATGGTTTTCCTTAAGAATATATGTGGTGATGTTGTGATTTTTATGCTGCTATGGTTTCTGATGTGTTTGCTAGTGGGTCTTGGTGAAAGGATGGAGTGGCATTACTTGCTTGCAAGTTCCCTACTACCTCGTGATTACCTTTCATAGTGTGTCTACAATGGAGATTTACATGCTACTTGACATTTGTTTCTATACAGGATGTAGGTACTGGACACTGATTCCACCTGCTTAACAGGTTTGAGCATGCCCCATTAACTCAACAGGTTTGATGTTGAAAAGGGAGTGGTTAAGAAAGTGTTCTCGTCCCAAGTTCATCACCTTGTTGTGAGTCCAATGGTGTCTTGTCTCAACTCATCTTTATTTTATGTTTGGGTTAGTGTTGATTATTTATTTTAGTATGTAAATGTTTGTTATTTAATTCATTTTGTTTTTTGTGTGATTAATAAATGTATTCAATTGATATAGTCATTTGTAGATAATTATGGTTAAGATAATTGATTAATGTTTTTGATTAAGTGGATAGTTTAAATAAAATATTAGTTGCTTTGATGTAAATTGGAATTTTAAATTTGCTTTAAAAGGTAGCTGTGTTGATATTTTGAATTTTGAAGTTAATCAAATAGCTCATAATGCTATATTATTATTAAAAGAAAAATAAATAAAAATAAATAAATAAATAAAATAGTTAATTTTTATTAGAGGATTTACGGGAATGAGTGGGGAATTTAATGAAATTCTTGTTTTAAAATATTCTCAAAGAGAATATTTGGATCTAGGGTAACAGGAACTTCTTCATAGAAAGAATTTTGGCTATAGAATGGTGTGTAGGTTTTTGGGGGTTTTCTAGTTTTAAATTTTTTTTTTTTGAGAAGGACTATAGTAGATTCTAGACTCATATTTTTCTTCAGGCTGGAGGTAAAGTTTCTAGGAAGAGTAAATAAGTTGGAAGTTCTGTAGGGGAAGCTTTGCACAGCTATTGCTCCTTCAAGCTTTAGGAAAAATAGGTTCTTTTATTGTTTCTTTAATTGCTTTCTTGTTTTGAAAAGATTGCTTGATATTGTCTATGTAAGAGGAAATTGTCGTGAATTAGTTGTAACCCTATGTGGAAAATATATTAAAAGTTCCTCTGTAGAGAAAAAAAAAAAACTATGTTCTTGGCTATTGAATTTTTTCTGTTATTATATTGTTACCTCTGTAGAAAATTTTATAGTTAAATCAAAGAACCTTATGAAAAAAAATCACGGTTTAACAATAAAAAAACTACAAAATGGAAAAATAGTAGAAAACCTTAGTAGGTTGCAGTGGAAACCTCTGTCTAAAATTGTGAAATTTGAAAACCTCTATAGAAATTTTCTTTACAATTTTTGTAAAAAATTTCTTTACAATTTCTATAGAAATAAACTTCTCTATAAACAATTTTATTTTCCACTGTCCAGTCTTGCTATTATTCCCAAATGAAGTATTTAAAAAAAAATTATTTATATATATATTTATACACCATCCAAATTATAAATGGTATGTGTTTAACAAAAAAGATTCTAAAGATTTTTTTTTTTCCATACAAATTTGATTAAAAAAAATATAAATTAAAATATAAATAAAAATGAATTTGGGGAGGGGAGGGTCGGTTGGAGCGCAGCTAAAGGCTGTTGGGCACAACCTTGGTGGGGCTGCGGCCTCCCCACAAGGAGGACGTAGTCCTCCCAAGGGCTGCGATTGGTTTTAAAAGGGTTTTTCTTTTAAATTCATTTTTTTTAATTTATGTTTAAAGATTTAAATACATTAAATTTAATTCAAATCAAATTTTTTATTTTAAATTTATATATATATATATATATGTATATGTATATATTATTATATAGATACATGTATATGTGTGTGTGTGTGTTTGTGCGTGTGTGTGTGTATGTATATATATATATATAATTATACAGATTATTTTAATAAAATTAATTTAAATTATGAAAATAAATGTTATATATATATATATATATATATATATATACACTTGGTTAAAATTATGGAAAAACATTATGTAGGTTATTTACAATGATTTTATGTTGTTATTGGAAAAACTGAAAAAAGTATTGTATCAAATCTATTCGAGTGTTTTTAATTAATGGAATAAATCGAGTTAACTAGTAGTTTAATTTACATGGTAAATTTCATGCAATTAGTTATCTTAAAATGTGATTGTTAAGTATAGTGGATTTGTGTTCTTAAACAATATCTTGATGTTGAATAAATATTTAGTTCTTTGATTTACTTTGAGTTCTTTGTCAATTTTCTTCAGTTCGGTTATAAGCATGTGGGAACCCTTAAGTTAGTTGACCTTTCTATAGGAGATAAGGTTATTGTTAAGACTTCTAGAGGTATGGGAAAATGGTGGTTTATTATGTAACCTTTCTATTTGATACTTTTCTCGATTTTAACTACAGTTGTGATCTTGAGTTTACATTGGGTTGTACCATTTTTGTTATGGGAGTTGATTCATATGACTTTTGGTGAGATGGTTTTGCCTCATGATTGTTCTATTTTGTGTTTAAAGTACTTGTGGGTACAACCCATTGGAATTTGTTGTTGTGATTTGGTTGTCTAGGGAGAGTGGCACTACGTGGGCGCCAGCACACAGAGAGGCTGTTAGGATAACCCACATTAGATTTTGAGTAACAAGTGATAACCTAATTAATTAATTAGGGGGTGGGTAGCTAAACATTAACAAGATAATTATGGATACCTCATCTAACTGTTAGGGGTTCCATAGACTAAAGGTGGGTCGAGAAGGCCATGGTTGGCATAATCATGGCTTCATCTTCACGAGAGGTTAACGATTCCGCATGAGTCACCCTATGGAGCGGTGCCTTGAGATAGGTAGTCAGGATAACCATAGATGGAGGTGGCACCTTGTGATAGGTTGTATGGATAATCCATGTAAGGCCATGCAATGAAACTCTCCTCTAGCATTCCCTTTGAGTTTTTCTATTGAAATCCTCTGGAAGTGGTTTATTAATATGATTTAGTGTTGTATTGTTATCATGTTTAGGAAATGGTCTTTTGATGTTATGGTTTCCTTTATGTGTTATTTACCTTTCCATGCTTGGAGTTTATCCTTGTGTATTTCTTTAGATGTTCTTGGTTAGGGACCCTTTCTTATCTACTCCTAACATGGGGGTGGTCAGGTGGAATGTCCTATGCACCCCATTGGGTTCCCTATTTTGCAGATGAACCTTTTAGTGCAGAGTTTGTTGTGACAACTTAATCTAGAGATATATGTTTTTAGATGTATATTTGTACTTCTGTCATACCTTGTATAATGTTATGTTACTCTCCTGTGTATTGGGTAGACTTACGATGTAACCTTGGGAAATTTATCAATGAGATATACTTGTAGAATGATGTAATGTATAAACACATTTTGTAATTCATGCTTTATCCATAATTGTAAATATTGTTGATGTGTTATTTTTGAGTAAATATGTTCTTTATATTTCCAAGTAAAATCTATTATGAATGCATGTATGGTTCTTTATGGTTTATTCTTGACTCATTGCATATCTTTAATAAATTTTTAAATAAAGACATGTGAATGAATGAGTTACATTACTAGAATTGGTAATTACTATTATCAACTATGTTATAGGATTGATTACATAATGTCACCGCGTGTACCCCAAGGGACTTAGGTGTTTAACTTGTAATCATTAGCTATGTTAGTTGCATTAGTAAACTTAGTGTTTATTCTTTATGTTTTCAAAAAAAAATTGTTGTGCTTTTTAGTTGTTCTTTGTGGTTTACACGACGGGGCATTACAAAAGATATCATGTCCTAGGAGTTATTGCACTGCATATTGATGATGCCACTTTGAATGCTATTGATCATTTTTATTGTCCTCATATTCTTTGGAATAAAATTTGGGAAATACATGGAGACCCTGATACTCAGCTATTCCCAACTAATCTTGTTTTAGATTGTCTTGTGCCTCTTCATTTTTTAGATAGATACACTATGATCATGCTACTATGCAAAGTTTGAAGATTTGGAATAAGTTTTGAATCTTCAGATGAGGATGATGAGGGTTCTTCAAAAGCTCCTTCTTCTCCATTAGGGACAATTGATGTACCTTCACCTTCAATGATTCATTGTTCAAATTCATTGATTGAAGCTCCTATCATTTCTATTTAGAATGACCATTCATCATGTGTTGGTGATTCATTGAGCATGTTCAGTGATTCATCACAACGAGTATTTCATTGTCTTCTTGATTGGCATTCATATTTGTCAGACATTGGTTACTTGTTCATAGAATCTCATATTTCTTACTTGGAAAACACATTTGAGGGGTTATCTCTCCTCTTTGATGAAAATTATTGCAAAAATATTGTCAAACCATCTTTGTCATTGGATATTGTTTAGAATCAGTTTTTAGTGGTACCTTGTTTCTCACTTTCTATTGTGATAGCACATGTTCCTGATTGGTTCGTGGCATCCTCTTTCAAGGTATTGGCAACACATGAGTAGATTTCAAAGACATTATCATACATATTCATGATTCTTTCTTTCAATTTATATCTAGAATGGGAAGCATACCTGCATTCTTATTTTGTTTTGTTTCTTCCAAAAAAGGTAGACAAGTTGTTTCTTGACATTGGATCATGTTTTGTCTTCAAGCACTTACCATTTCTATAGGTGATTACACATTATCGGGGGACTATATAGACTCTCTCTTTCCCTCTTATGGGGGGTTCATTGATTGTATATACATGATGTATGTATTCCTTTAGGGGTGTAATTGAGTCCTCCATCGATGCATCATTTTTTTTATTTTCTCTCTTTCCGAGATGGGTTTTTTCCCACAAGGTTTTTCTCCCTTTCTTTGTTTGTGAGAGATTTATTTTTGTAGTTGTAAATGGGTACTTAACATGGCTATGTAGCAGGGACCTATATTGCATTTTTTTTTCTTTCTTTCATAATAATCTCCCTAAGTTTCACTTATGGGGTGGTTTTTGAGCAATTGGTTTTTACAATTTACTTGCTTAAGTTTACTTAGGAATGATAATGAATTTATTTATTCTTGGGTAGTTTTGTTTCCCATATCAAGAAGTCTTATACCCATCACATATTTTCAGGCCTTTATAAGGCACCATTGTATACTATGTAATTTATCTCAAATTTATTCACTATTTTATGGTGAAATGGCCTTGTGTTGTCTCTCTCATTTTCTATGAATTGTTTTGTTGTAGATGGTACTCTTGGGAGGTGGTTGACATCTACAATAACAATACATCTTTAGAGTTCTCCATGAACACCTTTGAAACATCAGGCCCTCTACAAGAAATCCATATGAACAAGCATGTAACCACATCCCATGCCATGCTTCAAAACTAAAAAATGCTAACAAGAGCTACTCTCAACCCCTTAGCCAAAATAAGCAACTATCTAACCTTAAACAACTACCCATGTGGTTTCTTTGAAAGAAACAAGCTCCCACAAAACCACCAAGTGGTATTACATAAAACCATGTGACTAATACTATGAGCATACAAAACCATTAACCCCACATTTAATATTGGGTACTTTACTTAAATTAATTTCCTTAATATTAAATAATACATTAAATTATTACTTGACTTCTGTCCCAATGTTAGGGTGATCCCACAAATCTAGTTTACAATTTTTTGAAGATTCTGATTTTTACTAAAATTACATATGTTTAGAAAATATAATGATTTAAGCCTTAAAAAGTTTCATTTAAAGCATTCCAATTAAAGAGGCTTTGGTCAAATTACCTTAAATCAAACCCACTTGGATACAAACCTGCTAGTTTTAAACCATACCTATAACTGAGTCTCCTTTACACCTATCAGGATGTTGATAAAAAACCACTTTTGATTTACCTTTTGGGGTATCAAATGAATTCATTTAAATTTTATTTTTTGTAAGTATGTAGTCCTTATTATAAACTTCCCAAAAAATATAATTTAAAATAAATTTAATTTAATTATTATATTTATTTTTTATTTCTTGTGAATGTAGGTTTTTCACCGAAAATCAAGCTCTTTGTTCTACACATGTAGAAAAATAGAGGATTATAATTTTTTTTTTGAAAAATATGAGTGCACTAGATCTTTAAGTCCTTGATCTGACAAAAAAAATGAGTTTCAATACATACAAAAAACATTATATGTTATATAGTCTTCCTATTTTTGAATTGTAATTGGTTTGACTTTGAAACTTAATTAAGGAAAAAATACTCAATAAAACACTATGAAACCAATTCGAAGCAATAGATATCATAGCTACAAATCTAAATTCAAAAAAGTAGAATGTTATCCTTCATGGAAAAAAAATTTATGTACTATATGGTGAGTGTCACTCCTTAAAAATGGTGATTACTGAAAAAAACTACATTTTGAAGATGGAAAAATAAGTGCAATCTGAATCCAAATTTTTTGACAAAAAAATAAAAATAGAATGTACAAAAAAAAATGTCACAAATCACTAGTTTACATCATCTTCAAATTCCTCATGATTTAGCATCTATAGGTGAATGAAAGTAAAGATTTAGTTAGAAAAAATTAGTTCGGTGCCTAGTTTGGCCAAAAATTGTAAACTAGTATTGTCGAATCACCTGTTACATACAACATACAAAGTGGCTCTAAGAATGGTACACCCATGTGATGCACATACCCCTAGATTCCCTAGGTTCACCACATAATGAATAAATAAATATTACATTATAACATTATACAAGGTGTACAACACAACTTTTCCTAACACTTTCCACAATTGAAACATTTTAAAGGTAACTTACCTTTGTAATTTTTGATTTCTTTCTTTAATCAATCACAATTTTTTCCTCAACCTCATCAAAGTCCCCTTTTTTGATCAACAACATCATCTTCAATCTTTTTTTTGGCCTTGAATGCAACTTCCTTTAGAAAATCCTTGTCAAATTCTCTCATCTCAAAGGAGGTGAGAGCCCCAAACATTTAATCAATAGAATACTAATCTAAATCATTGGATTCTTCAATAGAATACATTTTATGACTACAAGATTTAGGAAGAGCTCTCAAAACCTTCTTCATAGTCTTACTTTCTTTTACTTCTCCACCAAGACCAATGCTGCCAAAAACAACTTCATGTACCTAGAGCATATAACTTGCAATGGCTTCATCTTCTATCATCCTCAGAGTCTCAAATCTACTTTTAAATATATGCATCTTGTCTTGATTTACTTTTGTATCTCCTCCATAGATGTTATGAAGCTTTTCCCAAACATCCTTAGAAGAACTAAAATTCATCACCTTCAAAAGTTCTGAATTAGCTAATCCACATAGGGGAGCATTCTTAGCCTTAGCATTGCACTAATATAACCTAATTCTAGCTAAATATTTTGAAGGAGTAGGAGGAGCAACATAACCATCCTTGACTGATTTCTAAACACCAAACCCTAGTGAGTTTAGGTGGCCTTCCATTCTTAATTTCCAAAAATAATTGTTAGTCCCATCAAACCTATGACATGCACCATCTTAAATATATTCCTCAAGTTGTTAATCTTCTTTAGAGGAAATTTGCACTAATACCAATTATTGAACACACCTAATACTAAGAGGGGAGTGAATTAGTATTTGCAAAAAATTAAACACCTATAGAATTTGAACTTTTTAACATAACAAAAACTTATTAAGTAGATAAAAACCCCTAAATAGATTAGTAACCATGAAGGATATTGCATATTAAACCTTCAAACAATTCAACAAACTTCCAAAATGAATGATACAATAATTTTTTCCTAACCAAATCAGCAGTAATGGAAATGAAACAAGAAACACACATCCACAAGATGAAATCAGGTTTAAATGGAAAACCCAATGAAGGAAAAACAATAGTGAAAATTAACTCACAATATAAAGTATCACTACCAAAAAGTACTTTCAAACTAAGGCACACTACCTTAGAGAAAGAGGGTAAGTGTAAGAAGTTGAGTTCACTTCTAGTGGAAGTGTCATTTTTTAGAATAGGTAACCATTTTAAAGTGGGTACTCATTCCAAAAGTTTTGAAAATCACAATCAATATTTCTAATTTGTATTTAGGCTTATAAAAGGCATGCTAACCCAACCTTTAGCCTTGGACCTACAAGTACAAGGTCGTGACAATATCAAGAGAAAAATCTGACTATGTTAATATGGCTAACATATTTTTTTCAGAATTAATTTATGAAATTAAAACCCATTTTAGATGAGATTTTGTAGAATCTAAATATGTAATTTTTTTCCAATTGGATTAATTTTTCTATTTTTCAAATATTTTTTGATGAAAATTTTCCATAAACCTGAAATATCCAATTTTTTTATTATTTTAATAACTTTTTATTAAAATAGCATTTTGAAAAACAAACTATACATGAACAATATCCAAAAAATTATTTTAAATTTTAAAAAAGAAAAGAAAAAGAAGAAAATGATAAGTTTAGGTCATCTTACGTGTGACATACACGTGGGATGTAAAAAAAAAAATTATGGCCAATAAAAGAATTAACAAAAAAAAATTATTCAAAAAAAATTTACAATATAATATCATGAACATTCTTCAATGTGTTAGAGATCATTTCCCAAAAGGATTAAAAAAATACAATTATTTAGGTCAAAATATGGATGGCGTACATGTGCATGGTATGGTAAAAAAAATGACTTTTAAAAAGTGGTTTTCAAACATGCTTATTGAAAATCAATTTGTGTTGTCAGGGTATTAAAAAATAAAATACATATTTGGAAACTATACTCCAAGTGTTACATTTCATATTACTGATGTTTTTAAAGATTAAGTCTTTAAGTGCTTCAAATTTTAGGTCAATTTTGACAAATTCTAAAAGTTAGGGAAAACACTTCTAGTTTTTGGCCAAAAAGTGGTCTCAACTTCTTGCACACACCCAACATACAAATGACTTGCAATGTTTAGGAAAACAACACCTAGGGAAAGATACAAGGACCTGATGAGATTTACTATCTCTAAGAAGGATAGAAAATGAATTTAAAAAATTACAATATTTGTGAACACAAAAATCTACTGATTAAGGCATTATAGCATATCTGATTCTATTTTCCAAACACTTTCACATTGCTTCTATAGTATATTCAAATATAATCCACACTCTTTCACACTTTCTTGTTCACGCACTTTGTTCACATCTCCTTACACTTGCATCTAAAATGTTCTTACATTTATATCCAATGCCAAACTTCAAAACATCAATGATGAGGGAGCAAACCTTAGACACAGAAATAATGCACACAACTAGAAAACTTTATTATTATTCAATAATGAAAATCTAACATGCAGAGGATCCCAAATCCTCAAGCTATGTAATACATGCAAGCTACAAAAGTTTAAATTTTTTTATAGAAATTATAGAAAATCTCCTTTTCGCAGCGTGCAAATTCTTTCCCCAAAAAGCTACCAAAAATCAGAAATCCCATCCATAAATAAAGCTCCTTTCCAATTTGGAGCCAAAACAACATTCCAATTTGAGTTTCAACGGTTTGGCACCCAAATTACAATTTGAAATTCAAATTTAAATTCACATTCGAAAATTAGCACATTTCTAAAAATGCACCAACTTCTAGAAGCCATAAATTTTAATCCAACTGTCAGATTTTCAATGATAATACCTTTTTGGAAAGCTCTCGAAAAGACAATGTAGCACAAAGTAGGGTCAATGGCCAACTACTTTGGGTTTTCACAAATTTTCGGGCCCATTCGGAGCCTCTAAGGGCCTCAATTTTGGCTTCGAATATTTTAATAGCTAAAGGGGTATCCAGAAATGCAAAAACATCTAAGAAACAACAAATAGGAAATTAAAATATTTCTTTTTTCAGGTGATGTCAAATTTCCCTTACACCATTGGATGCTCCTGTATTAGACACCCAGGGTAATTTGAGAAGTGACCCCATCACATCACAAATGGTTGAGGAAAACCCAAGTAGTCAACCTCTATTTTGGGTAGCCAAGATGAATCTTCCACCGGCCTTCCTCTCCATTTCACCAGATATTCTTCATACTACCTATTTCTAGTACTCCTTCCCACATGGCTATCCAGGATTGCTTCAATCTCCTCCTTCTCTAAAGTAGGTGCAAGAATGTTACACTATTCTATTGCTGGACTATTCTATGTGCCACCTTCATGATACTCTGTCAAATCTGCAATGTTGAACATAGGGGAAATGTTGACTCCATCCAAAAACTCTACCTTATATGTGTTCCTTGAATCATGCTTCTTTAAAATTTTACAGGGACCAGACTTCTTCATATTCAATTTGTTATAGGTTCCCACTAGAAACCTTTCCTTCCTTAAGTGGACCATCACTTCATTACCTACCTAAAACTCCTTATTCCTCCTCTTCTAATCTGCCTTAGCCTTGTACTGCATATTCATCTTATTAATATGTTCTCTTACCGCTTCATGTACATTCTTGATGTGCTTTGCAAAGTCTTTGGCTTCAGCGCTAGTCTTCTTCTCTTGGTCCATCTTCCTCAATTCTAGAGTATTTCTAGGACTACCTCCATACACAATTGGGAATGGAGATCTTCATGTGCTTCTATTGACAAAATTGTTGTAAGCAAATTCTGCCTAGGGTAAAATCAAGTCCCATCCCTTAGGTTTATCCCCTACCAAGCATCTCAGTAGATTACCTAGACTTATGTTCACAACCTCAGTTTACCCATTAGTTTGTGGATGGTGTGTAGAACTAAACTTCAACTTTGTCTTCAATTTTTTCCACAAGGTCCTCCAAAAGTACCCAACAAATTTTGTGTCAAGATCTGAGACTATACTCTTTGGCAGACCATGTAGCCTCATCACCTCTCTGAAGAACAAGTCAGCAATGTGGACTGCATCATGGGTCTTCTGGCATGGGATGAAATGTGCCATCTTCAAAAACCTGTCAACTACCACAAATACTGAATCATTCCCTCTTTTTTTTCCTTGGAAAACCAAGAACAAAGTCCATACTTATATCTTCCCAAGGCCTCTGTGGTACAAGTAAGGGCTGATACAACCTTGTATTCTAGCTCACTCCCTTATCCATTTGACACACCTTGCAACTCTGCACAAACTTTCTCACATCCTGTGACAACTGCGGCCAATAATAATGCTCACTGATAATGGCAATAGTCTTATCCCAACCAAAATGTCCTGCCATTCCTCCACTATGCTTCTCCTTTATCAGGTTCTCCCTCATGGAATTCCTCAGAATACACAATTGACTACCCTTAAACAACATGCCATCCTGGATTATGAAATCCAGTCACTTCATCCTGTCAACTATAATAGGCTCCTTGCAAGCTTTCCAAGCTTCTGCAAAATCAAGATATTCAAGATACAATGTCTTGAGTTCATTGAACCCAACCACTTCAATCTGCATCTCTATCAACATTTTTTTCCAACTACTTAAGGAATTTGTAACCCTATTCAACTTCCCACTCCTATGCTTTAAAACAAAGGTATAACTTTGCAAAAACTCTACCCATTTCATATTCCTCTGATTTAATTTTCCTTGACTATTCAGATACTGTAATGCTTGATGATCAGTAAACAGAAGAAATTCCTTTGATAACAAATAATGTCTCCATTTCTTTAATGCTTGAACTATTGCATAAAATTATGGATCATATACAAAGTACTTTCTCTTTGCATCATTTAAATTTTTACTGAAATAGGCAATGGGCTTACCTTCTTGGCTCATCACTACTCCAATGGCACAACCACTGGCATCACAATCCACTTGAAACACCTTATTGAAATCTAGGAGGGCTAAAATTGGTTGCTCTATCACCTTTTGCTTCAACAAATCAAAACTCTTCACTGCTCTAGTGCTCCACTTGAACTCTTTTCTATCCCCTCTCATTTTTTTAGTCAGGGGTGTACAAATAATATAGAAGTTTCTAATGAAATTTCTATAAAAACTAGTTAAACCATGGAAAGATCTCACCTCAGTAGCAGTTCTTGGGGTAGGCCATTCTAGAATAGCCTTCACCTTCTCTATGTCCTTCTTGAGACCTTCTACCAAGACAACAAACCCCAAGTACACTAACTCCTTCACAAAACTACACTTCTTCAGATTAATACACAATTTATCTGCTCTCAACTTCTCAAAACCTTTACGAATATGCATTAAATTCTCATACAATATCTTATTGAAAATCAAAATATCATCTAGATATACAATAACAAAACCTCCCAAAAACTCTTTCAGCACCTCGTTCATGAGCAGCATGAATGTGCTTAGTGCGTTGGTTAGCCCAAAGGGCATCACTAACCACTCATACAAGCCCTCCTTGGTTTTGAAGGCAGTTTTCCACTCATCACCCTCTTGAATTTAGATCTAGTGATATCCAATTTTCAAATCTATCTTTGTGAAGTACTGAGCTCCACTCAAATAGTCCATCAGGTCATCTATCCTTGGTAGGGAAAATTTGTACTTGATTATTATCTTATTTATGGCTCAGGAGTTTGTACACATCCTCCACTCCCCATCATTCTTTGGTGCTAGTACTGCAGGTACTGCACATGGGCTCAAACTCTCTCGAATCAAACCCTTCCTCAACAACTCCTGAACTTGTCTGTTCAACTCCTCATTTTCTACATGAGTCATTCTGTGAGCTTCCTTATTTGGAAAACTAGCTCCAGGGATCAATTCAATCTGATGACTAATCTTCCTCACTGGTGGTAAACCTTCAGGTACGTTATCAGAAATAATCTCCTGAAACTCATCCAATAGTCCAAAAAATTCTACTGGAACCTTCTCACTATATTCCTTTCCCATTCTAGGAATCAATGCATAACACATACACTCATGCTTCATGCCTTCTAAAAATTTCCTTCCATTGACAAAACAAATTCTAACACTACTGCATACCTTTTCTTCATCCTTTTTCAAGGGTTTCAACTTATGGTGGACTCCATCTTTCATTAGGGAATAAGTGTTTGCATGACCATCATGTATAGCTCACCTATCGAACTGCCACAGCCTCCCCAACAACATGTGACATGCATCCATGGGGATGATATCACATAGTACCTCATCACGATAGCTTCTAATCATGAGCTTCACTAGGCACTGATCATTGACCAAAACCTTGTAGTCTTTCTGCAACAAGGCAATCCGATATGGATGTGGATGCCTTTCCCTTTTCAGCTTCAACTTCATAACCATCTCTTTTTATACCAGATTATTGGTGCTCCCAGTATCAATAATGACATCACAACATTTTTCTTTGCACTCGCACCTTGTGCAAAAAAAATTCTTCCTTTGTTCTGGCTCCTTCTCTTTAGTCACCAAGGCTCTTCCAACCACTAGGGTTTCTCCCTTTTCAGCATCATCTGAATGCTCAGATTGAGCCTCCTCATCTACATGTGCAACCCTTCCATGACCTTCCAACCTTCTTTTTATCCTTCCTTGGTGTTGTGGAAATTCATAGGCTCGATGCCATTCTTCACCACACTGGAAACAAGTTTCTTTGAAACCACTTTTTCCGGGCCTTGGCCCAAATTTTCCTCATCCTCTACCTCTTTGATCACCACTGTTTTGATCACAAGGGCTGTAGAAGTTATCATTCTTCTGGCTTCGACTGGTACCCACATCTTCATCTTTACTTTCATCCTCATTTCAGCTTCCAAAAGATCTTCCACTACCCCTTCCACTTTGACCTCCTCGTCCTTTTTACTTGTCAAATCTTTTGTTCATTTCTCATCAACTTTCAAAGAAAACTGGTAAGCATCCTCAATAGTGGTCATTCTGACTAGGCTTAGCTCCTCTTGAATGCTCGGTCGTAACCCATTAAGATAACGGGCTACCTTCTCCTTCTTGGCCTTTGCATGGCCCGTTCTAATGATCATATTGTGAAAATATTATGTGTATTCTTTCACAGATCTACTTCCTTGCTTCAACCCTTGCAATTTCTTCAATAGATATAACTCGTTGTCCACTGGTATGAACCACTTCTTTAGTTTCTCCACCATGCGATCCCAACTGTTGATCTTTCCTTTTCCTCTTTGATTTCTCTCCAACTAGAACTCTTTCTACCAAATATTGGCATGACCCTTCAGCTTCATTTTTGCAAACTTAACCCGATCTAGGTCCTCTACTTCTTCATACTCAAAATACTCTTCTAGCTCGTTGATCTAGTCGATCAACTCTTTAGGGTTCAGACTTTTGGAATAACTGTGGACTTCTATTCTGGGTATTTTTCCAATCTTCGAAATGGCCCTAATCAGCTGCATTTGGTCTTGATCAATTGCTTCTTCTTCCTCTTCTACATCTGTATCTTCCACCTCTTCTTCATCTTCACTTTATCCTCTCCTTCCCAGGTTTAACCCTCTTCTCATTTGTTCTTGCAATGCATCAATTTGTCTCTAGAGGGCTCTAAAACCCTTAGCCACAAATGGATCTCTTACACCAACATTTATGCCACCTTTGGCACCACCACGCCTACCAGGCATCACTCTTGGAGGCATCTTCAATACCTTGAACCCAAAACCATAGTCCTGGTGCAAACTACCTCATGATCGGCGATCTGTCCACACACTCAAGAAAACCCGCTCTGATACCACCTGACGAGAGAGAAAAATTGAGACACAAAATTAATGCACACAACTAGTAAACTTTATTATTATTCAATAATGAAAATATTACATGCAGAGGATCCCAAATCCTCGAGCTCTGCGATACATGCAAGCTATAGAAGTTTCAAGAAAATTATAGAAATTACAGAAAATCCCCTTTTTGCAGTGTGAGAACTCTTTCCTCAAAAAGCTACCAAAAATTAGAAATCCCCCCCATAAATAGAGCTCCTTTCCAATTTGGATCCAAAACAACATTCCAATTTGAGTTTTGACGGTTTGGTGCCCAAATTACAATTTGAAATTCAAATTTACATTTACATTCAAAAATTAGCACATTTCTAAAAATGCACCAACTTCCGAAAGCCATAACTTTTAATCCGACTGTCGGATTTTCAATGATAAAACCTTTTCGGAAAGCTCTCGAAAAGACAATGTGGCACAAAGACATCTACTTTGGGTTTTCACAAATTTTTGGGCCCATTCAGAGCCTCTAAGGGCCTCAAATTTGGCTTCAAATATTTTAATAGCTAAAGGGGTATCCATAAATGCAAAAAACATCTAAGAAACAACCAATAGGAAATTAAAACATTTATTTTTTTGGGTGATGCCGAATTGCCCTTATAGCATTGGATGCTCCTGCATCAATCAATTAGATTAGCAAGGAAAGAATACAAACTTATTACATCTTTCAATATGATCCAAAACAATTCAAGCGCTAGTGCACATCAACTTAAGTTGGTAATAAGGAAACATGTAGCGTATAACAAGTCTGACCAAAGCATTCTTTCAATTGAATTACCTCAATGTAGTCCCAAAAAGTATAATTTAGGACCCAAATCTACAACTTGAATTACTAGCATAGATCCCCGAGCACATGACACAAGAAAAAGAATAAGCCCTATTGGCCAAATAACCACAAGTAACCTAAAAATACAACTCAAGACATAATGTAGCACTAAAGAAAGCAATTAGCAACATGTAGATTAAAATGGGATGTTCCATGAACATCCAACAACACTTCCATACACTTTCATCATACTATCATGCCACTAATAGCCATCATAGATCAAATAGAACCATAATACTTTATTCAAGAAGCACAAAAAACATAACTAGAAGATACAACATTAAAATATCCAACTTACGGACCATTTCAACACATGAAATTGGAACTAGGATACTGCACAAACATTGAGGGTATATTCACCAAGTTGTAGGAGCAGAGACATCAATGCAGAGAAATGCATAGCAGTTTTTGAACCATTCTAGAAAACTAACTACACTACCAACCTTTTGCGATTCATAGAAACCTCTTCAGCAACATAGGTGACTTGAAAAGATAGGAGTGCAACATCCATACAACACAAACATTGAATCCTAAACCTTAATACCATATCTTCAGTAGGAAAGGAACGTGGAGCATTCTCCCATACAATCTTCTTAGTAGCTTCTAGAAGAAAATAACTTGTGGAGGCCATAATTTTCTTTTAGCAACATATGCTTCAATAGGAATAACAGGAGAGAGAATAAGATATACTTTATACCTTCAACAACATCTCTCCACTTTCAGTAATACTTCTAATCCTCATCCAAATATGTCATCCCGAAATGAACTCTGCTGACAACAACTACACTTCATACAACTTCAATTTCCATTGGACAAGGCATGGCATCCAACCATGAACATCAAAAAAACATTATAACATATCAATGATAGCACAAACTCAATGCTAATAAAAAATTTCAAACAACACAATAGGTTTTGAAAACACAACAATCTTCTAAGTATATGCAACAATCTCCAAAAATGACAACAAGCTCATCAATGACAACGACTACCATACAACAATCTTCATCAAGTGTTGACATCAAAGAATACCAAAAATTTGTGTTGACACTAATGACAACCACTACCAAAAAATTCCATAGCCTTATGCAACCTAGGAAAATCTAAATAATAAAGTTATGTAAACAAAATTATATTCAAATCTATCATGTAGGAGTGAATGTAGGCAATAGTGGATTGGAGAAAATGAACTATCTCATTCATTATTAGATTGATAAGTTGTAGAGATGGAAAGGGATATTTAAGAAGGTACAAATAAATAAAGGTGGGAATTTGGGATTAGTTTCTTACACTCCCCCTTGATCACCATTTTTTACATCCATGATTCCCAGACTATCTCTTTGATTCAAAAAATAAACATTCCCAATTGTTTGGTGAAGATATTTGCATGTACTATTCTTAAAATCTATAATAATCTAAAATAATGTTTCCATCATTGATTAGGTCTTTAATGAAATAAAACTTGTGTCAATGTGTTTACTTCTCTTATGAAAAATAGATTTTTTAGATAGTGTTATTATAGAGTTGTCATAATAAATCTTCATCGCTTTTTCATGTTCATGTCATAAGTGTCCTAATAATCTTCTCATTGAAAGGGCTGTTCCTTGGAAGCCCATGAAATGACTCTAGAACACAAAAGGAATACATATCCTAATGTTCTTTTCCTATAATTGAAAATTCCTTCCCAATCACTATCAATAACTCCAACCAACTTAAACTCATTTTTCCACAATCTAAATTACCATATCCCTTAGTTCCATTAACATCTATTAGGATTCTCTTAGCTTCATGCCAAGATTTATTGTTTGGAATTTCCATAAATATTTAACTCAAACTTAGTAAATATATTATATTAGGTGTAGTTGTTGTCAAATATATCAAAATTCCTACCATACTTTTGAATACTGTTGGATCAACTTTGTTGTTGTAATATTATTTACTTTATTTCAAATCTATGGTTGTTGGTGTTGGTGCAAGATTGTTATTTTATATTTTTAACCTCTTCAAAATATTTTTTGTATACATTTTTTAGAGTTAAAGATGTTATATATTTATAATTCTTCACTTCTATGCCTAGAAAATAAATTAACAACCCTAAATTTGTCATCTCAAGCTCCTTTTTCATAGGCTCTCTGAAATTAGAAATGATGAAATCATCATTCCCCATAAAAATTAAGTTATCTAAATAAAAAATAAAAATTATAATCTTACCATAACTTTCCTTAACATATAGAGTGGACTCACCATCACTTAAATACTAGAGAAAATTCTCAAAAAATATCTTGATCTATTGTACTATAATATGCCCATGGTGTTTTATTCAACCCATAATGAGATTTTTTCAACCAATAAACTTTTTCTTCTTGTCCTAGAACCTCATATATAGGTGCTACTCCACATACAATTCCTCTTTCAATACCCTACTTAATAAATTTGAATCCATATCCATTTTATATACTTTCCACATGCATTGGGTTGTTATTGCTAAGATTTCCTTAATGAAATTTCCATTCTTCCAACTCAAGTATGCATTTCATCATAATTATATCTTCTAAGTTTTTTTTTGTAACCTGTAACAACTAGAATTGTTTTATTCCTTTCAATCCTTCTTACACATTAGTTTTTTTCTTATAGACCTATTTTACTCCCATGGCATATTTTCCTTATGGAAGACTCACTAAATCCCATGTAGTATTCCTTTGTGCAACTTTTATTTATTTATGTATTGCATATATACCATTTTTGTTTTATCTTGAATTGCATATTTAAAATAAATTGTATAATTTAAATACAAATATAAAGAAAAAAAAGAGAATTCAAACCTACACTACTTTCACATTTATTTTCTCATAAATATCTCTCATACATCTAATTTTCTCTCTTCTTAAGATTGCTAATGTTGGATCTAATGTGTCACTTGAGGTTGAACTTGTAGAATGTGGATTGGATGGTGTTTATTGTTCACTTGAAGGAGTGATTGCTTAAATTAATGGGGTTTTCCTTGTACTTGTTGAAGGTGTTACTTAAGGACCACTTTTTGAGCATGAATGGGAGTAGGAGTCATTGTAGAAGGGGTACATGATATTATTAGTCTTATATATCCTCTTGTGGTAAATTTTCTCCTACATTAACTTTTTTCTAAAATTTCATCCTATGCTCCCTCTTTTATGAATTACACATCTTTGTTGACTATAACATTTTTGGTTAATGTATTGTATAACTTATAATCCTTTGATTCATCACGAAATCCCACAAATATGTATTTTATCCCAATTTTTTAAATTTCTTTCTCGATTCATTTCAAACATGCACATATGCCACACATTCAAACACTCTCATATGAGCAACACTATGTTTTATTTAACTCCATGCATCTTTTGGGGTCATATTATTTACACTTTTGGCTAGAAATCTATTCATTATGTAGGTTGCACATGGAACAACTTCATCTCAATATTCATTTGACAAGTTCTTGTTTCTAACATTCCCATAGCCACCATGATTGTTTTATTTTTCCTTTTAGCTACATTGTTTTATTGAGATGTGTAGCTAGTACTAAATTTATTTTGAATTATATGATCCTTGCAAAATATTATGAACTAATTTGATATGTATTCACCACCTCTATCTGTTCTCAATGCTTTCATATATTTCCCACATTGTTTCTCAACAAAAGCCTTGAATTGATGAAAAAATCAAATAATTTGAATTATTATGTTTTAGAAATTAGACCCATGTTTTTCTTGTTTAGTCATCAATGAATCTTAAGAAGTAATATCTTCCACCAATTGATGGTGTTTGAATTTATCCACACAAATTGGAATGCACAATCTCTAATGATACCTTGGCCCTTTCTAAATTTCTTGTTGGAAATGATCCTTTATGTTTTCTACCCAAAAATTACCCTTCAATACTTTTTATGATTTTTTCTAGTGGAATACATTTACCATACTTTTTCTATATACTATGTTTAGAGCTCATACATACTCTTTTTGTTTTTTTTTTTGGGAATTTTTCAATAAGATGATTACTTGGAAATTTGTCTAGAATTATGCATTCTCTTTTCTTTTTGAAAAATATTCTATACCCCTTTTGAATTTGTTGTCCAATGCTCATCAAATTATGTTTTAAGCTATGAATGAAATAGACATCAGAAATTAAAAAAAATCTCCCTCATTTTGGTTAGAATATTATTGTTTCATTTCCCTATAATTGATTCTTTGTTGTCATTTCCCGATGTGATATTTGATTGTAAATTTTCATCCAAACTATGAGACATTTCTAGGTTCCTTTGTATGTGATTTTTGCAATCTATCTAGAAACCATGCATCCTTTTGATTCTCTTGTCCAATGTTGCAATTTAATAATATACTACTCTAGTTTTGGTTTTCCATAGTTAAATTTACACTGTGTTTCCTTGAATCATACTGTTTCTTTATACACTAATTGAAATAATACCCATATTTATTACAATAAAGATATTACACTTGAGCTTTGTCATACCTTTGTCCTTGCGGTTGTTTTTAATCAAAATTTTGGTTGTTTCCTCTTTCATGTGAGTTTGTTGAGTTGGTTATTCAACCTCTATATAAATTACTTCCTCTTCCTCTAAAATTTTATCTTGCTCTACCTCTATCATGACTGATTAAATCTTGTGTTTTAAAGGAATTCTCCAAAGATGATTTTTTTGACCTACATAACCTATTCTCTTGAGAAATGAGATATGGATGAAGCTCATATGCTGAAAAATTGTGAGAGATTTTCTATCTCATATGTGGCCACTACAATGGATTCAAACCTTTTAGGTAAATTTCTTAAAATATTTTCAACTACTTTCCTATCTTGAAGGCTCTAGCCATGATATCTAATTTGATTAACCATCCCTTGATAATTTGTGTAAAGAATAAATCTACTAATTCAAAATCCTTCATGTATATGTTCTCAAAGTCTCTAATTAACATTTACAATTTAGTTTTTTTCACCATGACCTGTCTATGATATTATGTTGAGAGGATATCCATTGATTGTTTTGACTTTGTTGTTGTTGCAACCCTTGGAAAAATACTCTCATGCATTACTTGGAAGATGTAAAAGAGAGCTTTGGAGTCCTCCTTTCTATTATCTTGGAGTAAATCATTTTCTACTAGTGTTAGAGCATTGTATGGTATTGCATCAACTGGTTCTACAGAAACATTTTCTACAAGCTTCCATATGTCTTGAGAACTATATAATTCTTTCATTGTAATTAACTAATACTCATTATTTTTTTCATTAAATTGAGTAATCTATAGAATTTTCAAGCTTATTCTTGAGGAAGCACTATGTGGGATAATCCTTAGGTCCATGAAAAAATTTCCTATAAACCTTTCCTTCTAATCACCTTTGGATTTGATACTAGAAAAAGCAAGAGGCATAAGAGAAAAACAAAGATCAAGAAAGAACAAAACAAAGAATAGATAAAACACATAAATGAAACAAATAGTTAAGTTGAGATAGTTTATATTTCATAGATTTCAAAATATATAATAGTTGTTATCATAAAATAAGCACAAGGTTGTTGTTCTTTTGTCAAGAAAGAAATAATACTAAAAATTAAAATCCCCTATTCATTGGTTGCTTTCTATAATAGAGGATACAACCATTTTCATACATAAATATATTAACTAAAGACTCCCATGCTCAATGTGTATCCTCAAAAAAGGAGGGAAGGAAAACAATTAATTACAATTAATGTCATAGCCTTATGGAGTGTGCAAAAATATTACTAAGAAGATTATGCAGTAAATTTTATATTCAAAAGTAGTATCCTATAGCAATGAATGGAGGTAGAGATGAATTGAAGAAAATGAAATTACACATGCATAAGTAGATTGAGATGTTGTAGAGACAGTGAGGCATAATGGAGAATATATAGAGAAATAAAGGAAAGCACTTGGATTAATTTCAAACAATGAAGACATTAAAAAATAGTAGATACTAGATAAATAGTAAAGGAAGCAATTAAGGGGTTCTAAATTGTCAACAAGAAATCCCTTACTCATACCTCGACGTGATGTCACGGTGAATAATGAGGCCATTCAGTAGGGGCTAGTGACTTTTGGAAAGAAGCTCAAATTCCTATCTCAAAAATGGAATACGATCACCAGTCTCAAGTTGTTCATCCTATGATTTTGTGTTGGTCTTGGCTCTATGTGCTTTCTTTGTTGCTTTTTGTTGGTTGAACTATTTAAGCTTTAATTTTTGTTTTAGTTTTTGGGTTTCTTACTTCTTGTGAGTTCCCCATCTACCTCTATAGCTTATTTGTAATGGGTGCTGGCCCTTCTAGTTTTAATCTAGAATCAAAACAAGTCATCCCTTACACTAAAAATGTATCTCAAATGTAATATAATCAAAATTTATTTTTCTAATTTCTATACTTGTGTTATACAATGGACTTGCAATGTTGGCATGTTCAGTTTTGAACACTTACATATTGGATCTTAGGTTTGATTCACTTTGCTAGATGACCGACCATATGATTCTATCATTTTACCTCCATTCTATAGCTAATATTTGAGTGATGCTCCACACTATTTCTTCTTTGGCATGAAAGCACTAAATCTATGCCAAACATAGTCATCTAGCTAGTTTTTTCATTGTAGAATCTTCTAGAAGCACTACATGACCACCATCATCTCTTCATGTTACTTTTTTTTCAGTACATGATCCTCTTTTTATACCTTTGTACTAGTTCTTTGACATCCACTTTCTTCTCTATATGATGGTTTTTTGGTTTATCTATCTAATCTTGTCTTTCCTAAACCTTAAATCCTTCATTGTAACTAGTCTCCTCTATTACATGCACAAAATCTACACACAAGGTTCCATATTCTACTAGAATGACTTGCTGCTCTACATTCCCCACACCATGTGATGTCCTTGAATCACTAATTCTCTCTATTGCAATGAGACTAATGAAGAGAAAATGTAAAATCATCAATCCTAATTAGCTGATAGGCTATATGTTTGAAATTTCCACTAGGTTTTTTGTCAGCCTAGCCCTGAATAGAATTTCTCAGTGTTGGAAACCACTAGTTGCCAACAGCTGGTGGTGAGTTTCCCTAAGTTTTTTATAATGATGTGGAGTTTTCTAATTACATGGGTTGGTGGTGGTGCAGTTGGTTTCCTCGATAAGTAGACACATAATGGTAAGGGTTTTCTTAAGTGAGGGTTAATGCATCTTGGCATCATTGTATGATGGTGCGGGAGGAAGTAAATGCAATATTCAATGTTGTAATGTGGGAAATTTTACTTTGAAATGTGCCAAAAAATATATTGATTAAGTTGCATTGTGGAAAGAGCCATTGTGGTATTGGTTTGATAGCAGACTATTGTAAAAATCATCACCATTAACTTAGTTTTATGGCAAATTGGAGGGTTTTAAAAAGGTTATGCTCTAGAATTTGTATATCATTTTACATGGGTATTTTGCATAAATGATTAATTTATTATTCATCTATTTCGTTCTCTTCTTATTGTTCCTTGTCATATGTTTGTATCTTTGGCATTATACCCATTTTGGAGACTTCAAAAAAATTATGGCTCTATATGGATGGAGAAATTGTAGTTAAATCTTCTTTCTTTCATCAAAAAATATGGTTAGGGTTAGTATCTTTTTTTCCCTTTATTTATTGTTTGTAGTTATCTTTTTTCATCTTTGGGAAATTCCATACTAACATCGAAGTAATTGCATATATATATATATATGTAGAGGGTTAGTATGAAAGCATAAAGATATTCAAGATAAAAGTAGTTTAGTGGTTGTTAAGTGTTATTTTAATAACTCTTACAATTTCTCTACTTTTCTATAATATTTAGTGTCAGGTAATGTAGCTCAAATTTTCAATTAAGTTTGTGGTTTTATACCCATTTTCCATAGATTATTGCTATCGATTGGCTTTACGAGTTCTATTTAATGTGATTTTTTTCATCTATCATTTACATGTGATTCTTCAGTGTTATTCTAACACCTCTTACAAATGTTACATAGCATTCTTGTCTTGTACCAATATGTTTCATGACATTCTTTTCTCCTCATCTATTTGAAGCTCCTTATAACAACTATTAATTGTCATGGTTATTTTGTCTGGATGGAACATGTTATATGTCTTGTATCGATATGTTTCATGATACTCTTTTTTCTCATCTATGTGAAGTTCCCCATAACAAATTGTTCATTATCATAGTTTCCCTCTTCTATTCTCCATATTTTAAAGTTCTATTTAATGTGGGTTTTTGAACATATATCATTTTCATATGATTGTTAAGTGCTTTTCTAATAGCTCTTTTCCAATTTCCCTTTTCATCTATAATATTTAGTAGCAAATAAGTATTATTCTAATACCTCTTATACAATTAGACTATTTTTCTTCAATATATATATATGTGTATATATATCTGTCTATGTTTCTATGCATTAACTTTCACATACAATTCACATTACATACCATTTTCTTTGGAAGGATTTGAAGTTAAATCTATCAGAAACATACCAAGCAACAAACTATACAAAATGTGTATAACACCAAAGATGGATAGAGTATATAAATGTGTATGTATTTATATTTATATACATATGTGTATGTATGTGTATGTGTGTGTATATATGTATATATATTTTTCTAATAGTTGTTTTACAATTTCCCTATTTGTCTATAATATTTAGTGCTAGATAATGTAGCTCAAATTTAGAATTGACAAGCCAAATGTTTCATAGATTGCTTGTCTTGTATCCATATGTTTTGTCATATTATTTTCCCCTCATCTATTTGAAGCTCCCTATAACAAATTATTCTATTTTTCTTGTAACAAGATTTTTTTCCAATTTTGTAAATCCTGAAATTTTGGGGTTTTCAATCATCTATCATTTTCATATGTTTCTTAATTGTTTTTTTGATTCATAAGTATTTTTCTAATAGTTATTTTATAGTTTCCCTATTTTGTCTATAATATTTGGCACTAGATAATGTTGTTTGAATTTTGAATTGACAAGCCAAATGTTACATAGATTGCTTGTGTTGTATCAATATGTTTTATGAAATTCTTTTTTCAGTTCCGTAAAGCACACTATTCACTATCATAGTTTACCTTTTGTATTCTCCACATTTTAAAGTTCTATTTAATGCAGTTTTTTTATCATCTCTCATTTTCCTGTGATTTTTAAGTATTTTCCTAATAGATCTTTTACAATTTCCCTATTTTTCTATAACATTTAGTACCAAACAATGTAGCTTGGATCTTCAATTGACAAGCCAACTACTACATAGATTGCTTGTTTCAATATGTTTCATGATATTATTTTCTTTAGTATCCCATAACAAACTATTCATTATCATTGAAATGTATGATGTACCTTCAAATATATGGTGAAATATATGATAGCTAATCTTGTCATGCCCATATTTTTGCTAGAAAAACCCAATTTTTTTTATTTTTATTTTTATAACAAACACTAATTACACTTATTAACTCTCTAAGAGTTAGGCGAAGCACTAAACAAGTCAAGGGGATAACCCTAGTAGTAAAAACTACTTCTCAAGCAATGGTCAACATGGCCCAACAAGATAACCTAGCTGCATTGGCTCGATTGATGTTGATTTGACATTAATAACCCCATAGTTTTGTACCCATAATTTATTTCCACTCTGACTGCGTATAACATAAGTAGGTAACTTTGGTGAATAATTATTCTCTCAAATCAATTAGATTCTTAAAGAGAAAGGGGGTATGTAGGTCATGCAAGGTTAAAGAGATTATGACAATCTTATCCTAAACCAATTAAATGTTCTAATGATCATGCTTCCTTAATTTGTGAGCCTTATAAACAATGAGTTCATTTAAATCGTCACCAAATGGTAACATCATTATATTTATGTTAACATTTTGATCTTAATAATATGGACATTAACAATATCCACAATGACTAACCAGTAACCAAAATCACATAGACTTATCCACTATATAAACACCAATGTTATGAATTACCAATAAATCAACTCTTAAGTCTCAATAGCCATATAACTATTGCAAATCCCCTTCATTACTAATATCATGATATTAAATAATATTTTGGACAAAAAGTAAAAAAAAAAAAAAAGATCAAGGCTATTTGAATATAGATAAAGGATATATATACAAACCCGAAAGATAACTCTGAAATCTTGAATACTATAATATTTTCTTTTAATTCTATTTGTTGTTGCCAATATGAATAATTATTTACATATTTATTTATGATTAACTATTATTTACTTAATTGCTTACTTACCCTTATATATAACTTACTCTAAAAAGTAATTAAAAATAAGAGATTACATATACTAATAATTATATTAATTCCTAAGTATATAGATATTTCTATTTTGGAAGGAGAAAATAAGAAATATTTTCCCTCCTAAAGAATCCTAGTAATACTATACTTTACCTATGTGTATAATTTTATTTTAGTTTAATAAGGGAATATATTCCCCTTACTTTATTTATGGAATACCTTAGCATAAGGATTACTACGATGTGCTTTATGTGATGACGTGGTTTCTTAGGAGGGGGCGGCATGGAGCCCAACAAGAAAATTTCCAATGCCACGTTCTTAACACTAGATGTACATATCGCATGCAAAACTGTTATTTCTTTTAAATATCTTGTTTTCCTCTGTTTTAAAAATAGTGAGACACAATCACATGGTGTTACCATTTGTGGACACTCATATTTTGATCAGAATATTATTAAATTTTAGTATCAAATTTCATGAGTGAAAAAAAAGTGACTACATTTTGGTTAACTTCATTTCTCACTAATAATAGTAGTGGCTACTTTTCCGAAACATAAACAAATGAGTAATATTAGTAATGGCTTACCTCACGGTTTACTAAATATATATATATATATATATATATATTTATTTATTTTCTTATGATACGACTGTCATACAAATTAAAAATGATGAAGGGAATCAACTTTCTATTCGCATGTGAGAAGAGCCTTCCATGCCACTTTAAATCAACGAAATATGTTTAAACACAGTTACAACATAGAGGTTAATATTTAACCTGCCACCAAGCTTTCCAAGGCTGTCTACACCACACATCATAATGAACTGGTGTCAAATTAAAAAAGCAATGATCAACACTACAAAATTTCATGACACCCATCAAGGATAGTATTGAAGAAGACAGTACATACCAATCGCTCAAGGAACTAATATAGTGTCTATATTCCTAATGTAATCTAACGAGCTCGATAGGAGATCAGATAACAGTGGTTGAAGGATAGTTGGTGGGTTTGGTGAACATTTAGTAGGCATCTGAATACACGATGTTCACTAACAAGGCGGAATGAATATATATTGGCATGCAAAGGACAAATCCCATCAATCCATCACGTTTTCCAACTGGTCACTTCAATTTAGGCAGTAATATAACTGCAACAGTTATTGATAAAATATTGCGATGCTAGCAATTCTTATTACATGTACAAGATGTGATTTTGCACTCAAACGTATTTAGACTTTCTTGTTAAAAACTATGATGTATTCCAAGATATTATCGAGTTTAGACAGGAAAAACATGGATAGAAATATTTATCAGTGGCATGAAAAATAAAAAAATAAATAGAAGGGAAGTAAATAATGGCACACTGTTTCTTCTTCAGAGCAAAGAAATCTTCTTGTCCACCAACAGTTAAGTACTTCAATTGACGTGACAGTCACTAGATGGAGTAGGATTTTATTTAAACACCACCATGATGATACTACTAACCCTCCCAACTATATTCTTAACTCACCTAGATCTTGGGCAGCGATCTTCTCGTTACCTCAAGGATGAAAGAAAAAAAAATAATATAAACTATTTGTTGGGCCTGTTACCCCACAAGGAAGGTGTGGTGGAGAATGATTGGTAGAGATTGCATGTGAAGGGAAGATTGGGATTCCCAACAGGCATGCACTTTTAAGACTATGAGCAAAAAAAAAAAGCTAAATAACACTAGCTAATGGTGTACAAAGAGGCAAGACAAGGATACAAAGATAGACCGATTCAAAGGAAGGGTTCGACTTCATCAGTTAAAGACTACATCAGATTTGGAGCTGACAGTTTGAGCAACATAGGGTCGATCTCTCCCAGATCATGGAAAAAGGTGAAAAGTGTGACCATGAGACCAAAGGGAGTGGGGCAACGGTTTTTTTTTTTTTTGTGGTTGATATTTTGATATTGTTCTAAGGTTTGGTGTGCAACCAAGTAAAAACGCCATTTATCCCTTGATGTGCAATGTTGTTACAATAGAGGGCGAGCTCCATGGCTATCGAATAATTCCTCCCATTTAGTTTATTAACTTTATTCTTAGCAGTGTGATTTGGCAGACAAATCTTTTACCCTTTAAACTATTCTTACTTCATTTAGCTAGGCGTTGGTACTAGGCTGCCATTTTTTTTATTTTTTTTTTGCAGTAACAAAATGATATCTCCTCATGGGTCGTGACAAAGAATAGAGAAACAAATGGTCAAAGAATGCAAAGAATCCCATCCTCATAGAAGCAAAGCCTGCCTACACCACAAATCTGACTATTTTGTTATTCTTTTGATGTGTTTATTCTCTGTATCTTCTGCACTATATATTTTTTTATTATTATGTAAATTCTTTTATCTTATGTTAAAATTCTTGACACTAAATAATGTATCTAGTATATATATATATATATATATATATATATATATATATATATATATATATATATATATATATATATATATATATATATATATATATATATATATCCTCCTATCGACTATATGTCCACTAATCTGGGTAGTCAATTTATTTTATTGGCCCATTCCTGTTATTTTTCTATTCTTTACAATCAATGCCCATTTATTTGGATATATAAACTATATAAGATCAAGTGTATAGACATGTTTGAATTGAAAGAGCACTATAAGCCATTAAACATTTTTGTTGTCCTTTAGATCTCCTTCCATGAAGTATATGTATAACTGGTGATTAGATATAAAAGGAAAAATTCATCTGAAAGTAAAATGAGTATGGCTTTGGAATCATACATATATTTCATACTAATATTCATCTTGTAACAAAGATTTAAATTTATTTCTATCACCTATTCTGAGATAAAACAAGTAAAACCCCATTCATATTTTCTTTACTTCTAATTTAATTTCTAAGGAAAATTGCATTTAAATCTTGAGAGAGACTAGGGAACTTTTGCAGCACCCATTTGGGAGTGAGATACAACCACAACTTGCTCTATTCCCTACTTTTACAACTACCACAAAATATTAACTTTCAATATTTCCCACAACAACTAGGAATGCAAAGTTTAACCCACATATGAACAAGGCTTGCTCTCCACCCTACCATAATGGCATCATGGAGCCTCATGGGCTCTAGCCATACCCCCAAGCAACGAAATATCTTGGCTCCAAGATGATAGATGAAGTCTTTCAGATTTTTACAAAGGAATAAGAATGACATAACAACAAATCTCTTGTATCTAAGTTTTCTACTCTTTGTTTCAACTATAATCCATGCAACATACAACTTTCTTACACTAATTAAACAAAAAGGAAAATGGAAACAAAGAACGTATCTATTCTCTTTCGATGAGGGGATTCAACTCTTTTATCCTCCTTTCTTCTCCAAGCCAAGCCATCTTGATCACTATCTCCTTCTCTCCTCCCCTACTTCTTTCTACCATGTTCACTAAAGTTCTCCAAAAGGAGAAGTGGGTAACACCCCACTCATTCTTCCTCTCTAAATTATATAGGAGTTACAACTTGCAAATTTAGGTGGGGAGATGTGAAGTGTACCTACCTCCATCAATGAGAGTATTTTCCTTATTAAATAGGAAACATGCACTTGGACAACCCCTCTATCTTTCCATTCCATCCTCTCTTCAAAAATCGTCACTCTCCATCATGAGGACTTATCAAGGGTCAAATCATGTCCTAGGGGCACTATTTTATGCCTACTTAACCCCTACCACTATGGTATAGACCCTAGGGGGTTTATTTTTGCATCCCCACCCAAGAAATTGACCAACCACCCTCTTTAAAGACCCATATAAGGACCTATCCGAGTTTCAACTTGGATAATGGTTTCTAAACCTTATCCCCCAACTTACAACTCACTTGGCACACAAATAAATACCTTCTCAACCCAAAATATAAATCATCCCTTTTATATCAACTTGTTAACTTTATTTCCTTCTAAGCCTTGAAAGGGGGTCAAATTCATGACCATAAGAAGATGTCTTTTGAAATACTCAATGGTCTTCCCTTCTTGTACTGACTCTTCATTTCCTGCACATTACCAGTGAAACCATAAGAAACAATCATATATCACGTTATTCTGGTAACTAGAATAAGGTTTAAGTTTGCAACCATTTCATTTACAATTTAAGCTCATATTCACAATTTATGATTCCTAACTCCTTCATGGTAGCATAAGTAAAATGTTAGAATGAAAGAAATAATGTTATCAAATAATCACACTATTTTTCATCCACAATACATCTTGCCATCTATTTAGGAACACATAATATAGATTACAACTTTACTAATCACATGCATGGTGGGGCCTTAAAAATATCTAAAATGTTTATCTTCTATGAGATTTTTCATTACAAGATCTTTGATCTTCATTTGAGGATCAACATACAATATTGAAGATTTAATTTTTAGTACTTTCTGTTATTGCAAGCTTTTTAATGTCAATAAGGTATATTCTTTTATCATTTCTATAGCAGGTTTATTTGATGTATTTTTCTTGTTGTAAATACAAAGTATAATGCTTAATTTGTCTTAATTTCACATATAATTTGACCTGAAATCTAAAATTTAACAACCATTATCCTATAATAATGACAAATGGTCTAAATCAATCCTCTATTTAGTCATTTCTATGTCTTGGATTGATTGCAAGTGAGAATACATCCTCGTGAAAATACAATTTCCCTATTTGTATAGAATATTTAGTGTCAAATAATGTAGCTCAAATTTAGAATTGACAAGCCAACTCTTACATAGATTTCTTGTCTTGTATTAATATGTTTCATGATATTATTTTTCCCTCATCTATTCAAAGCTCCCTATAACAAACTGTTCATTGTCATAGTTTAGCTCTTGTAAATTCTAAAATTTTGTAGACTGCTATAAACTACAAACATGAAATTGATCTCTACCTTTGGGTTTCTTTTAGTTTTTTTGGTCGATCATTTACCTGTCATTCTTAAATGTTTTTCTAACAACTCATAAACAATTTCTCTATTTGTCTATAATATTTAGTACCAGATAATGTAGCTCAAATTTTGAATCGACAAGCCAACTGTTACATAGATTGCTTGTCTTGTATCAGTATGTTTCATGATATTATCTTTCCCACTTCCCCATAATAGACTATTCATTATTGTAGTTCACCTCTTCTATTCTCCATGTTTTAAAGTTCTATTTAATGTGGGTTTCCAATAATTTGTCATTTTCATATGATTATTAAGTTTATTTCTAATATCTCTTTTATAGTTTCCCTATTTGTCTATAATATTTAGTGCCAAATAATGTAGCTTGAATTTTGAAATTACAGGCCAACTGTTACATAGATTGCTTGTCTTATATCAATATGTTTCATGATATTCTCTTTTGATCATCTATTTGAAGCTCCCTATAACAAGTTGTTCATTGGAATAGTTTAGCCCTTGTATTCTTCATATCTTAACCCAGGTAAATGTTTTTATGCATTTAATTAAGGATTGTGTCCTCATGTAATTTTTTTCCTTCCATAATAATTTAGGAGTTTCTTATTCTATTGTACTTGTGACAAGAATTATTTTTAACTTTCAAAATTTTGAAATTTTGTAGATTGGTATAAACTAAAAACATGACATTAACTTGTACCTTTGGATTGCTTTCAATTTTTATTGGTCTATGTATGTTTTTTAGCCTCTGGTTATTGTTCCTTGTTATCTCTATGCATCTTTGGTGCTATACACATTTTGTAAATCTTATTGCTTGTTTTTTTTTTATAAATTTAACTTTAAATCCATTGAAAGGGAATGGTATGGAATGTGAGCTATATTTGAAAATTAATGTTATACAATGTTATTTTCCAACCTTTTCCTGTGTATGTTTTATTACTTTATCACATAGTTGCAACATTGAATATTGCATTTACTTCCTCCCGTGCCATTGTACAACAACTCCAAGATGCATTAACCCTGACATGAGAAAACACTTACCATTCTGCTTCCATGTATTGAGGCAACAAACTCCACCACCACGAACCCGTGTAATTAGCAACCTCCACCACTATCATAAACAACCCCAGGTAGTTTGTTGTAGGGAGTTTCAAATAGATGAGAAAAAAAGAATACCATGAAAAATATTGATACAAGATTCGAGCTACTTTCTATGGTAGTAAATATTGAAGACAAAAAGAGAAATTCTATAACAATTGTTAGAATAACACTTATTTGCTACTAAAAAGTATAGACAAAAAGGGAAATGGTATCAAATTCCCTGAAATATAGACATATACATACACACATACATATATGTATTGAATTCCCTATTTCATATTTAAAAATATGCATAGCTAGAAAAATATATATATCCATATATACAAACCAAGATGACTGTGCTTCATTTGAAAATGCAACAACAATTTATATATACACAATGTATATCTAAACATATGTGTATGCTATATTTATTTGTATTTATGTAGACTTTGACTTTAAAAGAGCTAAAAATAGCATAGCACCATAATGGCTCTTTTGATAATGCAACTTAATCAATATATTTTCAAAAATATTTTGGAGTATACTTTCCCACACTACAACATTGAATATTGCATTTACCTCCTCTTACACCATCATACAACAATGCTAGGATGCATTAACCCTTACACACGAGAAATCACTTACCATTCTGATTCCCTCTATCAAGGAAACCAACCCCACCACTACCAACCCATGAAATTAGCCAACTCCACGTCATCATAAACAATCTCAAAAAAACTCCCCACTAGCTATCAATGATTATTAATTTCTAGCACTGAGAAATTCTATTCACGATTGGGTTGAAGAAAAATCCCAACGAAAATTTTAAACAAATAGGTTATAGGTAAACGCAAACTGTTACATTCTTCTTTTGTGTTCCAAGCTAGCCAAGAGCCACTTCTTGCATATATATTTTAATAGGCTGCAATGCTTAAAACATTTTGACTTGCAGAACTTTCTCCCTTTGAAAATTTTCCCATTTTTACAAAAGTCCTTGCTTGGCATGTCAATGACTACATAGTTAGGAATAAATATAGTATACACATCTATTTAGATATAGTAGTGTATATATAAATAGATATATGCATGTGTATATATGGATATATATATATGGTTATATGTGTTTTTTCTAAATATGTAGACAAAAGGGAAATTCAATGCATATATGTACTTAATTAGTTTTATTCTTACTATTGTATATCCTATTGTTTGGATAAGAAAGGATAAAGGGATCAACTAGAGAAATATACAAATATTTGCATATAGGTATATATAGAAATACAGAAAAAACTACATGCATACATATATAAGCAACCTCGAAAATAAATAGATACATATAGGGATATATATACATTTGCATTTATATTTTTTATTCTTGTTGTTGTATCTCCTGCTATTTGGAGAGTATTAAAAGTGGAATGGTTATACCCATTTTCATTTAATCAAATTAATAAAATGGTTGGCAGATTATCGATATTTCTAAGTTATCTACCAGTTGCCATTGGATGTTCTAATAGATTAATCTTTTATTTTTATTATGAAATAGAGCTCATAATCAATCGACTAAAATTGGAACATTTCCTCCATGTAAAATTTACCACAACTATGTTTGTGGAATCAGGCTTTGTGGATGGGTGTCTAGAGCCCCCAAGATTGATTTTGTGATTGATTTGGTGACATCCCACATAGGTTCCACTGTGGATTCTGGCTCTGAGGGTGCCAGCCACCAGCCTCCAAATCCTGATTCTGTAAGTATATATTTCCTTTTCCTTATACCTATTGCAAATTTTTTGTTATTATTTCCTTCCTCTTTTGTATTCAACCTAAACATTTCCTTTCAGTTTCTTTAATTTTATGATTTTCAAATATAGAAATGAACACCACATACCCTTTCCTATCTATATTTCCATTTTTCTGGGCCTTTAGGTGTATACACACATGGACGACCCTAGTAAATCATATGTGTGGAAGTAGATATGCATTCATCTTTTCCAGTACATAAAAACATCTCTTTGCAGCCTTTATTTTCCTTACTCATTTTATCCATTTGGTGTGATCAAGTACATTTTCCTCAATTGAACTTGTCTTTGTAGGCTAGAAAGAAACAACCAACTTTGACTTCATTTGCAGTTCATTCCATCAATGTTGCATATCTCATTCCCTCTTCAGTCTTTCAACTCTTGTCCTTTAAAAAATTTGGTGGTGATGAAATTCAGGTTGAATGATACAAGGTTGTCTTGTCTGATGGTCACCATATGCAAATAGGAACTCTATCTTCCAAATGCAATGACTTGTTGTTTTCAGGTGCCTTGAAAATAGGGTCCCTCATATCTTTGAGAGACTACATCTGTAGAAATGTCTAGGATTCAAGGTGAGATTCATTCTTTCTTTTTTATTTTTTAAAATTCTCTTTATCCTTCGTATGTGCCTAATATAATGTAGCTTCATTGTTTCTTTTGTATTTTTTAAAATTTTCTTTCTCCCTCGTATGTGTCCAATATATTGTTTTCCTTGTTTTTCAAGGCCTTAATCATATTCAAGTTAGCTATCATTATATCATATTGTCAAATCATTGGGACCCCTAGGCATCCCTTCAAGCATCAAGAAGAGAAAATGTTGGGACCAGAGACACCTTCTCTTTCTAAATGAACCCCTAAATTTGGTGTGTAGTTGTCTCCTCGACAACAAAACAGTCCTCCAAATGCTAGCCCTATTAAAGCTTTGAACATTTATCAAAAAAATTGTATAGTCAAAGGGAATGCAACACATATTAGAGAGATGTACTATTTCCATAAACAAAGAGGTGAAGGCCAAATTTTCAATTTTGACATTATACATTTGGAGGGGACAAAAATTAGCGTTACCTATTTTGATGATATTGTTGAACTGTATTATGGTAGAATTGAGATAGGTGCAACATATTTATATCAATAGGTTCAGTGAAGGAAGAAAATAATAAATTCAATAGATTAAATAGTAATCAGGAAATTATCTTGGACCAAAATTCAACACTAAAATAGTGTGAAAATGACAACTTTGTGCCAAAGAAAACATCAGCCTTTGTGCAAGTTTGTGAGATAACTAAGTATAGTGAAAATAGTTTGGTTGATATTATTGGAATTATAGTCCATGTTGGCTACATATCAACTATTCATAGGAAAAATGGATCTAAAACAATCTAGTGAACTATTAAACTATATGATATCTCTGCTTGTTTCATTGATGTTAATTTGTGAGGCCCAATTTGGCAAGAGAAAGGTGATGTCTTGGAGAAGATGTGTCTTTCTAGTGATATAGTCATAGTTGTTGTGTGGGGAGGCCATGTAGGATACTTCAATGGAAAAGTTCTCAACACATCAATAGAAACAATCCTCAACATTAACCCTTCTAAATTCCTAAGGAAAACACTCTCAGATCCACGAGCCCAATCAAAATAGAACATTTGGTTCCATCTTCTTCTGGACCTCATAGGCTTCATCCTTCAAATTATAGAGTTACTATTTTATTCATCTTGAATAATTACCTTGGCTTTCCAGAAACTATTGAAGCCATTTTTAAAGCAACCATTGAAATTGTAAGAACTAAGTCTTTTTGTTATCCTGCTTGCCCCTTGTTGGTTAATGGGAAATAATGAAAAATAATATGCACATGCCCCCATGCTAATGTCTATTTTTGTGATCATTTTCAGATGGAAATCGAGGAATGCAACTATCACTACCTTCTGCAATTAAAGTTGCAAGACCATTCAACCAGCCTTTGGTGTTTTTCTTTTGATGAAGCTACCACTATTTTATTGAAAATCCTAGCAAAAGACCTCTACATGTTGCAGCATAGCTTAGACTCTAGAACAAATCCCGTTGATGTATATTAAAGGCCTTGTTTGTAAACCTTACATCTTTACTTCCTTGATCAAAAAAGACAAATACAATCTCGAGGAGCAGCTTAGAACAACCATTATGAAAGCAACAAAACTTGATTTTGACATAGAGTGTAAACTGTTGCTTTTAGATATATTGAAGATATCTACTCCTATTTAAGAAAAAGGCTACACCAACCAGCCCATTCTTTGACTACTCATTTCCACTTTTGAACATTTCTCATTGTCTTGCCTTTTTTATGCTTAGTATGGGATGTTAGGACTTGTGTTTTTCAAATATGAATGTACTTTATTCCTATGTTTGCATATATATATATATATATATATATATATATTTGTACATTCATTGACCTCCCATGCTTTTGATCTTAATATGGTGCGCACATTGTTTTTAGTCTGCATTGTCACTATGATTCTTGATTCTTGATATATGTTGGGATTTTTAGTTCTTGCATGCCTATTCTAAATTCACTTGTTCCCTTCATATTCATTGAATAGAAATATTATCTCCAATGGGAAAAAAGGACCCATACTAGGGATCTAACTGTTGCATACATAAACTAATACATTCACTATTTCATTATAATTACCAGCATAATAGGAAGGATACTATTGAATGGTTTCCTTAAATTATGATCATGTGCTTCAAAGCTCTTACCATAGTTTTGTGCACTATTTTGGGTGTTTTTCAATGTATTGATTTTTGATAGACACATTGTATTGCCATAGTCAAACAATTTTTCAACTTTTCTATGAACATGTTGCACATACTGCATTATAAAATGCTTTGTTATTAACATCTAAATGTTATACCATTGAATACTATAGTTGAATTCTATTGGGTTGTTTTAGAGTATTTTTGGGTTTGATCAACATAATGCTAAAGATGTGTGCAGATATGACAACTGATTGTTTGAAGTAGTTCTCTGCACTATTTTTGGTATTTTTCAACATTTTTAGTTATGATAAACAGATTGTTGTGCCAAAGTATAGACAATTTTGTAGCTTTGCTATGAACATGTTCCACATACTGCACTATTAAATGCTTTCTTATTAACAACATTTGGTTGCAATGTTGTAGAATGCTATTTTTATATCCTATTTATGTTTTTTTTTTTCAGTATGTTTGGATCTAACCAGTACACTACAAAAGATGTGAAAATATAACAATTAATTGCCTAGAATAGTTCTATGCATTGCTTTGGGTATTTTTCAATTGTATTTAGCTATGATAAATACTTTGTACTGGCTGGCTATAAACAATTTTATAGCTTTCCTATGAATATGTTCCACATTTTGCGCTATTAAATGCTTTCTTATTAACATGATCTAAATGGAATGTTGAATACTATGGCTGAATTGTACCCATATCCATGCAACCTAAATAGTGGTTCTAGATGCTATTTTTGTTAGTCTTCAGTATTTTCCTATCTAATCAATAGAATGCCAAAGATGTACACATATAACAAGTGATCACTAGAAATACCTTACAATTTCCATTGATACAATAATAGAGACAAAAAATGTAGGCATATAAATATTGAATATTTTTGCAATTTTATACTCACCCTTTGCACATACATATATATGTGATTTCTCCTGTATTGTTGTAGTTTCATATGTGGGTGAAATCATATGTATACATTCGTGTACCATGAGGATCAAAATGTGAAATTTATTATCACCCTTTACACATACGTATATCTGGAATTGGTCCTCTATGTTTGTAGTCTTTATGAAAATATCATATGTGAGGGCAATTGTATGTGTATGTGTGTGCAACATGAAATTAAAAAGGGTGAATAGTTTTAAATAAAGTGATGTAGAGCAGGGAGGATAAATCCAAAACAACACAATTCTAACTGTTTTCAACAATCCTTCACTCACCAAAACCCTAACTAGGGTGATTCTTCATACAACCTTCAGTTTCCTTTATAGGTCTCGAGACCTAGTTCCTTGAAATTATCTTGCAAAATTATCTTCCAACCCAAAAACTATTCACCTTTTCAGACACCCTTTAAGGCCTTCAAAAACATATCTCAAAATATCATTAGGTATGTTTGGACCAACACCTCCAAAAAAATGATGCTACACTACCCTCCTAGGAAACTTAGGCCACTTTTACAAAGCACCTTCAACTCAAACCTTCTACCAAACTTAAATATCTATTGCAAGATCATAAATAGGCTAAAAAAACTCAAACTCTATAAATTTTATCAAAGGAAACACCCTCCAAGACACCTAATCACCAAACCCTCCTCTTAGACTAGTTTGAAAGGGGTTTATTGAAAATCAATACTCCCATCCACATACTACCTTTCCAATGCTTCATTTGAACACACCACATGTAGCCTAAACATGCTTAGAAAACCCTTACCCAACCTTTACCAAAGTATTTTATGCCAATTCCAACTTGGAACCACTCATTTCAAGCTAAAAACTAAGGAAACACAACTAGGGTAGAATGAAAAATCATTTAAATGACCTCCTCTACTCAAAAAAACTCCATAGACACCTAAACCTACCATAAATCACCCATTCCACCAAATTATAGAGAAATCTAATAGTAGAATGAGTGTTTACTTTATTTTAATCACCTACAAACCCTCAAAATAGGATATAAAGACCCATTCTTAGAAGTTTTCTTATAAAATGAACCAAACTCCACAAAAATAAACCAAACCAAGTGAAAATAAAAGTTAACTTAGATATCCATCTAACTCAATTCCTTTTGAATCAAAATCAACATCTACAAGGCCATACAGAAGACTGCTACAACAAATAACTAGTCAAAAATACAAAGAAAACACTTTTCATTTGATTGATTCAACTTCATTACAATCTCCCATACCTGCCTCGACTTGAAAGATGCCTTTTAAATTCTAACACACCAAAAAAAAATTGAGTGAACCAACATAAACCAGCTTTTGAACTTCTGATCATTGGACTTCTTGAATTTTTCATTTTGTAACTTTTACATATGACAATATTTACAATATTGCAAAATTTGATAATATGAACTCGAACTGACCTCGTAGATGACTTCAACATTACAAATGGTCTACAATGACCTTATTTTTCTTTAAAAAATACTTAACATTGCAAAATTTATCAAAAGACCTTGCTAGATCATATTTTCCAAATATGATGAAGTTGGTGCCCTTGCACCATACACCTGGCTTGCAAAAGATTCCAAGTCCCTTGGAAATTGAATGGCAAGTTTTCCACACCATCTCCTTGGTCTTCCAAAATTTCTTTCATTAGGTACTCCTTTCCACTGAGTCAAGTATTGGAAACTTGCATTATCTCTACCCTTTTATTGATTCCATCTTTGGTTATGTTGTCCTCCATTTGATGAATGTCTAACTTTCCATTCATTTGAAACTAATGTTACACCTTCTTTTGACTGTCCTTTCTTTCACTCTTGAAACATATTCAAACTCACCTATTTTTCTTTTCCAAACATTCTTATTCACTACACCTTTTCCTCTCAGCTTTTCCATCATATTCTCTGCCCCAATAATCTCTATCTCATCAAACTCATAAACCACTATTCCATCAGTTTCAAATGAAGAGAAAGTTAGACATTCATCAAATGGAGGACAACATAACCAAAGATGGAATCAGTCAAAGGGTAGGGATAGTGCAGGTTTCCAATACTTGAATTAGTGGAAAGGAGTATCTGATGAAAGGACTTTTGGAAGACTAAGGAGATGGTGTGGACAAGCTAACATTCAATTTCCAAGGGACTTAGAATATTTTGAAGGCTAGGTGTATGGTGTAGGGGCACCAAGTTCATCATATTTTGTAGATATGATCTAGTGAGGTATTTTGATAGATTTTGGTGTTAAAAGTATTTTTTCAAGAAAATTTAGGTCATTGTGGACCATTTCTAATGTTGAAGTCATCTAGGGGGTCAATTTGAGTTCACATTATCAAATTTTGCATTTTGCAACTTTTACATATGGCACTTTTTACAATATTGCAAAATTTTATAATGTGAACTCAAAATGACCCCCTAGATAACTTCAACATTACAAATGGTCTACAATGACCTTATTTTACTTGAAAAAAGACTTAACACACCAAAATTTATCAAAAGACCTTAGTATCTACCATATCTACAAAATATGATGAACTTGGTGCCCCTGCACCATACACCTGGCTTGAAAAATATTTTGAGTCCCTTGGAAATTGAATGGTAACTTGTCCACACCATATCCTTGGTCTTCATAAAATACTTTCATAATGTACTCCTTTCCACGGAGCCAAGTATTGGAAACTTATACTATCTCTTCCCTTTGACTAATTCCATCTGAGGTTATGTTGTCCTCCATTTGATGAATGTCTAAGTTTTCCTTCATTTGAAACTGATGTTACACCTACTTTGACACCTGCAAACTAACCTCTTTCAAACTTTCTATTTCTTTTCCTTTCTTTAACTCTTGAAACATACTCAAACTCACCTATTTGTTTTTCCCAAACATCCTTATTCACTACACCTTTTCCTCCCACCTTTGTCATCTAATTCTCTGCCCCAATAATCTTTGTCTCATCATACCCATAAACCATTGTTCCATTAGACTTAGTAACCCATGTCTTGATAGTATTTGATTCCCCACCATCTTCTTTTGCCATCAATGGACAAGGAACTGTCCCCACCATGATGTTATCATGCATTTTTAAGAAAATTTTCACTTCATCAAACAATTCATCCTTTACCTTCTCTGTCTTAGACTTTGACACCAAACTATCAACTTGTCTTCCCAACATTACATCACTCTTCAACTTTACTATCCTCTCATCTTCAAGCCATGAAGTGGTTGCATACTCTTCATTTTTTTCCTCTTCAACCTTTACAAACTCTTGTTTGCTTATCATGTTCTCACTTTTTCTTCCTTACCCTGTGCTTTATCATCCTTGTGCAATGGTGCTAGAGTGAAAGTATTCCCATTCTTTACAATATAATATGTATTATCCCTTCCATCATAAATGGCATGTCTATCACACTGCCATGGCCTTCCAAGCAATAAATGATAACAATCCATTGGTAAAACATCACAAAGAACCTTGTGTTTATATCCACCAATTTGAAACTCAGCTAAAGCTTGTTCATTAACCAAAATGGACTGATCATCATTCAACCAAGATACTCTATATGGTTTTTCATCAAAAAACTTTTCTAACTTCAGTTTAACTACCATTTCATTTGAAGCCATGTTGTAAGTAATTCTTGAATCTACTACAACTTTGCATACTTTACCTTTGCATTTGTAGGTGGTCTTGAACAAAGTCCTTCTTTGAGTGATCTCCTTCTTCTTTGATGCCTTGAGGATTTGTCTTCTCACCATCAAATACTTTCCCACTTCTGGATTAGCATGTTGATTAGGAGAATGAACACTTTCACAATCATCTTCTTGTACCAATTGCACTCTTTCATCACCGCCACTTGAAGTAGACCCTTGCTTCTCAAGACACTTGAATGTTGGATGCCTAAACTGATTACAATGATAACATCTACATAAATATCAGTTTGAACTTCTACCACCACCAAATCTTCCTCTAAAACCTCTAAATCCACCTCTTTGGTCAAGAACTTGTTCCTTTTTTTTCTTGTATCTTATTGATCTTCAAAAGTCTTTCTTGATCCTCTTCCTCTATTTTTCCTCTTCCTTGCCTTTCTTTTATTATTTTTAGTTTCTCCTCTACCTTAGTAGCCAATTGAAAACATTCCTCAACTGTTCTTGGAGTAGCCAAACTCAATTCATCTTGGATTTGATACCTCAATCCACACATATACCTTGCAATATTTTCATTCTAATCCTCAATATGACCAAACCTTATACTCAAATTTTGAAACTTCCTATTATATTTCATAACATCCTTTTCCTTTTTTTTTAAACTCTACAACTTGAATATTTTAATTGAATGATAACTTGGAAAAAATTGTGCTTTCACCTTTGCTAACATTCTATCCCATTAACTAATATTTTCATTTCCATTCTTCACTCTCTTATCTTGGATGTAATTCCACCATGTCAATGTAGGACCTTTCAACTTGGCCTTTGCAAACTTCACTTTTTGATCTTCAACAACCTCCTTAAATTCAAAGAAGTTATCTAGTGCATCTATCCAGTATAATACCTCTTCAGTATTCATTTTTCCATTATACATTGGCACATATACCTTCACATAAAAAGCATCCCCCTTCACATCCTTAAGCATCTTTATCATCCTTCTCTCATCAGGATCCCAATCAACATCTTGGGTTCTTCCACTTGAAGGTTTTTCTTGCTCACCCTCTTCCTCTTCCTCTCGGTCACTTTCCTCTTTTTTTCTGTTTCTCCATTGTTAAAAATCTTTCTAAGATGGTTTATTGTGACTCTTTCAACATCTTAATCCACCTTACAATAATTCCACTACCTTTAGAAGGCATTTTGTCTTTTCAACTTCCCACTTTCCACACTCCAAACTATAACTTTTCACTCTCAAATGATCTAATACCTATGCTCTGATACCATTTTATGTAGATTAGGGAGGAAAACTTCAAACCAACACAATTCCAACTATTTTCAACAATCCTTCACTCACCAAAACCCTAACTAGGGTTATTCTTGATACAACCTCTTAGTTTCCTTTATAGGTCTGTAGACCTAGTTTCTTGAAATTGCCTTGAAAAATTCTCTTCCAATACACAAAATATTCACCTTTTTAGACACCCTATAAGGCCTTCAAAAACATATCTCAAAAGATCATTAGGTCTCCTTGGACCAACACCTCCAAAAAAATGTTGCTACTCTATCGTCCTAGGCTAATTAGGCCACTTTTACAAAGCACCATCAACTCAAACATTCTTCCAACCTTAAATATATATTGAAAGATCATAAAAAGGCTACAAACACTCAAAATATACAACTTTTATAAACAGAAATAGCCTCCAAGCAACCTAATCACCAAACCCTCCTCTTAGAGTAGTTTGAAAGGGGTTTATTGAAAATGAATACACCCATCCCCATAATACCTTACCAATGCTTCAAACACACCCCATGCAGCCTATACTTTTAAAAAACCCTTACCTAACCTTTACCAAGGTATTTTATGCCAATTTCAACTTGGAACCACTCATTTCAAGCTAAAAATCAAGAAAACACAACTACGGCAGCATGAAAAATCATTTAAATGACCTCCTTTGCTAAAAAAAACACCAAAGACACCTAAACCTACCATAAATCACTCATTCCACCATGTTACAAGGAAATCTAATAGTTGAATGGGTGTTTACTTCATTTTAATCACCTACAAACCCTCAAAACAAGATATATAGACCCATTCTCAAAAGTTTGCTTGTAAAATGAACCAAACTCCATAAAAATAAACCAAACCAAGCCCAAATAAAATTTAACTCAGATATCCATCTAAATCAATTCCTTTTGAATCAAAATCAACCTATATGGGGCCATACAAGAGACTGGTACAACAAATTACCAGTGAAAAATGAAAAGAAAACAGTTTTCATTTGGTTGATTCAACTTCATTACAATATCCCATCCCTTCCTCGACTTGAAAGAGGTATTTTAAACTATAACACACCAAAACAAAACTAACTTAACCAACATAAACCAACTTTTGAACTTCTAACTATTGAACTTCTCCAATTTTGCATTTTGCAACTTTTATATATGACAATTTTTACAATATTGCAAAATTTGATAATATGAACTCAAACTAACCCCATAGATGACTTCAACATTACAAATGGTCTATAGTGACCTTATTTTTCTTGAAAAACTACTTCACATGGAAAAATCTATCAAAAGACCATACTAGACCATATCTGCAAAATATGATGAACTTGGGGCCCTTGCACCATAAAGACACTCAATTTAATAACAAAAAAACTTAGGGTATATAATCACATAAGATGAAAAGTTGAAGATAGTTACACAACTTTGGAATAATTAAATGCATCGAATACTCTATTCTCATAATTATCGAATACAGGAAACGTGCAACTATAATGTTAAAAACATGTTATTGTTCTCATAGGCATCCATACATATAGATTTATATACACATCGATGGACATATATATTTATATAGTTGTCCTTGTGTGTGTGTGTGCAGATATGCATAAAAGGAAATAGCCTCCAAGAAACCTAATCACCAAACCCTCCTCTTAGACTAGTTTGAAAGGGGTTTATTGAAAATGAATACTCCCATCCTCATACTACCTCACCAATGCTTCAAACACACCCCATCTAGCCTACACATACTTTTAAAAAACCCTTACCCAACCTTTACCAAGGTATTTTATGCCAATTTCAACTTGGAACCACTCATTTCAAGCCAAAAGTCAAGAAAACACAACCAGGGTAGCATGAAAAATCATTTAAATGACATCCTCTACAAAAAAAAACACCATAGACACCTAAACCTACCCTAAATAACTCATTCCACCATGTTACAAAGAAATCTAATAGTTGAATGGGTGTTTACTTCATTTTAATCACCTACAAACCCTCAAAACAAGATATATAGACCCGTTCTCAAAATTTTGCTTGTAAAATGAACCAAACTCCATAAAAATAAACCAAACCAAGCCCAAATAAATGTTAACTCATATATCCATCTAACTCAATTCCTTTTGATTCAAAATCAACCTATACAGGGTCGTAGAGAAGACTACTACAACAAATTACCACTAAAAAATGCAAAGAAAATAGTTGTCATTTGATTGATTCGACTTCATTACAATCTCACATCCCTTCCTCGACTTGAAAGAGGCCTTTTAAAATCTAACACACCAAAGCAAAACTAACTCAACCAACATAAACCAAATTTTGAACTTATAACTGTTGAACTTCTCCAATTTTGCATTTTGCAACTTTTACATATGACAATTTGATAATATGAACTCAAACTGACCCCATAGATGACTTCAAAATTACAAATAAAAAATACTTCACATGCCAAAATCTATCAAAAGACCATACTAGACTATATTTGCAAAATATGATGAACTTGGGGCCCTTGCACCATAAAGACACTCAATTTAATAACAAAAAAAAGGTTAGGGTATATAAGCACATAAAATGCAAAGTTGAAGATAGTACAACTTTGGAATAATTAAATGCATTGAATACTCTATTCTCATAATTATCGAATACAGGAAACGTGCAACTATAATGTTCAAAACATGTTATTGTTCTCATAGGCATTCATACATATAGATTTATTTACACATCGATGGACATATATAAGTCTATAGTTATCCTTGTGTGTGTGTGTGTGTAGATATGTATATATACATACATACATAAACACACAATATATATATATATATATATATATATATATATATATATATATATATATATATATATATATATATATATATATTCTATGCATATGCATCAATTTCTGTAGTTGCAACTGTATATTTAGAATACTACATGTGTTTGGATGTCATATACACAAAAAACAAACGAGTCAAATGTTTGAAAGGAATTTTTGTAGATTAACATTGTTGTGTGCATATTTTCATGGTGAATTTAAAACAAATTATATTGCTAAGAATATAGAATCCAACAAACAATAACAAAATCATCTTTCATGTCTATAGTTGAGAAGGATACAAAGAAAATAGATAGCTCAAATGCTGCACTTAATTCAAGCTACATTATTTGGTACTAAATATTATAGAAAAATTGGGAAATTGTAAAAGAGCTATTAGAAAAACACTTAAGAATCACAAGAAAGTGACAAATGATCAAAAACCCGCATTAAATAGAAGTTTAAAATATGCAGAATAGAAGAGGCGAACTATGATAATCCGTATGATGAGACTCCATGAAATTATTAATGGGTGTTTCATACTATTATTTCTTGGGGGATTGGGTAGAGCCCACAAGGCTTCATGATGCCAATATGGTAGGGAGGACAACAAGCATGGGTTTTGTGCTTTTTCCTTTTACATCAAATATTTCCTACTGGATAGATAGATATGTACACAAATCCTTCCATACACTTGGCTTCCAGAAACATACTCTACTGTACCCATTGAATTTCTCCATGTGTGTAGAGCTATCCTTTTAGCTTATCTGATTGATTATGTTTACAGAGTTCTTTACTAGGATACCAATTTACCCTAAAATTGTCACAACATTTGCATTATGTTGTTCTAAATATATTTGTATAAAATATACCATCACTCTTTTCTACATTTCTTGCTTGGGGATTCTACTTAAGCCCATGATTCTTCATCATTTTCACATAGGGTTCACATTGCATACAATTCTCCTTCAAGAAATTTTAACATGTAGTGTTCTAAACATACAATTGTAATTACAAATTAATATATATGCACATATAAACAACATTAAGTGTCAAAGATGCATAGAGATACCAACCAACAATAAGTAGAATCCAAAATTTCTATAAGTGAGTAACAGGTTTTGAACATTCCAGTATATTAAACTATATATGCATATACTCTAGAAACATTTTCAAAAAAATTGTGTTGCATTTGAATAATAAGTTTAAAATTCTCCAACTATGTTATGTTTTCTATTTTTTGTGCCTATGTACCTTGAGTTTTGTCATTTTTCCTTCATGCTTTGGTTGCACATATTCTTATGTGTTTTTGCTAGCAGAATGGTAAAATCCTACCATCCACCTCCATTGGATAGTAGATTGGAGGATTTTACAAGTGTTGTGTTCTACAATATACAATGTTTGGCCTCTTGTTGTTGTTGTAAGTTGTTTTACAATGTCTTTTTTCCATTCCATACACATCTAACTAGAGACATATATTTTGATAGATTCAAATAAAATGTTGCTTTGCAGTAATATCATGTTGGGCTCAATGCAAGCATAGATAGAAAAGGAGATATGACTCCAATCTGTGGGACAACTGGCACCTTAAAGATGACCATAGTTGTAAGCATAAACAAGGTTTGTTTTATAAATTTATATTTTACTAAGTTATACATTCAACTTTTTTCCCTCTACATGGATAGATAGGTTGTAGTACATATCTAAATCAGGTATGTTTATAAAGTTATTTGTATGCATTCTATGCTTTGAAGAAAAACTTTTGATATTTCTTTGATGTCTTCCTTTTAATGATATCTGGGTATTTCATCCACGGAATTGGTTTTGTTTTGAAACTAAATTAAATAGAACTTTACATTATGGAGTATATAAGAGGAAAACTATGATAATGAATAGTTTTTTATGTGGCACTGGAAAAATGAATATCATGAAGAAAAGTTTGTTATCAGGAACTTCAAACAGATGAGAAAAAAATAATATCATGAAACCTATTGATATAAGACATATAACATGTTCCATCCAAACAAAATAACCATGAAAATTAACAATTTATTATAAGGAGCTTCAAACAGATGAGGAAAAAAGAATATCATGAAGCATATTGGTAGAAGAAAAGCAACCTATGTAACAGTTATAAGAGGTATTAGAATAACACTTAAGAATCACACGTAAACGATAGATGAATGAAAACCTTTGGCATTCTTTCAAATTTTTTGGTTTGTGTATATTTCTCTACCTCTCTTAAAGTTATATTTAATGTTGGTTTTTGATCATCTATCATTTACCTATGATTGTTAAGTATTTTTCTAATAGCTCTTTTACAATTTCTCAAATGACAGATGATAAAAAACCCATTTGAATAGAACATTAATATATGGAGAGTAAAACTTGTAAACTATGACTATGAACAATTTTTTATATAGAGCTTCTGATGTACAAAATGTGTATAGCACCAAAGATGCACAAAGATAAGAAGGAACAATAACCAGAGGCCAAAAAATATACATAGACCAAAAAAAATTGAAAGAAAACTAAACTACAAATCTACAAAATTTTAGAATTTTGAAAGTTGAAAACAATTCTTGTCACAAGGATAATAGAATAAGAATCTCCTAAAGTGTCATGTGAAGCAAAAAAATACATGAGCGAATAATCCTTCATTAAATGCACAAAAACATTTACCTAGGTTAAGATATGAAAAATACAAGAGTTAAAATACAACAATGATCAAATTGTTATAGGGAGCTTCAAACAGATGAGAAAAAGAGAATATCATGAAACATATTGATACAAGACAAGCAATTTATGTAATAGTTGGCATTTACGTATCGGCTATATGTTTGAAATTTTGGCCGGGATTTTCAATAGCCCAGCCAGGAATATAATTTCTCAACACCAAAAATTATTTGTTACCGATGACCGGTAGTGAGTTTCCCTAGGTTGTTTATGATGACATGAGTTTGCTAATTATGTGGGTTGGTGGTGGTGCAATTGGTTTCCTTGATACATGGAAGTAGAATGGTAACTGTTTTCTCACATGAGGCTTAATGCATCCTGGCACTATTGTATGATGGTATGGGAGGAAGTAAATGCAATATTCAATGTTGCAATGTGGGAAAGTATACTGCAAAATATGCAATAAAATATATTGATTAAGTTGCATTGTTGAAAGAGCCATTGTGGCGTTATACCCATTTTGCACAGATTATTGCTACCCATTGGCTTTGTGAATTCTATTTAATGCAGATTTACTGCCAAAGAAGGTAGCTAAATTTTTTAATTGACAAGAAAAATCTTACATAGACTACTTGTCTTGTATCAATATGTTTAATGTGGTTTTTTGATCATCTATCATTTACCTATAATTCTTAAGTGTTTTTCTAATAGTTCTTTTACAATTTCTCTATTTTGTCTATAATATTTAGTGCCAAATAATGTAGCTTGAATTTTGAATTGACAAGCCAAATATTACATAGATTTCTTGTTTTGTATGAATATATTTTATGATATTCTTTTTTCTAGTTCTGCACAGCAAACTGTTCATTATGTAATAGTTGGCAGTCTATGTAATAGTTGGCTTGTCAATTCAATGACCATTTTTACTATATGCTTCCTTTAATTACAATTGTATTTTTAATATAAATACATTTAGACTCGCATAATATAAGTGTTGTTATAATTTTATGAAAAAATTCCATCTTGATAAACAACTATATGTAAATAATCTTTTAGATAAGCTAAAAAGATAATTGTACACACATGCAGAAATGCAATGCTTAGAGTAGAATATCTTTTTGGAAGTCAAATGTATGTTTTTTTTCCCACAAAAAAAATTCCATTTAATATTTCCCCTTTTACAACCATCGTAGATTGTGGTTTATGTGATTGTGGAGGGTAACCAAACACTATTGTCATGTGCTTCTGAGAGGACAAACAATTTTTTCATTTCATCACATTGTTTATCCCCAAAAGCACATGACAATGGTGTAGGTTGCTCTATTGAACTAAACCATTTATAATGTCATGGTTCATGTGGTTTTCATTTTTATACATGACTACATTTTTTTCCTTTCTGGTTATTGGTTGTTATATGTGCCCATGTTTCACAACCACATTTCTGCATATACACCTTAGCCATTCAAAACAAAACATATATCGATATATATGTTTGTGAAGTTAGATGGACCTTTTTAGTTATTATACACTCTTCTATATATTCCATCTATCCATGTTTGTCCAACCATCTTCAAATCCCATGATGCCAATTGTTTATTGGGATGCCACAACAAAAAAAGACTACAATATTAGAGATCTTGTTTGAGAACACCCATTTTTCCCCAACTTTGTTATTGTGTGATATATGATAAGAATCCATGAGATTTTCTATGGACCTTACCTACCTTTATTGCTCGAGGGTTTGGCTAGAGTCCGCAAGGCTTCATGATGCCAATATTGTAGGGAGGAGAATGAATGTGGGTTTAGTGCTTTTAGCTTCCATCATCATATATTTTTTGCTGCTTATATACATGGGCACACAAATTCTCACTGTCACTTGTCTACCAAAAACATACTCTATTCTATCCATTGCATTTCTCATTGTTTCCACAACTCTCTTTTCAACTTCTCCAACAGATTAATTATACCCAATTCTTTACCAGGATGCCATGTATTCAAAATGTTCCATTTTATCTCTTTCTATTTACAATAGATAATGCTAACCTATTTTATTGTATATCTATATTATTTATTTTATAATGTTCCACAGATACAATAGACATTCAAGAAAATTAGTGTATTTTAAATTGTCTATTTCAAATTATTTCATGGTCCAACAACTCGATCTAATGTTGCTCTGTCTTGTTAAACACCATCAACAATACATGTAAGTACAAAAATTTTCCATTATCAATAAACAGATTCGATAAACCAATTGAAAATATTATTAGTCATTTTTAGTTTCACATTTTCTATATTGATTTTACACATATACTTAAACTCACTTTTAATGCTTCCTTTTTTATTTTATTTTCTTGTCCACTAGCATACCCATGTCTTCTATTTACAAGAACTTAGGCTAAAGCATGCAAAAGCATTTAAAAATCAAGATACCTATTTTTTTTTAAGTTACCACAACAAAGAAAACACTACAATGTGAGATATCATATATGAAAACACCAGATTTTCCCCAACTTTGTTATTGTGTGATATATGATGGAACTTCATGAAATTTCCCGTGTGTGTTTCATACTTTTCTTGATCGTGGGTTTGACTAGAGCCCACGAGGTTCCATGATGCCACTATGGTAGGGATGATAACAAGCATGGATTTTGTGATTTTTCTTTTAATGCCATATATTTTTTGTTACATAGATACATGTGTACACAAATCCTTGTATACATAGATACATATATACATGTTTTTTACTTCAATTATTCTAACAATGCAAAATATGTGTATCGTCTCATTGCATTATTCTTTTGGTGAGGTCTACTTATTTGTTTTGGATGAAAGATGGTGTGAGTGAGTCTTCAATTGGATAGTGAACATTTTTAATCTCTAAGTGATATTTTCCCCTGTATAATCCTTTATGTGTTGATCAAATGGTATAAAATTTATCAATACTTCCTCAATAAATTCATTTACATATTTGTTTTTATTTGGACAACAATTCAATTTGTTATTCTATTTGGTCATCCATTTATTATTTTGTTTTTATCTAAGTCCTTTTATTTTGTTCAAAATTTCTTTGGTGATAGGACATCTATTTGATTCCATTTGTTCAAATCTTTAATATCTGAAGAATCAAACCATAATTCATATACCAATTAAGGAGCATGTTTTTACTAGAACCAATTCATAATAAATTGATATTTTTATTTTCAATTTCCTTGTAATTGACTACTTTTGAATCCTTTCTACTTGTCTTCATTTTATTTTACTACTACTAACCCATAAATCACATGCACAATAATGCTTTTATTTCTATAATTATGGACTATATACTAATAAAAAGTATTGAATATTAAAGAACTTTCTTTTTTGAAAAATTCATTAGTGATGACCATCATAACTAATATTTAAATAAAAAATAATCAAAATAAATATCATCAAAGTAATAAATAATCTAGTACCACATAAGCATTGCAAAAAATATGTCATATCTAAAGTTATGGACTAACTTTATTAAAGAATAATTTTTTATTGAATATTAGTAATTAAAGGTATGACTAATAACTCTTTGAAAAAGGAGAATCCTTTAATGTTCCATGTTTTTCATAAATATTATTTAATCACAACTTCAAGTCTGCCATGTATTTGTATGCATATGTATATTAAGATAATTAAATAATAATCAATCAATTGATTGATTAACCTAGACAAAAAGTTCAAATATAGATGTGCATCTAGGTCTAATAAATATAAAACTAAAATAGAGATAAAATTATCTCATACCTTAAATTTTGGAGAGAAATTATTATTATTAAAAACATTAATTATTTAAAAATTTAAATTTTATTTAATTTTTCAATTGTAATTTTTTAAGAATAAATTTATCAAAAAATCATATTCATTGAGAATTAATTTACTATGGATTCTCAGTCATTTAATTTTGATTCTTAAGATTATTAATTAAAATTAATTTTAAATAACTATTGTAACTAAAATTATCAAATATAATTACATATTAATAAAAAAAAAGTTATTGATGATTAATTACTGAAAATTAAAATTAATGGATACATTTCAAATAATAAGTTTCGTTCAACATGACCTATGGTTTTATTTTAAATTTTCATAATCAATTTTCAACTAATAAATTCTGATGTGGAAATGCAAAGATCAATTTTTCATTTTAAACAAATGGTTCTTAATCTCGTGTGTGAGATAAGAATGGAAAATTTGACTATAACATGAGGTTTAAAATTCTTTACAATGCTCAAATTAAATCGAGACATATAAAATATTCGCTATGCCAAAATTAAGTGATTTATAATATGTTCAAGTTAGGTGATTCAAATTGATATCTTTCAATGCACACATAGGTTGGCTTTAACTTTAATACATATGTATTGATTTACTTAATCTATTTATCTAATTATCCATAATAATATATAAATTGATTTTCCAACATCTCTCTTCATTATGATCTACTCCACCTATTTTATCCTAGGTAAAGTCCAAAATCATAAGGTTCACCTCCTACTATGAACTAACCTCACGTTATTTCATATTGGCTTATTAACATGCTTTCCCTTTCTCGACTCAATCAAACAATTGCAAATATTACTGATTATTTATATTTCACATTGCATTCCAAAAAAAAAATTGTTTCTTACTTCCCATTGAATAGCTATTTGTGGTTGACTCCTATTGGCTGATTGTCGCATGCCTGTACATACGACTGCTAGTTATTTATTCAGGATTTTTTTTTTTAATATTTTACTTTGGACCTTGTGAGCACAAGAAAAGAAAGGACGAGCATCTAAGAATTAAAAGAACCAAAGGATATTTGACCAGGCAACCGTAAAAGTAAAGGTTTAATTACTCATATATGGCTTAAAATGCTCAAATCGTCAAGGTATTTCTAAAATCTTCGCAACTCTTGTCCATAAAAGATGATTCTTCTTATCTTAAATGCGATGTGTGAAATAGATCACATCGTCGCCTTCAACATGTCACATTTCAATTGGTGTAGAATTTCCTTCTTAATTTTCCTTTAGAAGACCTATGTACGTTATTCGATTCTTGACTAAAAGAGCGTTCCTCTGGTTAAGATTTCAAGTTGCATATTCCTTGCAGATAGACATCATGGCTGTCTGTTTAAGTCACACGTCAGAAGGAAGTCAGATGAATTGTCTATATATTTATGTTTGAATTGTGATATGGAATGTTATATTTTTTGAGGGGGAGTAGAACTATTTTGATTTTCAATTAATCCTATTTTTTAATGTATTGTATTTATTTTCTCTTTCGTTTGGGAGGAAGCTGGTGCTAATTAAACGTGCTATGCAGCTAGATTTGACTGTAGATAAAGAACATTAATGTTTCTATTGTAAATTGAATTATTTTTTAAAATTCAGAATGAATACTTAAAACTAGAACTTGGTTTCATGCTTTATGGTAGCAGATTTTCAACTCAATAATATTTAATGTATTGTAAGTTTTTTCTTAGTCAAGCATTTTTATAAATAGATTAATTATCACTTCTAGTAAGTAATTATTTTTTAAATAAATTTAATAATCTACAAAATTTCAAATTTAACTATTTTATATCACATTTTCATGAAATATTAAATTAAACATAATGTATGATAGACAAGGATCTCCTTTTAATAATGTTAAGAATGATTATAGTCTTACATTACTTTTTCAAGAATTAATTTTTATGTATAATGTTAGAACTTATTATAGTAATGGTAGGAAAGATCCAACGTACCAAAATGCATCATTGCAAGAATAGTGACTATTGTATACCAACTAGAAAATAATAAAAATAAGGCTAAGTAATGGTGTTGCTTATTTCAAATTGATGTAGTGATAATCACTAATGATGACCATGATAAATTTATATTTGGGGTCATTTTCCAATGGTGAGGATGATTGAAAGTTGGTCCTACTTACCTACCCTCAAAGGTAGTGTAAGAACCTAGCCATGAGTGCAATTCTTTAATAAGACAACATGAACATGTATTTATGTAATAACCATAATTTTATCAACATGAAGAATGAGTTCATATGATTATGATATCATTTGACCAAATAGAAAGAACTTAAATGATCATAAATTCAAGTACTTGAAGGTGAATATAAAATTGCTCGATAGGATAAAATTCCTACTTTCTCATATTTCCTTTTAACATCATCATGGATGTAACAAACTAAACCAAGTGAACCAATAATGCATTCACTGGAACCAAGTGTACCTAGGAACAACCTTATAAAAGACCAATGTCATAAGCAAAAGTGATGAGTGGTTTTAATCAAGCTCAATCAGAAAGAAATTTGGCATATCCCATATTAAATTGAACATTCATTATAAACATAGTAGGGTCAAGTACACCATCAAATAGGTGGGAGGAAGATTTAGAGTATCCCTTACCACACTAGGCTTCAACCCTCCATCCCAAGGGTCATATGGGATCATCAAAAAATTCCCACATAGTGGAATTACATAGTTAAGTGGATTTCAAATTCAATAACCTTTAGGCCACTCATGATAAGTCTATCCACATAGGAATAAGTAGATTTTGACATTTACCACCTTGTGACCACAATGATATTGTTAGTTATCTTCTTCACAACCTAGGTATCACTTGGCATCAATCACCCTTATGCTATAGGTAACTATCAACATACCCTCTCAATATAAAGATTAGCACCACTCACCATTACCCACATGGTAGGGTAAATATCCATGCAACTATTCTTGTATGATAACTAAGGTAGCCCTTGGTAATGCTTCACATCCTTCAACTAGGTGAATGTTTGATAATCCCTAGCAAGATCCAATACATCAATCATTGGCATGATTCAGTGACTACGTAGTATTAATCATGTATCTTGGATGTTTGCTCTTGGTTCTTCTCTAATATAATTTTTTTTGTATTCTAATTGCATATGACATAACCTAATGAGAACTCTAAGGTAATTAGTTAGTTAATTGAGGCAACTATGTTCATATTTTCTCCAGGGGTCCTTAACTATAAATATATTCTCAATAAATCTAGGGAGTTTATAGGATATAAAATAAAAAAGGTCCAATTTATCCACAACCTAATAGATGTCCTAACATTTATAAATTTTAAATTAGTTTTTTTTCTAGTGAAAATGGTTTTGTGGGCAACATGATTCCTCTTGATAATACACATAGCAAAGTTTTATTTTTATCACTTTATAGATATAAGAAAGATACATTATAATGCCAAATTCATTATCAAATGGATAGTTAAATAGGATGATATATCCTCCCCATTGAAGAAATAACAAGGTTGAAGATCATAGAATCATAATAGTTGTAAACTCATCAAGATAGAAAATAACATTAAATAGAATAGTAATATGTTTATTAATTATGTGATTATATGAAACTAATGGTATAAGTACACACCGATAAATCTATTTCATGGTAGTCACCCAAAAATATAAGGTTTGTTATTAATGTTGGTTAATAATTTTAAAGGTATTTATTAGAAGCTATTTAAATACTTTATTTTTTTCTAAATGAAAGAGGAAGTTAGAAACTAGCTTAGTTTGATGGTTATCAACCCCACATTATCTTGTGCACCTTTTTGACTAAAATTATTAAGTTTGTTAACCATACAAATTGTATCCTCTAAGAAGTTGTCTTTCTATGTAATACTCTACATAGTATTATTGTGGTAGAAGGTAAGTGATCCCAAAGTGACCCAATTGTTAAATCCCCATTAGCTATTTAATTTTATGTATAATGACTTGAAAGAGTAAATGATTCTTTTCTAAGATAAATTAGGCTATGGTTCTCCCATTTCTCCAATCCAAGGATTTCATCAAGGGAGTAAAATATTGATTGTAATATAATATAAAAAAATTAATTGATTGCTTGGAATATGATTGCAAAACTAATATTGGCATGCGATAGTTAATCTAGGTAATTTTCTAAGTCAAAATTATTTATTAAATCTAGTCCAATTTTGTATGAATGGTTGCTATTATGCATTAATAAGGTTTAATAATATTTAAATAAATTTACAACTAGAATGGATTTTTCTACCATGTTAAAACTAATTAGAAAATGTGGTCACTAGTTTCCTTATTTTTCAAAATATTGGTTTATGGATAAACACTTAATTAGCATAATTTACATAGCCTCACTTACTATTTTTACTTACTAATCCAAAACTAAAATCTAACTACACAATTTTAGAGATTCAATGAAGCATAAATTATCAATGATATGTTTATTTATGTAGAATTTAATAGCCTATATGGAAAACCATCAAATTAAAAATCCAAACATAGTAGGGATGAGTTCATCTTGGAAATTTATAACTAAATTTGCACTATGAACCCTAAATTTAACCTACAAATAACCATGACCGGCTACAAATCCATTCTTTTCTCTATCTGGAAATTTATATCCAATGTTAGTCATTGATTCAGTGGTTGCGAGGGTCTTATTGTAGCACAAGAATGTTATTTTCCACATGACCTAGAAACTTTGGATGGCCTTGGGACTAGAATGTCATACCTATTAATTGTGCTTCCCTTTCAAACCAATGCCCCTCACTTCGTTAATGTAGGTTATCTCTTGTGTGAAAGAAGCAAAAATTCCTTCCAATTTATAGTGTTTTTCTAATAGCTCCTTTACAATTTCTCAAATGACAGAAGATCAAAAACCCATTTGAATAGAACATTAACATATGGAGAATAAAAGGTGTAAATTATGACTAAACATTTTTTATATAGAGATTCTGATGTACAAAATGTGTATAGCACCAAAGATGCATAGAGATAAGAAGGAACAATAACCAGAGGTCAAAAAACATACATAGACCAAAAAAAGTTGAAAGCAAACTAAACTACAAATCTACAAAATTTTAGAATTTTGAAAGTTAAAAACAATTCTTGTCACAAGGATAATAGAATAAGAAACTCCTAAAGTGCCATGTGAAGCAAGAAAATACATGAGGGAACAATCCTTAATTAAATGCACAAAAATGTTTACCTAGGTTAAGATATGAAGAATGCAAGAGCTAAAATACAATAATGATCAACTTGTTATAGGGAGCTTCAAACAGATGAGAAAAAGAGAATATCATGAAACATATTGATACAAGACAAGCAATCTATGTAATACTTGGAATTTACCTATTGGCTATATGTTTGAAATTTCTGTCGAGATTTTCAACAGACCATCCATGAATATAATTTCTCAGCGCCAAAATTTATTAGTCGTCGACAACCAACAATGAGTTTCCCTAGGTTGTTTATGATGACATGGAGTTTGCTAATTATGTGGGTTGGTGGTCGTGCAGTTGGTTTCTTTGTTATGTGGAAGTAGAATGGTAAGTGTTTTCTCACATGAGGGTTAATGCATCCTAATGTTGTTGTATGATGGCATGGGAGGAAGTAAATGCAATATTCAATGTTGCAATGTTGGAAAGTATACTCCAAAATGTGCAAGAAAATATATTGATTAAGTTTCATTGTTGAAAGAGCCTTGGTGGCATTATACCCATTTTGCATAGATTAATGCTACCCATTAGCTTTATGAGTTATATTTAATATGGGTTTACTACCATTGAACAATGTAGCTAAAATTTTGAATTAACTAGCAAACTCTTACATAGACTGCTTGTCTTCTATCAATATGTTTAATGTGGATTTTCGATCATCTGTCATTTACCTGTAATTCTTAAGTGTTTTTCTAATAATTTTTTTACAATTTCTCTATTTTCTCTGTAATATTTAGTGCCAAATAATGTAGCTTGAATTTTGAATTCCAACTGTTACATAGATTGCTTGTTTTTTGTGAATATGTTTTATGATATTCTTTTTACCAGTTCTACAAAGCAAATTGTTCATTATGTAATAGTTGGCTATCTATGTAGTAGTTGTCTTGTAAATTCGATGACCATTTTTACTATATTATTCCTTATATTACACTTGTATTTTTAATATAAATAAATTTAGATTCACATAATATAAATGTTCTTATAACTTTATGGAAAATTTCCATCTTGATAAACAATTATAGGTAAATAATCTTTTAGATAAGTTGAAAAGATGATTGTACACACATGCAAAAATGTAATGCTAAGAGTAGAATATATTTTTTGAAGTCAAATGTATGATTTTTTTCCACAAAAAAAAAATTCATTTAATATTTCCCCTTTTACAACCATTGTAGATTGTGGTTTATGTGATTATGGAGGGAAATCGAACACCGTTGTCATGTGCTTCTGAGAGGACAAACAATTTGTTCATTTCATCACATTGTTTATCCCTTGGAGCACATGACAATGGTGTAGGTTGCTCCAATGAACTAAACCATTTGTAATGTCATGGTTTCTGTGGTTTTCATTTTGTACATTACTATTTTTTTTTTCCTTTCTGGTTATTGGTTGTTATATGTGCCCATGTTTCACAAACATATTTCTGCATATACATCTTAGCCATGCAATACAAATATAAGCAATTGAAAAAAAAAACATATATTGATATATATGTTTGTGAAGTTTGATGCACCTTTTTAGTTATTATACACTCTTCTATATATTCCATATATCCATATTTTTCCATCCATCTTCAAATCCCATGATGTTAATTCTTTATTCAGATGTCACAGCAAAAAAAATATTACAATCTTAGAGATCTTGTTTGAGAACACCCATTTTTCCCCAGCTTTGTTATTGTGTGATATATGATAAGAGTGCTTGAGATTTTCTATGGACTTTACCTACCTCTGTTGCTTGGGGGTTTGGCTAGAGTCTGTGAGGCTTCATGATGCGAATATTGTATCAAGGGGATTGAGTATGGGTGTAACATCCCGCTATTCAACCTTGAAGGGTAAGAGCAAAAGAGGAGACGATAATTTTTTTTTGAAAACATAAAGGATTACATACACAAAAGAAGTTTCCAATACATTAAAAATGACTTCATAGAAGGCCAAGAATGGCCTAATGCAGCCCAAGGGAGAGGATTAATCTACCCTCCAAAGAAAATAAGATAGAAAAAATAAAATAGCTCTAGATAAGATGCTCTAAAACCTTACAGCACTGCTCTGGAACCTTAAGAGCGCTTCTCTAGAACTTGTAGAGCTACTCTAGAACTTGCAGTGCAACTCTAGAATTTCTACAGCACTGCTTGGAACTTATAGCGCTGCTCCAAAACTTCTACAACGTTGTTCTGGAACTTACAGTGCTACTTCGGAACTTCTACAACACTACTCTAGAACTTACAATGCTACTCCAGAACTTCTACAACACTGCTCTGGAACTTCTATAGCACTGCTCCGGAACTTTAATAGTGCTGCTCCAAAATTTAGACAGCGCTGCTCCAGAACTTTCAACGCTACTCCAAAACATAAACAACGCTACTCCAAAACTTTTAGCACTACTCCAGAACTTCTACAGTGCTGCTCTGAAACTTTAACAATGTTCCTCTAAAACTTTCAGCGCTACTCCAAAACTTAGATAGCGCTGCTCCAGAATTTTTAGCGTTGCTCCAAAACTTAAATAATGCTACTTTGGAACTTTCAGCACTACTTCAGAACTTAAACAACGCTACTCTGGAACTTAAACAATGCTACTTCAGAACATTAACTGCGCTGCTCTAGAACTTGGCAACAACTACATAGGCCAACAACTAGAAGGCAACGATGCTCTGGAACTTTTGCAGCCTATAACATGAAGGTAAAATACAACCAAAAATCTAATTTTTGCATGGAAAAATATTAAAGAAAGGTCATTATGATCATCAAAATACAAGCAAGTCTAGTACCAACATTGAAACTCATAAATTAAATGGAAAACATCACATTTCTTCTCATTTAAATTACATGATTACATTATCTCTCTCAAAAGAGTACAATATACATAAATGAATACACATAGATACAAAAGCATATCCATGAATAAGAAACATCATCTGATAAAGCACGTATAAGGGAGAAGACCTCCAACTGACACTCCAAAACCTATATGCCAGTCCCCAACGGTGGTGGCAACGCCTCCCTACCATGTGGACTTAAAAGAGGCCACCCCACCATGCTCGAAGGTAGTCACAAGGCCCAAGAAGAAAACAATGCAAGGGTAACATATGGCCAACACTCACATCAGAGACAAAGCAAACATAGACTACAATACATTAAACCAATTCCACCACATGAAGATGCAAATACAAAACATACTGGGAACTACTCATAACTATTGTGGCATAGAGTACAAAATTATTGAACGAAAGGAATGTCATCATGTGTGCTTGAAGGAATGGCACCACACAAAACTGAGTGCACCTCTCATACAGACGAGGAGACTTGAACATGCCTGTATCAATGCCCTACAGACAGATAACTCAATGCCCCACAAACAGATAGGCCTTCTCATTTAACCAAATGAGGAATCCATAACAAATGTGAAATAAAATAAAGGACACAAGAATCCATCATAAAATCCATTTAACATAGCCAAGCAACCATTGTTGTAAGAAGACATGTTTAATAGCTGAATTCAATCATGAAGTAGAGGCATGAAAATTACATAAAAATTTAAAGTGCCTGGATTAAAATTCTACACCCAGCCCAATTCATATTTTGGCATTTTAAGTTGGAATTCACCTTTGATTTTTTGAGTTTAGAACTGAAAATGAAGTGCTGATCTGAAAACGTCATTTTGCCATGTTGGGCAAAAAAAACATGAAAATATGAAGGTGTCTGGATCAAAAATTGGACAACAACCCATTTCAATTATGGGTGTTACTAAATAGAATCTAACTTTATTTTGCATTTAAAACAAATGGTTAAAGAGCAGCATTGAAAAATGTCATTTATAAAGAGGGCACAAATTTGGGCAAAAATGAAAGTGCCCAGATTACGAATCTAAGCCCAACCCAATTTGGATTTGGGTGTTTCAAGCCAAAATCCACCTTTGATTTTTGTTTTTAGGGCCAAAAAGAAATGTTGTTTAGAAAAATACATTATTTTTTCAATCAAGGCAAGCAAAAGCATAGAAAAATAAAAGTGCCCAGATTTGAAATCCGCTAATGACCCAGTTGGGATCTTGGAATTCCAACATGAAATCCACCCTCAATTTTCATTTTTACCAATAGGGTAATGAGCAGCAATTGAAAACATAGTTTTTCTTACAAATTGGGAAAAAGACAAAAACAATCAGAAAGAGCCCAAAACAAATTTCTTTCATAAGCCCATTTCAAGTTTGCTAGAGATCTACAAATTCAGTCACACAAAACCCCCACACATTAGGAAAAACCAACATTCAACTCCAATCAATTCCAAGCAAGCACATAAAGAGTTCTTCAATATTCATGGGACAAAAATAACCAAGATTAGAAAGGAAAGATTTACCAGCCAAGCATCAATGAAGAACAACATAAAATTACCTCAAATTTCCCCAAAACTGAAATGGTGAATTTTCTCAATGGAGAAGGAACAACTAAGCTCCAAAATCCGACCATAAGCATGAACAAGCAGGTTGATTTTCAATAATTTACTTCCCACAATTTTCTTCTTAGAAAACCTTCCCAATCTCACAACTCACTCCAAAAATAATAGGGTTTATTTCCCATGCAAAACAACAATTTCATTATTTTTCTTTCCAAAATAAAAATTCCCCCCAAAGGATGAGCCCCCAAAATAAAACTTTCTTCCCTTTTTATATTTTCCTCTCCCAAAAGATAACTCTCTCAATACAAAAGAATAAAAAAGAAATATAAATCAAAGATAAAGCTGCCCCATTTTTTTTTATTCTTTTAACAAAACTCCTCCACACAATAAAAAATTCAATAAAACATTTTATTAAATAAACAATTAATGCTCACCAAGGCAATAAATTAAAATCACCAAATATACAAAGCTCCCCAAATAAGATTAACAAAATCATTTAAAATTTCCAATTGAAATATATCATTCTCTCGAATGATCAATAAAAATTATTTTAAAATATCATATTAAAAAACTCGTGGAAATGAAACCATTCCAACTCTTAATTCAATTAAACACAATGAAATACCATGAAAAGATGCCAATGAAAACACATCATAACCTTGACAACCAAAATATATGGCCTCATAACACATTCACAAAAACTATAATAAAATACCTCAATGACATACCGGTAACCCACATACCACAGAAATGTGCACCGAAACTTACAATAGAAAGGTGCTCTAGAACATTCAGCTGAAAGGTGCTCCAGACATTACCGTTAGGTAATTAGATGGTAAGATATCAACACAGAAACACTATCCTAACAAGGTACAATGGGGTAGGGTATGAGAGATTTGGTCTATGACTACCTACAGTAACCACCATCAAGGAATAGGAGTACGCTCAGGTCTGTGGATCTAGGCGGAGTCGATACTCAGTACCTACATCACTTCCAATTCCACATCAAGTACATGTGCATATAACATATATCATATAGCCAAAGTAACATCATTCATCATGAAGGGAGTCATGATATTGTAATCCTCTCAAATACAAGTGTTACAACATCCTCCCTTTCCTATCAATAATCATACAAAATCAATGATAACAATATGTAAACATTTAAGCATGTAATCTAGAAAATTAACTAATCATGATAACCTCTCCATACTCATCAATATATAATCTCATTATGATAATATTTAACATTTAAAATAACAAACCAAAAATTAAAATACTACCTTACCATCCTAGGTTTAGAGAGGTGTTACAGTGGGGTTAGTGCTTTTCGCTTCCATCGTCATATATTTGTTGCTGCTTATATACATGGCCACAAAAAGTTTCATAGGCACTTGTCTACCAAAAACATACTCTATTCTACCCATTGCATTTCTCATTGTTTATGCAACTCTCTTTTCAATTTGAGTACTTATAGACAATTCTTTACCAAGATGCCATGTATTCAAAATGTTCCAGTTTATCTCTTTATATTTACAACAGATAATGCTAACCTCTTTTATTGTATATCTATATTATTTCCTTTATAATGTTGCACAGATACAATAGACATTTAAGAAAATTAGTGTCTTGTAAATTGTCTATTTCAAATTCTTTTATGGTCTAACAACTTGATCCAATGCTCCTCGCCCTTGTTAAACACAATCAACAATACATGTAAGTACAAAACTTTTCCATTATCAGTAAATAGATTCGGTGAACCAATTGTAAATATTATTAATTAGTTTTAGTTTCACATTGTCTAGATTAATTTTACACATATACTTACTCACTTTTTATGATTTTATTTTATTTTATTTTCCCATCCACTAGCAGACCCCTATCTTCTATTTGTAGGAACTAGGCTAAAGCATGCAAAAAAATTCAAAAATTAGGATACCTATTTTTTTCTAAGTTACCACAACAAAGAAAACACTACAATACGAGAGATCATATATGAAAACACCAGATTTTTCCCAACTTTGTTATTGTGTAATGTATGATGGAACTCCATGAAATTTCTCGTCGTTGTTTCATACTTTTCATACTCAGGGGTTTGGCTAGAGTCCACGAGGTTCCATGATGCCAATGTGGTAGGGAGGATAACGAGTGTGGGTTTTGTGATTTTTCCTTTAACACCATATATTTGCTGTTACATAGATACATGTGTACACAAATCCTTGTATACATAGATACATATATACATTATTTTTAATTCAATTATTCTAACAATGCACAATATGTGTATCATGTCATCACATTATTATTTTTGGTGAGGTATATTTATCTGTTTTGGATCAAAGATGGTGTGAGTGAGTCTTCGATTGGACTGTGAACATTTTTACTCTCTAAGTGATATTTTCCTCTATATAATCCTTTTTGTGTTGATCAAATAGTATAAAATTTATCAATACTTCCTCAATTAGACATCATGGTTGTCTATTTAAGTCACATGTCAGAAGGAAGTCAGATGAATGCTCTTTATATTTATGTTTAAATTGTGATATGGAATGTTATATTTTTTGAGGGGGAGTAAAACTATTTTGATTTTCAATTAATCCTATTTTTTAATGTATTATATTTATTTTCTCTTTCGTTTGGCAGGAAGCTGGTGCTAATTAAACGTGCTATGCAGCTAGATTTGACTGTAGATAAGGAACATTAATCTTTCTATTGTAAATTGAATTATTTTATAAAATTCAGAATGAATATCCAAAACTAGAACTTGTTTTCATGCTTTACGGTAGCAGATTTTCAACTCGATAATATTTAATGTATTGTAAGTTTTTTTCTCAGTCAAACATTTTTACAAATAGACTAATTATCACTTGCAGTAACTAATTATTTTTCAAATAAATATAGTAATCTACAAAATTTCAAATTTAACTATTTGATCACATTTTCATGAAATATTAAATTAAACATAATGTATGATAGAGAAGGATCTCCTTTTAATAATGCTAAGAATGATTATAATCTTACATTACTTTGTCAAGAATTAATTTCTATGTATAATGGTAGAATTTATTATAGTAATGGTAGGAAAGATCCAATGTACAAAAATGCATCATGGCAAGAATAGTGGCTGTTGTATACCAACTAGAAAATAACAAAAATAAGGGTAAGTAATGGTGTTGCTTACTTCAAATTGATTTAGTGGAAATCACTAATGATGACCATGATAAATTTATATTTGGAGTCATTATTCAATCGTGAGGATGATTGTAAGTTGGTCTTAGTTGGCCTCCCTCAAAGGTAGTGTATGAACCTAGCCATGAGTGCATTTTTTTTATAAGACAATATGAACATGTATTTATGTAATAACCATAATTTTATCAACATGAAGAATGATTTCATATGACTATGATATCATTTAACTAAATAACAAGAACTTAGAAGCTCATAAATTCAAGTACTTGAAGGTGAATATAAACTTGCTTGATATGATAACAGTCATACTTTCTCATATTTCCTTTTAACATCATCATGGATGTAACAAACCCAACCAAGTGAACCAATAATACATTCATCACAACCAAGTGTACCTAGGAACAACCTTATAAAAGTCCAATGTCATAAACAAAAGTGATGAGTGGTTTTAATCAAACTTGATCGGAAAGACATTTGGCATATCCCATATTAAATTGAACATTCATTGTAAACACAGTAGGGTCAAGTACACCATCAAGTAGGTGGGAGGAAGATTTAGTGTATCCCTTACCACACTCGGCTTCAACCCTCCATCCCAAGGGTCATATGGGATCATCAAAAAATTGCCATCTAGTGGAACTACATAGTTAAGTGGATTTAAAATTTAGTCACCTTTAGGCTACTCACAATAAGTCTATCCACATTGGAAGAAGTAGCTTTTAACATTTACCACCTTGTGACCTCAGTGAGATTGTTAGTTATCTTGTTCACAACCTAGGTATCACTTGGCATTAATCACCCTTATGCTATAGGTGACTACCAACATACCCTCTCAATATAAAGATTAGCACCACTCACCATTACCCACATGGTAGGGTAAATATCCATGCACCTATTCTTGTATCTTAACTAAGGTAGGGCCCTTGGTAATGCTTCACATCCTTCAACTAGGTGAATGTTTGATAATCCCTAGCAAGATCCAAGGCATCAATCATTGGCATGACTTAGTGACTACCTAGTACTAATCAAGTATCTTGGATATTTTCTCTTGCTTCTTCTCCAATTGAATTTTGTTTGTAGTCTAATTGCATATGACATAACCTAATGACAACTCTAAGGTAATTAGTTAGTTAATTGAGACAACTATGTTCATATTTGCTTCAGAGGTCCTTAACTATAAATATATTCTCAATAAATCTAGGGTGTTTACAAGATATCAAATCAGCAAGGTCCAATTTATGACAACCTAATAGATGTAATAACATTTATCAATTTTAATTTACTTGTTTTTTCTAGTGAAAATGGTTTTGTGGGCAACATGATTCCTCTTGATGATACACATAGCCAAGTTTTATTTTTATCACTTTAGAGATATAAGAAAGATACATTATAATGCTCGATTCATTACAAAATGGATGGTTAAATAGGATGATATAGCCTCCCCATTAAAGAAATAACAAGGTTCAAGCTCATAGAATCATAAAAGTTGGAAACTCATCAAGATAGAAAATAACATTAAATAGCATAGTAATATGTTTATTAATTATGTGATTATATGAAACTAATGGTATAAGTACACATCGATAAACCTATTTCATGGTAGTCACCCAAAAATATAAGGTTTGTTATTAATGTCAAGGTTAACAATTTTAAAGATACTCATTACAAGCTATTTAAATACTTTATTTTTTCTAAATGAAAGAGGAAGTTAGAAACTAGCTTAGTTTGATGGTTATCAATCCCACATTATCTTGTGCACCTTTTTTACTAAATTTATGAGGTTTGTTAACCATCCAAGTTGTATCCTCTAATAAATTGTCTTTCTATGTAATACTCTACATAGTATTATTGTAGTAGAATGTAAGTGATTCCAAAGTGACCCAATTGTTAAATCCCTAGTAGTTGTTTAATTTTATCTATAATGGCTTTAAAGAGTAAATGATTATTTTCTAGGATAAATTAGGCTATGGTTCTCCCATTTCTCCTATCCAAGGATTTCACCAAGAAGGGAGTAAAATATTGATTGTAATATAAGATAAAAAAATTAATTGCTTATTTAGAATATGACTGCAAAACTAATATTGGCATGCCATAGTTAATCTAGGTAATTTTCTAAGTCAAAATTATTTATTAACTCTAGTCCAATTTTGTATTAATGGTTGTTATTTTATTTATTTTTATTCAAGGGGTAAATGCTTTTGACCAAAGCTATGAACTAGATACAACCAATCAACCACCCCAACGGGGTTTGAACCTTGGTGGCAAGAACAAAAATGCCACCTATAAACCATCACACCATGCCAATATCGACATATGAATGGTTGTTATTATGCATTAATAAGGTTTAATATTATTTAAATAAATTTACACCTAGAATGGATTTTTCTATCATGCTAAAACTAATTAGAAAATGTGGTCAGTGGTTTCCTTATTTTTAAAAGTATAGCTTTATGGATAAAAACTTCATCAACACAATTTAAACTCCTTGGAAATTTATCATTAAATTTACACTCTGAATCCTAAATTTAACCTACAAATAACCATGACTGGCTACAAATCCACTCTTTTCTCTATCTAGAATTTTATATCCAAGCTTGGTCATTGATTTAGGGGTCATGAGGGTCTTATTGTAGCACAAGTATGATATTTTCCACATGACCTAGAAACTTTGGATGGCCTTGGGACTAGAAATTCATAACATTAGTTGTGTTTCTCTTTCAAACCTATGCCCCTTACTTCATTAATGTAGTTTGTCTCTTGTGTGAAAGAAGCAAAAATTCTTTCCATTTTATAGTCTGATTCATTGGTAGAATGCCACAACTTTTCCTTTTCTCCACCTTTTATTCTATTTTATTTTTATATTAGATCTAGATTATTTTTATATCATTTCTTTATATTTTCATTTATTTTATTGATTTATTATATTTACAACTAGCAATGTTTGGTTTTAAGATCAATAATGGTTTCCTAAATCTTATAATAATAGTTATTATATATATATATATTAGTGCACCTTATTTATTACTCCCAAAGATATGGATTCCTCTACTTGAAACTAGTAAAACATTTAGGTAAAAATTAGATATTTTATAGACCATCCTCTTGAGTAAGTTGACTAGCTTAGGACAAGGATACCATACAAAATTCCTAAGTTCCTATATACACAAGGTGACTTGATTTAATTAAAGGTTGATTAGGTTACAAGGTTTTAGGTTTGTACTCGAAAAAAATTTCAAAGTACACATTTTTTATACCCTAAGAACCAAAAAAGAATAATTTTTTACGCACACACCATCATAACTATTATAATATGTTCAATTTGTGTAGTGTAGGAAATTGTATACATATAAAATTTCACACTATGTTTGGGTTCCTTAATTAATTAGACTTATTTAAGCTCCTAATTTTCTAAATTATGCATTTCAAAGTCCTATTTTGCTCATTTTCAAAAAGAGAAACCTATACTTAATTAATGCAATTAATATTTTAATCAGCCTTAAATGAATGTGTCCTAGACTTTTGGGAAAGACCCATTTTCTCAAGGGAAAATGGGTCCTCAAACTATCCTAGGTCACAAATTTTAATACTTTTTTGGTGATGTTTGAAAGATTCAAATTTCATATAGAATTGTTGGCTTTTGGAATCTATTATTTGGGAAATTAGATAAACACCTATAAATACATAGTATTTTTATCATTCGAAATCTAAATGACATAAAAAGATCAATTATGGAGAAAATATTATTGGCAAGATTAGATTTTTAGGCCATTTATTGCAGCACTCAAGATCCTATCATCATGTTCAAGATTATGTGTGTTCAAGAATCTTGTGAAGGCTAATATGAATTGTTGATCCTAAAAGCATCTCACCATTCAAGTGTCCAACAAATAAAGTAAAGAAAGATATAATTTATTTGAGGGATGTGTTTGATTTCAGTCCTCTAATTAAAGCCATTAAAGGTTTGGTGATTTGCAACAAGCAAGTTTTCATTCATTATTCCTTCCATTTATCAATTGTCATGATCTTTCTATCAAGGTTTAATTACAAAACATGGGTTTTGACTAAGGAAAACCCCCATTCAAAAGAAAAAAAATTCTTCTCTTTATATGTTTAGATTTACAATTGAAAGAAGGATTGAAAGGGTCTCAAAGATAAATTTTGTAACATTGCATAAGTTGTCACTATTGTTGTCAAGCCATGAAAACTTGATTGCATATTTTATTTCTTACTTTTTGATAGTGGTACATATATCAAATTGATGCCAAAATATAGCATCAAAGGATTGTAAAAGATTTTTCTAGAAACCCTTCCTAGGACCCATTCATCCTAGGGTGAAACTATCCTTTAGTAGTGCTTACAAAAAAAAATAATACTAGGTCATGTGTCTAGAGCATTCACAAATATTCCTGCAAATTGTCAAATTTTTAGCTTCAAGATCTTGCATTAGATCACAAGGTCATATTTTTCATTAGTTTTAGTTACATAAAATCATTTCAATCTAGTTCCAAATTGTATTATCCTAAAGAAACCTAGAGATTTGGGTTTGATTGTCTCACCTTGGGATTGATACTCAATCTCTACACCTTGCAATCTCTTAGGTTTAATGAAATTGTGGGAATATTGACATCCTTAGTGTCTTAGTTCTTTGTATGAAGGACCCAGAACACTACTATTTGTGGGATCTTTCCCCTTTCCACATTATTTCATTTTGGTGAACCTGACATTGTACATATTTCCCACTTTAGAGGTCATTAAAACCCTAGATCTAGGTTTTACATTATCTATTTTGCATTTCTTTTAGGGTTACAATTTACATACTTGCATCATTCAAATTCAGAAAAATAAAAAAAAAATGAATAATTTTTACATATTAGATTGCATAAAAATGTGTTTTAGTCATTTAGACCAAAATTACATCAAAATTTTTATTAAAAAAGTTATCATTTTGTTCATACATTGTCACAAAACAATATTTTGATTTTGTATCAGTTTCTAAAAATTTGTTACTAAATAATTTATTTGTAACTAGGAATAGAGAGCATAAATATCAAACTAAACATTTCGAAATTAATTTCTCAACTGCTATCCAAGGACACATTTTACCTAGGGTGAATGTGTCCTTGATGAGGTAATTTTTTAAATTTCTACACATTTATCATTTTATGTCTTCTTTCTTTTATTGTACCTATAGATCTTAGTTTTAGTTTGAGAAATTGCATTTTTATGTCATTTTTTGAATCTAGTTTAATTAATGAGAAAAAATGCATTGTTTAAAATAAAATTTGGCATTTCAAAATAATCATTTTCAAGTCCTTGGATTTAAAATCAATCAATTATTATACGTCAAATCTGAAAGTTGCATTAAATATCCATAAATTTCATATTCAAAGAAAAGTATCATAATGGACATGTATCTTGGTAAAATATGGACGTCTTTAATATCTTTGGTTGATGTTTCAAGTTTTTTATTTGGTGATGATCATAATAAAATTGAAAACAATAATGAACCTTCACTACTTAATGAATTTCCTTGTGAGATAGACATTTTAGCCCAAGATGAAGATAACATATAATAATTCATACAAGATTCCTTGCATGACTTTTAAGACAATGCATCCTTGTATCCCTCCATGCAAATACCAACACCTCTTATCATCCCACCACTTGATATGTTAACCCTTTTTCATCCTAAAGCTGAATCAAAAATCAAGCATAATCCATGAATTGGAAAAGATGACAACATTGATACTCTTTTATCCTATTCCCATCGAGTTAATAATGCACACATCAACTTAGAAGAGACCTATGGTCAATGATTTAGAATCTTAAATAGACAAGGATGTGGCATAACAAATGAGCATCAAATCCATCAATTATTAGAACAACAACCATCAAAAGATACCAAGGGATTAGGATACAAACACCCTCCCCAACCACATAAACTAATTACCCAATCAAGAAACTCAAGCCCTACAAACTCAAGAAGCTACCATTTTTACATACAATAACTGATTCAACTAAATGAAAAATGGATAAGGTTTTCTACGAAGAACTTATAACATTACCACTTATCCAAGAAACAAAAAAAGGAAAAAGTATAAATATGTCTTACTATGCATATCATAGAACTTTTGGGTGTCTTATTGATGATTTTTGTGATTAAAAAAAGTTTTATCTAATTAAAGTCATATTATTGATATAATTGATATAATTGATATAATTGGATAGAATACACACTTTTCTTCTTTTCATGTGATAGTTGTAGAATCATAGCATACTCATTATTATAGAAATCATATTTTCCATATTACAAGGAGCACCTTCTCACCACTTGTATCAGCTCATTGTTGTCATACATTTTGGGGGCAAGGGAGGTTTGGTAGCCTTGTCTTATTATGACACTCATTGTTCCTCCTTTTATTGGGAATAAGGTGTTTCAACCTTAGAGTCCTAGCATTGAATTATTTAATGTATTATTGTATTTACTTGTTTTAATTAATTTCCTACAATGTCATGTCATTAAGTGGGACCCACTAGCTAGGTGGCATCCCTGTTGGAGGTGACTGTATGACACATATTCATTACATGGTGTTGTCAATGTCCCATCTTGGAATCTTATGACATATTCTATGAAATATCATAAGGTATATTTTGAATGGAGAAAGTGTGGTGCCTTAGTGGGGTATGGAAAAAGTGTGAAAGAATAAGTGTGATAGTCATGTTTGACTTATTCTTTGTTTATTAAATGTGTTGTAAGTGTGAAAAATTTTTATGACACATGTTATATCACATTTTTAATTAATTTATCATAATAGACTATAAGAATGAACTAGGTGCCCAAGCTCGGAGAGAGAGATTTTGCATGTTATGAAAAATGTAAGAGTTATAAAAGAATGTTGTACAAATTGCCACATGGGTTTGGATGCCTAAACTCTTCTAGAAGCCTCTCAAAGCTTGTGTCTCCTATAAATAGGATTCCTTGCATTGTAGAATGCATAGTTTGATTATAGGTATTGAAGTGTTGTTGGATTTCCTCTAGAAGAGCAAGATGTAATCAAGCTTGCAAGTGTATTGCAACCTTATTGTTGCAGATTAATACATTGGTTCAATGCTTTGGAGTCTGGGATTTTTTACCCAAAATATTTTTCCCCACATGTATCGTGTTTTATTCTCTTTTGTCTATCTCTCTTCCATTCCTTATGTTTCTCATTCTTGAAATGTTAATTTACATGTCGTTATGCTGCTAAAATTTTCTTAGATCTAAAACTACATCAACTTTCCTAGAAGGGTTAATGCATGGGAAATTAAACTATGTCTATTTCCACTTTAAGGCATAGTAGTGTGTGCTTGTATCAAGATTATTAAAATATGATTTATTTTAAGAAGCATAAGATATTGAAGGTTCATAATGGATCTTGGAAGGCTTTCTGAGTTCGTCATTCCCTTTATTTGGTATCAAAGCTCAGTTTTGAACTTGCATGTCACTTGCATATGTTCGCATGGTGATATATGTAGTGTTTGGGGTTTTGGGTATTTCTTTTGTTGTGATTTCTTAGCTTGGAAAGCTTGAGGAAATTTGTTTTGAAGGAATTGGAAAATTATTAATCCTTGACTAAGTCAAATTTTTGTAGTTGATCTTTTTTTTCTAGAAACAATAGGCATTGTGAAGAATGGAAAAGATAGAGCTTTTATGGAGTTAGTCATGTGGTTATATTTGATATGTTATTGATCTGCAGCTCCTGATTTGACAACTGAATAACCCTCATGCATGATGGTTATTTTTTACTTTGTGGTTATGTGCATTAGATTTTTCATATTGGATGTTTGAGATGGACTCTCTTGTCATATGAAGAGACTTATGTTGTAATTACTTCAGTTTGGTTTTCCTATGTTTGGTGTATTGTTTTTAATTCCTAACATTGGAAAGCATTGCTTTAATAATCTCAAATGCATGTAGGCTATGAAGTTGATCATTGGATGATCTAGAAGCTTTTGGAATAGCCTAGTTCTCTCTTAGATGCATGTACATGTTGGTGGTTGAGTTGGCTTGCAACTGCACCTTGAAGTTCCTATACCTCTCTTTCCTAATGGATATTTGTACTTGCATGGCTCAAATTCATGTTCCTTGGATTTGAGGGTTTTATGGATTTTCCTTTTAAAAATCTATGATTATGCATATTCATGATATTCCATTATTCTGGATTAACTATTATGGTTGTATACAAACTTGAGGGTCTTCCAGATGATAAGTGGATATGGATTTGTATGTGTGTTACAAAACATGGTGTGTTTGCAAGTTTACATGGTAAATCAAAACTTACGGTTTTGCAAATTTGTAGATGAACTATTTTTCAGATTATGTTTCCCTTGCAGTATTTATGGATGTAAGATAGTTATAGGTTTGTGAGTATGCTTTGTGCATGTTTTGAGGAGGTTTTCATGTTTCTCATTGAGGAAATGGTATATTTTTTACCATTGGCGATTTTTGGGTTGAGAAGTTGGGATAATTTATATTTTATAAGCTTCTAGACAACCTATTTCCTCTAAAGGTTTTATAGTTTGATCATGTTCTAAAAACAATGGGTTTACACTGTAGATCTAGAGCATTCACTCATTCAAATGAAATATCTGTGATCTACTATTCTGGATGTTTAAGTGGTCTTATATTTACATGGAGATGATTTTTTATAGGTTTTTTCATGTTAACTAAAAATTTGTGGTTTGTAAATCTATGGAAAATATTGTATTTAGACTCTTGGAGTTTTTTAGATGAAAAAAATTACATATTTGAAAGAATGCTTTTCTAGTTCCTTAACTATGGTATTGAATGTGGACATGTTTGGAAAATTAGATCAAAGGTTGATTTGGTGTTTGATTCATTTGGTCTATATGGTTATTCTCTTAGACATCTCAATTTGTAGTTTACTGATGTGATTATGAGTTTGCATGTTTCAATGATTAGATCTACAAGTCATGCAGGTTGTGGATTAGCTACCCATTTACTTGTAGTGGGATGAATTGGTTGTGGATTATCTTTATTCACCAAGTTTGGTGCATTGTTGTTGCAAAATTTTGATTATTGGCCTTGCTCTTGTTATTTGTACATTTGTATGTGTGCTTAGAGATGTGAGGATGGATGTTTCTTATAGTACCTAAATAATTGTTTTTGCGACTTGTAGTATGTGGTTTATCATGATATCATGGATAGCTTGGTTACACTTTTCAGTGGGAGCTTTTGAAAATGATGGTTTGGAAGTAATGTGGATTCACCATTTGATGGTGGATGGTCTTCAACAATGAATTTTGGTGTCATGGATGGACTTTTGGTTTCTACTTTTATGCAGTGATGGTTCATTGGAATTTTTAGTTTCATTAATAGGGGATGGTTTTATTCATATTGATTACATATGTTGATTCTTGGTTAAGGGTGTTATTGTATTATTTCATGGTTTACTCTTGATCGTATGTTAGAGTTTTTGTATGGTACTTGTTCTCTTGAGACCACGATGTATGGATTATTGTATGAGATCTCCTAGTAGGGGATGGTTAGATCATGTTGTCATATTTATGTTCTTGATTCATGATTGGAGATTTGACAATGATCTTGTGTGGTTCTCTTGGTATTGGGTACATATATCATTTGCTTGATTACTTCATGATTATGCTAGGTTGCATTTGTATTTTGGCATGGATTGGTTGGTTATAGTTACTCATGGATACTTTGACACATAGGCGAGGCTAGAGTTCTCTTGTGATTATAGACATGTTTTGAGATGGTCACTCTTGATGAGATTTCAGCAAGAAGTCTAAGGAGCATACACCTTGGTTGGATGTGCATTCAATATGGACCTATGAGGAGAGTGGTCTTGGATGAGTCATGATGACTTAGATATCTTGGAGGAGCATTCTCATTCCCCACTCTTGATCTACTTGGAAATCTACTTGAGAGGTATCACCCTTTGTTCCTTTTAGGTGTATTATGTTATTCTTTGTCCTCTCATGCATATGGATATTAAGCTAAGGATATATCATTTTGGAGGATTCATTTGAGGAGTTTTGGCATGTTTATCTCCTTATGCATTATGAGAAAATTCATTGATGTTAAGTTTAGGAGATGTATTGGGATTATTTCCTGATATGGGACTAGATATTTAGTTTGATCTTCTTTGGATTGAGAAGCTTACATCCATATTGATTGCATGTTATACATATGTCATGTTTTATCTTGGTGATTCAACGATTGGGTGTTGTTATAGATTTTGTTTTGGGGTTTTGTGGAGGAGATCATACTTGACATAGTTGACATTTAGAGGTGTACATGAAGAAGTATTTTCCATGGGTACATGATGTGCATTGTTTCTCTCTTTCATATTGGTTATCCTCTTGGATATTTGGTTTCACATTACATTGGTTTTGAGGTTTGGATGGAAACTATTACAAAGGTTAAGCTTAAAAATTTGGTACCTTTACTTGGATAATGTGTTTTCACTTATGTTCTTGGGTGATGACATGGAGGTTTCTTTATCTCTTTCCTTTGTTGAGTGTGGAGAACATGGGAGAGCTTTGGAGAGTTTTGGTGAGAGTTACTCTTACTAGTTACTCATTTATAGGTTTTGCATATCATTATGGATGTTTTCTTGGTACTACATGATGTTGTTTACACTTTCTATATGATGTTATTGGTAGACTTGGTATTCCTTGATCTTTTTCAGATTTGACGTTACCCATGCAGTTGGATTTCTTGTGTGTGTGTGTTCTTAGTGATGGTTTTGACACATGGAGCCTTTGACTGTAGTTTATGGGTTGGATATGTGTTGGCATAAGTTCTACTATGGTATATTAGATGGATCGACATTTTTTGTGGGTGCTATTTTTGATCTCGTGGGTTTATCAGTTAGATGATGGAAACTTATTTTGATTATTGGTCTAGTTGATGGTTTATCTTGTTCTCTAGAGGACTCTTTGTCTTCAAAATTATGTATTAAATCTATGGGCCTTGGGACCTTGGGCCATTGATTTAATTTGACTCTTGGCAGGTCTTCAACAAGTTAGAGAATGTTGGGAATAAGGTGTTTCAACGTTAGAGTCCTGACATTGAAATATTTAATGTATTATTGTATTTATTTGTCGTTGGAGTTGACCGTATGACACATATTCTTTACATGTGGAGGTAGGCATCCCATCTTGGAATCATGGACCTAGGACAAGGGGTGTCATCTTATGACATATTTTATGACATGCCATAAGGTATATTTTGAATGGATAAAGTGTGGTGCCTTAGTGAGGTAACAAAAGTGTGAAAGAATAAGTGTGATAATCATGTTTGACTTATTCTTTGTTTGTTGAATGTGTTGTAAGTGTGAAATTTTTTTATGGCACATGTTATATGTCATTTGTAAGGAATTTTTCATAACACACTATAAGCATGAACTAGGAATCCAAGCTTGGAGAGAGAGGTTTTGCATGTTATGACAACTATAAGAATTGTAAGAGAATGTTGTACAAATGTCCAAATCCTACCTATGCTGTGAGATATTATTGCCACATGGGTTTGGACACCTAAACTCTTCTAGAAGCCTCAAAAAGCTTGTATCTCCTATAAATAGGATGCCTTGCATTGTAGAATTCATAGTTTGATTGTAGGTATTCAAGTGTTATTGGATTTCCTCCAAAAGAGAAAGATGTAGTCTCCATGTTAAGGTTGCAAGCCTGCAAGTGTATTGTAACCTTATTGTTGCAGATTAATACATTGGTTTGATGCTTTAGAGTGTGGGTTTTCTACCCGAAATGGTTTTCCCCACATATATCATGTTTTCTTCTCTTTTTTCTCTCTCTCTTCTATTCTTTGTGTTTCTCATTCTTGAAATGTTAATTTACATGCAATTATGCTGCTGAAATTTTCTTAGATATGAAACTACATCAAATTTCCTAGAAGGGTTAATGCATGGGAAATTAAACTATGTTTGTTTCCACTCTAAGGCATAATAGTATGTGCTTGTATCAAGATGATTAAAATTTGATTTATTTTAAGAAGCATAAGATACTGAAGGTGCATATTGGATCTTGGAAGACTTTATGAGTTCATCATTCCCTTTCACCTTTGGCTAGTTATCCACCTTATTTACATGAATTTCACAATATTTTAATGTGGACAACTTGCTTTAGGTTGGCCATACTAGTTTTTTTCTTTCTATGTTCTTTGTGAATGCATGTGTGTAATATGACCCCCTATATTGTTATGCTTAGTGTGTCTTTATATTTGTGATCTTTCTTTGGATTACCCTTGTTACTTTGTTGGTGCAAGGATACAAATGAAGTGAATCCATTATGACATTATTCTATTTGTATCTAGATTCTTCTATCTATCATAAATAATTTATTTTTCATTTCCTTGTGTTTTCCTTTTGGGGATGATGCAAAGTGTCAATACATCAAGGTCTCTTCCATATTGAACCAAAATCCTTTTCCCTTTTTTTTCTCTTTATGTTTCATTCTTCCTTAATGTTCATTGTTCGATGGGTATTTGGGGAATGGTGACGATTCCAAGCTCTATTATGTCAGTATGGTAAAGACATATATTGACCCTGAAGATGTGGATCTTTTACGTGTTATCTTTGGATTGCATGTGGGGGAAACCTCCTTTTTCATGACACAAATTAATTTAAAAACATTGTTTGTCATAGATCTTTCCAAATAAGCTCTCATTATCCTTTTATCAATTGGTCTACATCATTTCTACTTTAAACTAATTGCTTGTAGTATGGTTTTTAGCAATTCCTTTAAAGTGGGAGCATATATCATTGACATTATAATTTCATTTTGGTATTAAAATTTTCACATTTATTGCTTCAATTTTACCACAAAGGTTGAAGTTAGTGTAGCATTGGTATAACATCTTAATTATTTTTATCCTTTTTCCTCACCTAGTCAACAATAGATTTTCACTATCCCATAAGTATATATTTTGTTGACATAGTGGACAACGACTTTTCACTTGTAAATTTTTCTATAGACAATAACTTAACAAAAATTAGTCTATCCTTTTTCCAAATTTTTTATGCACAATAGCACAACCATGGATAGTCCATCCTTTTTGTTTCAAGTATGAATGAGTATGGTGGTGTTGTCATTAATGTTGTCATTGATGTTAACATAGTACAGGTTGTTGCAAAAAAAGGAATCAAGTGATTGCAAGTTGAGCATGTATAGTTGACATGTTGTGTGTACATGGATCTATCCTTAAGGTGTTGCCGGTGTGCTGATATGATGAGTTATCAAGTTATTTTAAGAAATAATGACATGAGAGTTGAGTATGTGCTCTAAATGTGCTCCACATTTCTTTTGTGTTGATCATATGCTTGTACATATCAGAAGTGTTGTTTATGGGAATCATTGGGTGACATATCCTATATTATAGCTTCTATTTTGATGAAAAGTGAAAATTATGTTCACTGATGTGTGAATTGGTTTGGCGGACTTGTTTGTCTGTGGATTGGGAGAAATGTTTCTACTATACAATCCTCTAGTGGTTTGTTTTTGGTCTTGTGGATTTGGTAGAAGGTTTGTAATGATGTTCTCCATGTTTTGGAAAAGGTGTTCATGGTTTGGAACTTCAAAAGATGAGTTCTAGAGTTCCTATGTGTGTTTCTGTAGTTTGGATGGATTGATGAGGAGTGTTCTAAGTATGAATTTTGTTGTAGCTAATGCAGATGAATATGATGGTATCCAAGATATGTTCTGTTGTAGGGTGAAGTGTGCTATGTTGTCCACATGTTATCTTCTTATTAAGGAAGTGTGTACTTCAAAGTTCATTTGTGTTTTCATTAGGTTTCACTAACTTGGTGTTCACACGTCATACAAAGGATAAGAATCAATTGAGGAAGCATGTGATTGATCTATTATTTTGTTTTGTGACTTGGTTAAGTGTTGGTTTGGTCCACCCTCATTCTCTTCCACTACATGAATGTTGATTTTCCAACCTAATCTGAATTTATAAAATGAAGCATGTGTAGCCGACCTTGGAGAAATTTTCTAGGGTTGAAGATGGTATATATTCAAGTCAAGATGTTATGGATTGAAGTATCATGAATGCCACAAGTGTGAGAAGAAAGAGTGTGAAAAAGAAAATTGAGGTAGCAACACTTTAATGTGTTATATTCTTGAAAGTAGAGTTGATGGTTTCTACAATCTTCTGATCAAGGCCTTGGTAGTGAGCCTCTTTGTAATTAGTTGTGAAATTACTTTATCTTGTGAGTTAATCCTCATCGTGATTTTTCCCTTATTGGGTTCTCCATGTAAATCTAGTGTTCATTGTGTTGATATTGTTTTTTGTTATTTGAATTTTATGTTCATACTTAATAACAAAATAAAGTGGATGTGAAGTTGGTAAGTGTTTGAAATTTATGATTGAGTTTGGTGACAACTGATTCACCCCCCCTCAGTTGTCTTACACCTTTCAACAATTGGTATCAGATCTTTGGTTCCTATGACAAGAGCTTAATCACTTGAGGTTGATTTGATGACACACAAATTGGTAATCCCTATGTTTGATGGATCTGACTATAGTGACTAGAAAGTGTAGATGAGAGGTTACCTAATCTCTCTTGGTTTCAAGACTTGGAAATTTATTGAGAAAAAATATGTTAAGTTCTTAAGTGGTCCTTCTTATGCAGATGAGATTTTTTCCTATGAGGAAAATGCAAAAAGCAAGGTATGCAATCTATAGTGCTTTATCTAAGACTAAGTGAACAAAAGTTGTTTCTTTGGACACTACTAATGAAGTTTGGGAAAAGTTGGAAGATCTCTATGAAGGAAATGATAGATTGAAATTTTCAAGGAAGCTAATAGCTAAGTGTACATATGAGAACTTGAAAATGGAAGAAGGTGAAGATATTGCAAGCTATTTTTAGAGGGTTGATAAATTGCAGAAAATGAAGTTAAGAATCAAGGGGGTACTTTGGCAGATGAAGATATAATAGAGAAAATTCTAACAACCATACTAGAGAGCTACAATGATAAGGTCTCAGTCATTGAGGAAGTGTATGATACTTAGAAGTTCACTAAAGAAAAAATATTTGGCACCTTGACTGCATTTGAGATGAGGAAGTTTAGAAAGGAGAAGGAGAAGATAGAATCAACCTTTAAAGAAAAAAATATAGAAGATGATCTCGATAGTGATGGTTCATATGAGTTGGAAGCTTGAATTTTACAAGGAAGTCAAAGAAAGGTACCAGTAACTAGGTATGTGTAGGACCATCATGGAAAAAAGAGGCCCTTAAGTGGAAAAAAATTAGAAAAATTAAAGTTAGAAAACTTGACGTAAAAATTTGAATAAGTTATCTACATTATTTCAAAAAGATGTAAGAATGGGATTTGTAGCAAATTGAATGTAGTTTCTAAACTACTAGGTTTTTTTTTTAAAAAAAAAACTATTTGGTGAAAATTTGAAATTTCAATGTAGTAGTACTTAAATTCAAGGAAAAAGTAAGAAGTGGGTATTTATCTAACCACCCTAACCACAATAAAATGATAATATTTTAGATATAAGTAGAGGACTCATTTCATGATGTGATGCATATATTTTTGAAAAAAAAAATCAAGTAAATAATTAATTATTAGTTTTTTATTACAACTTTCAAAAAATATAAAAAATCTTATGTCTAACCACCTTAACTTGGTCAAACTTCTTGAAATTCAATTTATTTCCTTTTAATCCTATAGTATGTGAACCATAGAATGTGACACATGTTTCAAATTCAAAAAATGTGATATTGTTTGAAAGTGATAGATGTTTTTCAATTAGCCTATCAATTAGGACTTTAGTCATAATTCAATTTATAGAAAATGAATAATAATTATTAACTAAATTCAAAATAAAGAATAATTTATATTGGTGGAAAGTTGAGAATCTCCTTTAAAAACCCTTTTCATTTCATCAATTTTGGATTAAAAAAATAGTTATCAGCCACATACGCATCATATTGCCACTTTTTGGCCCATCATGATCCTATACATACCCAAGTAGAAAGGTATGTTACCTTTTAAATGTTTTAGTTGTGGAAATAGTGGTCATTATGCTTCAAGATGTCCAAATAGATTTGTACACAAGAAGAAAAGAGACAATAAAGACAAAAAAGATAAGAAGTTCAAGAAATTGTATTATGTTAGAGAAGATGCTGAAATTTTTGATGATGAATTTGATTTTGAGGGTAATGATGATGAATGCTTGCTTCTAGCCTTAGAGAATAAATTAGTATCTACTAACTCTAGAAGATGTGCGAAGGAAAGTGGTTCATAGAAGAAGAAGGTAGAGATGGAAGGTACTCTAGTTACTTCCATTCATGCTAGACAAGATGAAGGATATTGGGTGATTAATAGTGGCCACTCTAAACACATGACCAAAGATAAAAGTAATTTAACTAAACATGAAAAGTATGATGGAGGATTAGTCATTTTTGGAGATGATTTTGGTGGAAATATATTTGGGAAAGGATCAATTAGTTTTGATGGAAAACATAGTACTGATAATGTCTATTATGCTAAGGGCTTAAAGCATAATATTTTGAGTGTTGGAAAAATTTGCAGAAAAGGATTCAAGGTTGTGTTTCAAGATAACACTTGTGAGATTAGAAAAGGGTATGAAACTATGGTTGTTGTAGGAAGAAGAACATATGGAAACATCTATCATCTCAAGGGTATTGATGGTCAGTGACTTGTATCTCAAGTTAATGAAAGTTGGCTAAGGCACCCAAGGATGAGACATGTAAACTTTGATAATATGATTAGGATTAGTTCAAGAGAGGTTATATGGGATCTACCTAGAATTACAAAGAATACCAATACCATTTTCATAAGTTGTCAATTGGGAAAGCAAACAAGATGCAATGTTAAAGGAAAGGAGCTATCATCTACCAAAATACTAGAGTTGGTTCATGCAAACCTTTGTGGCTCCATAAGAAAATGAAGTCTTAATGGTGATAGGTATTTTATAGTTTTGATTGATGATTATTCAAGAATGAAATGGGTTACTTTTCTTATGGAGAAATCTCAAGCTTTGTATACATTCAAAGTGTTCAAAGTGAGGGTAGAGAATGAAGTGAGCCTAAAAATAAAATGCTTAAGTATGATAGAGGTGGAGAATTTACTTCCAATTAGTTTAATACATTTTGTGAAGAGCATGGTATAAAGAGACATTTTTCTACTCCTACAACTCCTCAGTAGAGTGGAGTTGGTAAGAGGAAGAACTAGACTGTATAAGAGGTTGCAAGGACAATGATGAAAGAGGAAAATGTACCTAATGTATACTAGAGAGAAGCAATCCAAAATTCTATTTACATTCTTAATAGAGTTCAGATGAGAGGTAATAGAACAAAGACTCCTTATGAGTTGTGGACTGGAAAAATTCATATTATTTAGTACTTCAAGATGTTTGGAAGAAAATGTTACATTAAATGACATGGCGAGAACCTTGGAAAGTTTGATGCTAGATGTGATTAAGGTATTTTCATGGATACTCAACTAATAGCAAAGCTTATAGATGCTTTAATAAAATATTGAAGAAGCTTGTTGAGAGTGCAAACGTGAAAGTTGAAACATGAAGATATGCACAAACTAATTGAGATAAGTGAAGTTGACCTACATGAACCTATCTGTGGACAAATACCAAAAGAGAATGAGGAGGAAGAAGAAGAAGCTCTAAAACTTGCTCCTAAGACTCCTAAGTATGTATAGAGAAATCATCTTGAAGAACAAATAATTGGAGACAAAATTGAAGGTGTAAAGAGGGTATGTGCAAGATCATGATGGGCCAAAAAATGGCAATATGATGGGTGTGTGGATGACAACTTTTATTTTACCCAAAATTGATGAAACGAAAAGGGTTTTTAAAGGAGATTCTCAGCTTTCCACCAATATAAATTATGCTTTACTTTGAATTTAATAAGTAATTATTATTCATTTGCTATTCTAATTATGACTAAAATCCTTATTGATAGACTGATTGAAAAACATTTATAGCTTTCAAACGATATCATATTTTTTGAATCCAAAACATGAATTACAATCTATGCTTCACGTACAATAGGATTAAAAAAAGAAAAATTGAATTTCATGAAGTTTTGACCAAGTTAAGGTCGTCAGACATACAAATTTTTTATATTTTTTAAAAGTTGTAAAAAAAAAATCATAATTAATTATTTACTTGGAAAACAATTACAAAAAAATATGCATCACATCCGAAAATGATTCCTCTACTTATATATAAAATATTATAAAAAAATATTATCATTTTATTATGGCTAGGGTGGTTAGACAAACACCTACTTTTTATTTTTTCCCTGAAATTTTAGTACTACTGCATTGATATTTCAAATTTTCACCATATAGATTTTATTTATTTTTAAAAAAACCTAGTAGTTTAGAAACTACATTCAATTTTCTGCAAATTCTATTCTTCCATATTTTTGAAATAATATAGATAACTTATTTAAATTTTTTCGTCAAGTTGCGAAACTCTTATTTTTCAGATTTTTTTGCCACTTAAGGGCTTCTTTTTTCCATAATGATCTTGCACATACCCAAGACAAGAAGTAAAGTGGTTGTAGCTGAGGTAAATCTATGTTTAATTTCAAATATTGAACCTAATTTTGTGAGTGAAGCATGCAAAGATGAGAACTGGGTTTGAAAAATGATAGAAGAATTACAACAAATAGAGAAAAATCATACATGAGAATTGGTTCCTATACTTGTAAATAAGAATGTAATTGGAACAAAATTGGTGTTTAAGAATAAGCTGAATGAGAATGGTGAGGTTGTAAGAAACAAAACAATACTTGTGTGCAAGGGTTATTCACAAGTTGAAGGAATAGAATTTGAGGAGACTTTTTCATCGGTGGTGAGAATAGAAGTTGTTCAGATGTTTTCTGGAATTTTATACCCATAAATATTTCAAAGTATACCATATGGATGTCAAGTTTGCATTCCTGAATGGGGAACTAGAAGAAGTGTATATGGAAAAAATGGAGGGATTCTAGTTATCATATAAACTGGACATGGTTTGCAAGTTGAAAAAGGCATTGTATGGACTTAAAATGGCTCCTAGATCATGGTATGCAAGATTGCATAGATATTTGACACAACAAAGATTCAACAAAGGCTCTATAGATAGTAATATTTATTTCAAGGTTGAAGGAAATAAAATGTTGATACTAGTTGTGTATGTTGATTATATCATCTTTGGAGTAAATGAAGGTATGTGTAAAATGTTTGCAGAGGAGATGCAAAAAGAGTTTGAAATGTCTATGATTGGTGAGTTGAATTTATTCCTTGGAATTCAAGTGAATCAAAGTGATAAGGGAATATTTATTTCACAATAAAAGTATGTCAAAGAGTTGTTGAAGAAGTTTGGAATGGATGACTCCAAACTGGTCTACACTCCTATGGTGACCAGATGCAAACTAGGTAAGAATGATGAATGTCCTAAAGTTGATCAAAACTTGTATAGATCTAAGGTTGGTGGACTATTATATCTTATTACTACTAGATCAGATATCATGCATGTAGTATGTTTGGTTCCTATATTTCAATTAAAACCTAAGGAAGCACATGTTACAACTATGAAGAGGATATTAAAATATCTAAAAGGCACTTCCGATTATGGACTATGGTATCCTAAAGATACCAATTTCACCTTGAGTGCTTACACTGATGCAAATTCGGTTGGTTATGTGGATGAATAGAAGAGTACAAGTGGTGGAGCATTCTTTCTTGGAGGAAGATTGGTTTCATGACTAAGCAAGAAATAGGATTCAATTTCTTTATCTACTACAAAAGTTGAGTACATTGTAGGAGCATCTTGTTGCACACATTTGTTATGGATGAAGAAAACATTGAAGGCTATAGGAGTGATATGTGATGATCATATTCCTATCTTTTGTGATAATATAAGTGATATAAACATTTCAAAGAATTTGTTAATAAATTTAAGGGAAAAGCACATATCTATCAGATATCATTTCTTGAGAGAAAAGGTATTGGAGAATAAATTTAGTGTTGATTCTCAATTGTTATCATGGTTTATCCTTGATGACAAATCCACTTGGTTTGAGTCTCATGGTTTGACTACTTTAGATATGATCTCCTTTAGGATATTTATGCTCTCCACATGCAATTTTTCAATATTCTTAACATGATGTATACTTGATGGATCTTGATGATTAGAGTTAGTTATTATGGTGATTCACATGGTTCATGGCTTGCACTTCAAAGTTCCAATTTTTTACATGTTGCTACTGATATTTAATGGTATTTATTGTGATAGGGAATGCATTTGTTTCAAGGCATGCATTTTCTTCATATTTATATGTCATAGCTATCTTGACAAGCCCCAAGATCTTTATGCTTTAGGTTGATCATGTCCTTGGTGGTTTAAGTTCAAGTATATTCAACAGATATATTATTTTAGTTTGATCTTGGTTTCATTAATAGTTATCAGGTTCATCTTGGCATATGATGTCTTTATCCAGTTTCATATAATCCTCTTTAGCAAGGGTTGATGACTTGGCTAAGTAAAATAAGGTCACATTGCATAAGTGATACCAGGTCTCTTTGCATTTGTTTAACAATGGAAGGTGATTTCTTATGTGTTCATGAAATCTAGTTTATAATTTGCACATTGCTCTTCTAGCAATTATCTTGTCTGAAGAATTTTTTTTGGACAAGTATGTCATCAGAACTCATTGGTAAATTTCCTTGAAGTATCTCATGGTTGATATTACCTTCAATGAGGATATTAATTTATTCATATTTTACACCATAGATGGTGTTGGGCACTAAATGTGATATTGTTTTTTACATTGGGTGGAATTATGGAGTTGACATCTAAAAAGGATAATAGGATTTATACCTATTAACATTTGCAATAGAAGCCAACGTCATAATCACCATAGTCTTCATCACTAATTATCCTTTTCATCTTTCTTTGAAAATCATTGGACATGGAATAAAGTCCATTATGACATGATAAGTTGAATCAATATTTAGGAAGCAATTATTAAGGTGATTATGATGTTGGCTTCTATTGCAAATGTTGTGTCCATGGATTTATTAGCACTATGATTGTTTGTTAACTATTTTTTTTTCCTTCATCGAACCTCAATGCTTTATTAATTTTAGGAAAGTCATCAAATGACTTGATGAAAGAAAGGTTAGGGAAAAAATTATTTTTGGTTTCTTTCATTCTTTCATCACGGCTATGTATGAAACCCTAGCCACCATTGAAATATTTGCAAACCTATTTTCCACCATGATTAGCATGATTACTTGTAGTTGTTGGTGTCTACAATTAGTTGACACATTGAAAATTGGTGTTCTGTCTTTCCTAGAGCCAAGGAGAGAATGTAATTCGTATTCTTTGATGATTGTGCTTGCTAAAATGGTAAAGAAATTTTTCAATACTCTTTGTATAAGCGATGAGTGGTGTGGTTGATAAGTTTTCTTTTTTTTTTTGGTTGGGAGCTTGAATCTAGAAGGATATCCGATGGTGTTTCCTCTCTTGGGTTGATAGAAACTTTGTGACAGGTTCTCATGCATTTTTATTTCTTCAGTTTCGTGCTTGATTAGGTATCTCTTCCATCATTTGATGTTTGTTTTACAAAAGGATGTTATTGGTTTTTGCTCAAATCTGAAAAAGGATAAGTGGTTACTTGAGTATCCATGACAGGATAGTTGCTTTGAATTTGGGTACATTTCTTTTCTCCTTTATGGGAATTCTAAGAGAGTTTTTTATTTTGGGTATTGAGTTCATGATGATATGGGTTCGGTTACAAATCTATTATAGGCCCTAGATGTGATATTCTTTTGTTCCTATTAGCATGGTAAAATGGGTTGTGAAGAAAAAAAAAAGATTCCTTGTTAAAATATTGTTTCCACTTGTTACTTATTATGGGTATTTGAAATCAAATTTGTAAGGGTATTGTTAGATGAAATCATTTTATAGTGCATATTTCATTATATTTTTGAAATCTAAAAAATAACTGATAGACATTCTATCTTTTCTAAACTTTAAATGAAGGTTCTAGATAGAGGAATGTGTGCATCTTGTAAAGAGAGATATATAGTGATTATTGAATTTTTTAGTGTTGATTATTCTTGAAAAACATAAGTGAGAACTTCTGTAATTGTAAATCTACAAACACAATGTAGAGTGATAGTGTTTACATTTGAATATGTCTAGTATTTTGAAGGTTCAATTGAGAACCTTTAGGATATTAGGGGTATTTGATTGAGAGGCTCTTGTGAGTTGATAATTAAATAGATAAAATCCTCTTATATATGATTGTACTGAAACTATATGAGGGGTTGGTGCTCCTTGAAATGGGTGTTTCTAAATGAGGGGTTGCTACTCCTTGAGTGGGTGCTCTGAAATTAGCTTGTAAAGAATTATATGTAGTGATTTGAAAATGTAAGCTAGTATGGTAGTAGCTTATGAGTGGTTTTTCTACCCCAAGAGGGTTTTCCGCTCAGAAAATATTTTGTCACTTAGTCTCATTTATGGTATCTTTACTTCATTGTGATAAAGTTGTATTGTTCATTGTTTTACTATGATACTTCTCATTTTAGTTCTTAATGGTTGTATTAAATTCATGAATGTATTAATCATTCAAATATTGAGAGCATAATTTAGTTTTGTTTCTTTTTCTAGCAAAAGTTAAATCTGGTTCAACACACTAATTCACCCCCCTCTCAATGTCATTTTTCACTCCAATAGTCAAGTTTGAGTATGTTCCTAAAAAGGATCAAATTGTAGATATATTTACTAAGGAAATTTTGAAGGATACTTTTAGTATCTTAGGGAGAAGTTGGGGGTTACTACCCTCCTTCTTTGAACTAGGTGCACATGGAGGTGCATCAATCCAGCAAACCTATAGATTCTTCATTTTTTTGGACTAATGGTTGGGTCTACTTCGTAGCGGGAGTAGAAAGTATCATTTTTGTAGTATGAAATGGGTGCATGCTTACAGGGGAGTGATCAGAGCTACATATGGTTAAATATTTTTTGTTATTTTCCATTGATGTCAAAGGGGGAGAGAGTTTCATGCAAAAAAAAGTGAAAGAAAAAGGGGAGAGAAATTCATTTACAAGAAAATCTATGTAGGTTGTCTAATCATAAAAGATAAAGGAGAGTGTAGGATGTTGCATTTAATAGTTTTTCACATCATTTGTTTCCATGAATGACAAAGGGTGAGATTTTTTCTAGTATGAATGAGTATGGTGGTGTTTTCATTAATGTTGTCATTGATGTCAACACAATATATGTTGTTGCAGAAAAAGGAATCAAGTGATTGTAGGTTGTGCATGTATAGTTCAGATGTTGTAGAGATGTTGTGAGTACATGGAGCTATGTTTAAGGTGTTGTAGGTGTGTTGATATGATGAGTTATCAAGTTCTTTTGAGAAATAGTGAAGTGAGAGTTGAGTATGTGTTCAAAATGTGCTCTGGTTTGCGCTTTGTATTTCTTCTATCTTGATCCTATGCTTGTACAAATTTCAAGTGTCATTTATGGGAATCATTGGGTGATATATCCTAGATTGTAGCTTTGGGTTTGATGAAGAGTGAAATTTGTGTTCACCAATGTGTGAACTGGTTTGGCTAAGTTGTTTGTCTATGGACTAGGAGAAATTTTTATGCTCCGCAGTCCTCTACTAGTTTGTTTTTGGTCTTGTGGATCTGGTAGAAGGCTTGTAATGATTTTTTCTATTTTCTACATAAGGTTTTCATGGTTTAGTGCTCTAGAAGATGAGTTCTAGAGTTCGTGTGTGTGCTTGTGCAGTCTTGATGGACTGATGGAAAGTGTTGTGTATGAATTTTGTTGCATCTAATATAGATGAATCTTATGGTATCCAAGATATGTTCTAGTGTATGGTGAAGTTTGCTATGTGGTCTGAATATTATCTTCTTGTTGAGGAAGAGTGTACTTCAAAGTTCATTTGTGCTTTCATTAGGTTTGGGAAATCTGGTGTCTACAAATACAAAGGATAAGAATCAATTGAGGAAGCATGTGATTGATCTGAAACATTTTTTTGGGTCTTGGTTAAGTGTCGGTTTTGTCCACTCTCATTCTCTTCCACCACGAGAATGTTGAGCTAATAACCTAATTTAAATTTGTAAAATGAAGCATGTGTATCCAACCTTGGAGAAAATTTCTAAGGTTGAATATGGTATATATAAAAGTCAAGATGCTATGGATTGAAGTATCAAGAATGCCACAAGTGTGAGAAGCAAGAGTGTGTGAGAGTGAATTAAGGCAGTAGTTCTTTAATGTGTTAGATTCTTGAAATTTGTGAGTTGATGATTTCTACAATCATTTGATCAAGGTTGCAGATGTGTGCAATTTTTTGTGGTGGATTTTTCATTTATCTTTTGTATCTATAGGTAGTGAGCCTCCTTTCTAGATAGTGAGTCCTATCTATAGGTAGTGAACCTTGTATCTAGATAATGAGTCCTATTTGGGAAATGATCCTCTTTGTAATCGGTTGTGCAATTACTTTATATTGTGAGTCAATCCTCACCGTGATTTTTTCCTTATTGGGTTTTTGAAGTAAATATGGTGTTCATTGTGTTGATATTTCTTTTTGTTATTTTCATTTCATGTTCATACTTAATAACATAATAAAGTGGATGTGAAGTTGATAAGTTTTTGAATTTTATGATTGAGTTTGGTGACAACTTATTTACCCCTCTCTTAGTTTTCTTGCACCTTTCAATATTTTTTTCTTTTTTTTAACCTTTTCAAATTAGCTTTAACATTTCATGCTTTTGTATATTGTCTTGCTTCCCATATCTTACACATCTTGTGTATCTATTTTTTCTTATATTGGCTTAATATGGGATCCTTTATCCTATAGTCTTGGCCACCTCCTTGATCTTTGTTATCCTATATTTCCATCATTTGTACACTTGGACCTCTCTTGATGCATATTTGTATACTTTAGTATGATTTTGGGCATGGGATCATACTCTCACTAAAGTGGGGGCTAAATACAATGTAGGAGATTGTATACCTTTACAATTTCATACTATCTTTGGGTCCCTTAATTGATTGGACTTAATTAACATTCTAATTTTCCAAATTATGCATTCCAAAGCCCTATTTTTCTCATTTTTGGAAAGGGAAACCTATATTTAATTAATGAAATTAATATTTTAACCACCCTTAAATGAATGTATCTTATAATTTTAGCCAAGACCCATTTTCCCAAGGCTAAATGTGTCCTCCTTATGTCCTATGTTCAAAATATTAATATGTATTTGGCAATATTTTAATCATTCAAATTTCATATGTAATTGTAACCTTTTGGAATTTAATAAATTAGATAAACAATTATAAATAAGTAATCTTTTTATTATTTGAAATCTAGGTGGAATTAATAGATCAATTCAAGATCAAATATTATTGTCAAGATCATTCAAGAGCATGTTTTTCTGTCATTTCTTGCAACATTCCATATAACATCTTCATGTTTAGGATTATGTGTGTTCATGTCATCTAGTGAAGGATAATATGGATTATTGATCCTAAAAGCATTCAAGCATTCAAGTATCCAAAAAATCAAGCAAATAAATATCTAATTCCTTGCAGTGATGTGTTTGACTTCTATCATCTAACAAAAGCCATTCAAGGTTTGGTGATTTATAACAAACAAGTATCCATTCATCATTCCTTTGATTTATCATTTGTCATTATTTTTTCATCAAGGTTTAATTACCCCACATGGGGTTTGACTAAGAAAAACCACCATTTAAAATTAAATAATTTTTTTTTCTTTGTATGTGCAGATTTACAAGTGAAAGAAGGGCTGAAAGGATATCAAAGAGTAATTTTTCAACATTGCATAATTTGTAACCATTGTTTTCAAGCCATGGAAACTACATTGATTATTTTTATTTTTAACTTTTTGATAATGGGACCATGTCAAAATGAAGCCAAGATCCAACATCATAGGACTATCAAAAAAATTTCTAAACACCCTTCCTAGAGCCCATTTTCCCTAGGGAAAACGTTTCCTTCAAAAATGATCAATTTTTTTTTTTTAATGCCAAGTACATGTGTCTACACCCTTCTCAAATCTTCCTACAAACTATCAATTTTATTTCTATATGTTTTGGATCTTAAATTTTATGATGGAGTTCATATTTTTCATTAGGTTTAGTTGCATCAAATCATTTCCATTTAGTTCCAAATCCTATTACCCTAAAGAAACCAAGATATTGAGTTTTGATTGTCTCACCTTAGGTTTGATAGTTAATCTCTACACCTTGCAATCTATTGGTTTTAATAAAATTATGGGAAGAGGGGCATCCTTAGTGTCATAATTCTTTGTATGAAGGACCAAGGACACCTTATTTTTGGGATCTTTCCCCCTTTTCACATAATTTCATTTTGGTGAACCTAACATTGTAAAACATCTTTTTTGATTTGGAGATCATTAAAACCCTAGATCTATGTTTTGCATTATCCAGTTTTACATTGCATTTAGGGTTACAATTTACATGTTTGCATCATTCAAACCCATAAAAATACAAAAATATTTCATACTTTCTACATATTGTGTTGCATAAAAGTGTGTTTTAGTCATTTAGATCAAAATTAAAAAAAAAATTCATTCAAAAAAGTTATCATTTTGTTCATACATTGTCACAAAATTACATGTTAATTTCATATAATTATTTTTAAATTTTGTTACACACTTTCCCTAGGGTGAACATATCCTTGTACAAGAAATTTTCTTCATTTTCACACATTTATCAATGTCTATCTACTTTCCTTTGTTGTACCTATAGTTCTCTATTTTAGTTTTATAAATTACTTTTTCTATCATTGTTTGTATCTAATTCAATTAGTGAGAAAAAGTGTATTATTTAAAATCAAATTTGGAATTTCAAAATAATAGTTTTTATCTCATCTCATTTAAAACCAATCAGCTATCATTTTTCAGATTTGAAAGTGGTATTAAATATCCATACATTTCATATTCAAATAAAAGAATAATAATGGACATGTTTTTTGGTAAAATATGGATTTCTTTAATATCTTTGATTGATAATTAAAGTTGTGTATTTACTAATGATACTCATATAATTGAAAACATTCATGAACCTTCACCTCCTACTGAATCTCCTCATGAGATAGACATATTAGGTCAATATGAAGATATCATGCAAGAATCCATACGATATTCCTTTTGTAACCTCGAAAATAATGCATCCTTCTTTCCCTCCATGTAGCAATCCCATCATCCCATTGTTGAACACTCAAAATACTAAGATGGGGGGTGAATCAGTATTCTTTTAAACCATTCAAATATTTAAGCATCCAATCCACTTAATAGATCCAGTTGCAGTAAATGAAAGAAAGCATGAAACATCAACATTGCATAATACATGAACACCACAAACTTTATGTGGAAAACCCAAAATGAGAAAAACAATGGTGAGGATTCATGATATATTATAACTAGTTATATTATATCTATCAAAGTGCTTGTTGTAGGTGCAATCACTGTCCAAGTGGACTCAATATGTACTAAGAAAAAGATAGAAGAGATATTGTGACTCATAGCCGTGTTTGAACTATCAAAATTTCATCTATCATATGCATGAATTATAGGTTCAATGAAGCTCAATAGATTGAATTTACACTCTATTTGATTATGATCTAACAAACTGCTTTCTTCTGCGTTCACATTACTCTAATATTCTACTCAAAATTTACAACTTAAATTCACATTTCTTTGGTAGAATTTGTATCACTTACATGTATCTCATTCATTACAATCATCAAAAAACTTAAAATGATATAGCAAAACCAAAAAAAAATTAGTGGAAACTACTCTATATACTATGCATATGTAAAAATAAATTGAAACTAAAAACTAAAAATCATAAAGAGTAAGAAAATTTGTCAGCTAGAGGAGGTTAACTCCTGAAGCTTCTAAAAATGGTTCTATCATGCTTGTTTTCATTCCTTCCATATCTTCATTGATGACCCAAGAAATCTACATTGTGTTTCAAATTCCATCAAGATCTCTTCTCCTAGAGAACTTGGTATCAGATTCATTTGTGTAGCTTTAATAACACTCAAAAGGGAATTGGATACAAATCTAAATTGTTCATTCACCAAGTTCCTTATTTCTCTAAAAAAATGGACATTCTCTCTTTGTACTTGTAGCTAGAATAAATTCATATGCAAATCCTCAATTATATTCCTTGTAATATTAGCTAAATCAAGTGCCAGATCATAGGCACTAGAGGCTTTATTGATCTATGAATGAATGGATTCCATCTCATTTTTAATGCTCTTTGTAGCACTGAGCCACTTCATGTAATATCCAAAAATATCCTCCACCTCATCTACATAAATTTGTTCATCCCTTAAGTTCTCAATGATTTCCAACATCATTTTATCATTCATTTTATTTTCAATTCCTCTTTTCACTTCACTTCTAAGACTAGAGGCATATTCCTTAAAAGAATGAATTAGAAGCTTTATATTTTCCATACTGGAAAGTGATGTGTCAATGTTTGCACTGAGTACAACCTTTTTCAATTCCTTCACTACTTCGATCAGCTCTCCACTCTTTTTATGCATTTCTATAATCTCCTTTTAGGAAGAAACATGGAATACATATCCCAATTATCTCTTGTAGAGTGGGGAAATCTTGTCTAGATCTACATTTCCCTATCGTATTGGTAGTTGTAGAAATTGTGAAGAAACAATAGGCTAGAACTTGATTTGCATGCTTAGTAGGTTCCTTAAGGAATCTCTAGAGGAGCTAGAGGATTCACCAAAAATCTTTGTAATCTCCACAACTTTCTTTTCAAATTCCTTTTCCTTATCCTTTATGAAGTCTACATTTGTTTCTTCTTTTGTTCTTGTATTTCCAGAGGCATCCTCTTGCTTATCTTCATCTCTCTTCTCAACATTCTCTTGTTCATCTTATTTCTCTTCATCACCAGTTTCCTCTTTGGTATATTTATTCACATTTTATTCATCTACAGATTGGTCCAGGTTTTCTAGAGGAGTGTCAAGTTTTCCTTGTGCCCTTTTCATGTTTTCCTCAAGTACTAGAGGAAGATAAATATCTTCCTTTTCTTCTTCTCTATTTATTTTTTCCCCTTCAACATTCTTTTCTAGTTCTTCATCTTCTTTTGTCACCTCTTCAACTTCCAAAGGGGTATTATCTTAAATATGCTTAGATTCATCTATCACATGCTCATGTTGAGCATCAATGTCATGAGTAGCTTCTTCTGCAACAAAAATTTTTGAAGTAGGATCCTTGCATTCTAGGGTCATTCTTAGCATTTATTCTAGGTTTGTACTCTTACTAATAGTCTCCTTTCAAAGTCTCTCATGATCATCATTGTCTTTACTCATCAATATTGTTACCCTTTGCTTTGTTCTCAGTTCTCTTGTGTATAGTTGGACCAATCTGGCCTTATTTTCTATAGATAGGGGAGCACTAATCACTTCAAGAGAATATTCCTTCATCTTGGCCTCTTCATCAATATCCTTTTGTATTCTCTCTACCAGAATATTCCAAAGCTCCTTAGGTAGTTTCTCCTATATGTTCCTCATGTCCACTTCAAGCATTATGATGTATTTTACAATGGCCTGAACTATTGTGGTCTTATCTATGTTATAAACCTCATTATACAAAGTTGTCTCTCCAAGTATATCATACTAAATCATTCCATTTACAAGTGCCTCTACCTTCATAGGACTATGAGATCTTTCTGGAGATGCCTTTTTTTTAATTTTTGCTTCCATCTAGAGTCATTTTCTACTTTATTTATGACATCTTTTTTGGAGATTCCTTCTTGGTGGTTTCTCTCTTCTTCTATTTCATGTACATTACAAATGCTTATTTTTCTTTCTCAATTTCTTCTTCTTCAAAATATCAACTATATCTACCTTCTACTTATTCGGTCTTGATTCACTCTATAAAGCCTCTTTGTTCCTCTTCCAAACTAGCCTTGAGGTCCTTCTTCCTCATTATTATTATTCTTCTTCTAAATCCACTCTTATATTCTTTTCTCTAAAACATTTTTTCTTTGGTCTTCCTGTTGTAGGGGTGGCAAGTGGCATTACCAGAGTCACCTTCTTCTCCTTTGGCTTTATCATGTGCACAATAAGACAAGATTTCTCCTTCACTGATGGACTATCTATTTCTTTCATTTTCTCCCCAATAGGTTTCCTAGTCTTAGTGGACTTCTGAATAGGAGGAGTGGTATTTCTATTACTAGACCTTCTTCTGCTTATGGATCCCCCTACAACACTTGATTATCCCTTAGACTTTTATCTTTCTTGTTGCACTTGCTTCCTTTGATATGACCATTTCTTCAACAATCTAATCAACCATATTTTTAAACTTCTTTTGTATAAGCAGTTTCTTCTACTCCATGTGTACCTACATGGATTTCTCTTCATAGGTGTCATATCTTTCTTTGATGGTATCTTTTGGAATTTTCAACAATATATCAACTAAGCTAATAATTTCTTGTTTAGTGACTTCATATACTAATGTATATATCCACATTGTCCTTGGTTCAATTTCATTTACCAAAAATGTGATATCACTCAGATATCTGTCTACCAATTATTTTGTAATTCTATATCATCCATGCATCCTCTTTTACAAAAATTCAAAGAAACTAGTAAGAGAATCATCTTGTTCCTTTGGATCACTAAGACTTTGTTGGAAGCTTGAGGATATTGTCAATGATGATGCTACTTGGAAACATGAGCATGGAGATTATACATATCAATGTAGTATAGTGATGTCAATATTGTTGTGGACTATTTTTATTAATCTTGACATGTTTCTAAGGTGTTGAAAAATTCATTTGTACAAAGTGATTTGGTTTGGAAATTTTAGTAGTATTTTAACAATGGGTGTGTCTAGGATGATGATGGGCTAAAAAGTGGCAATATGATGGGTATGTGTAGGGTATGTGGCTGACGACATTCTCTTTCCCAAAATTGATGAAACAAAAAGGGTTTTTAAAGGAGATTGTCAACTTTACACCAATATAAATTATGATTTACTTTGAATTTAATAAATAATTATTATTTATTTTCTATTTGAATTACAACTAAATTCTTGATTGATAGGATAATTTGTTGGTGTAATTAATATTTAATTACACTTTAGCATAAGTTTACTTAGGCATAGTTAATTCCTAAGTTTTAGGATCTTATCTTTATCTTTTGAGCTATCTTGTTGCTAAGATAAGATTAGGGTTATGCATCTTTGCTTTTATAAATCAAATCATTATCTTGTAATTATTGAATTCCTGAATAATAATGTTGCACATCTTTTTGCAATATATCTGCTTTTTCTAATTTTCTCTTCTATGGAAGGTCTTTTGGTTTGCAAATCTGATCTTGGTTTTTAACATAATTGAAAAACATCTATAGCTTTCAAATGGTATCACATTTTTTGAATTTGAAACATGCTTCACATTCTATACTTCGCATACTATAGGATTAAAAAAAAAATCATGAAGTTTTGACCAAGTTGAGGTGGTCATAGATACTAGTTTTTATATTTTTTTAAATTTTTAATAAAAAAATCATAATTAATTATTTACTTATAAAAAATACAAAAAATATGCATCACATCGAGACATGAGTCCTCTACTTATATCTAAAATATTATTAAAAAAAATTATCATTTTATTGTGGTTAGGGTGGTTAGATAGAAACCTACTTCTTATTTTTCCCTAAAATTTAAGCACTACTACATTGAAATTTCAAATTTTCACCAAATAGATTTAAAAAACATAGTAGTTTAAAAACTACATTCAATTTTCTACAGATTCTATTCTTACATATTTTTGAAATAATATAGATAACTTATTCAAATGTTTATGTCAAGTTGCCTAACTCTGATTTTTCTAAATTTTATTGCCACTTAAGGGCCTATTTTTTCCGTGGTGATCCTTCACATACCCCAATGATGGTGTTCTACTTAGTAAAACTTCCAGCATTTCATGCTAAGTGAATATTCTATGATGTCATGAAATAAAAACAAAAAAATTCTTCCCATAATGTAAATTACATGCATAATTGAATAACAGAATCCAAATTGTCATTGCACTTCAATGTAATCTTACAAATCTTCCAAATACATAGGTATCATATTGAATGAACTCAAATATAACATTCATGATTACATCCTTCATATTTAACTGGGTACATGATATGTGCATTGCTCCTCTAAGCTTCCTCTAGAAATAGATATACAAACTAGTCCTAATGTTTCTACATCAGTGTATACATTCTGAATGTCCTTGCTCATTGGTGCAAAAACTCTAGTTTTTCTCGATACTAGTGCATACTTCCACAAACCTTGGCCACTGACTAATGAGGAGAAGCATCACTCAAGAATTTTTCCACCAACCACAGAATCATATTTGGTCTCCCACACATCTATCATTCGATAGATGGACCCACCATTTGACAAAGAGATTGGTTGGTAAACCTCATATCAATAGCCTATCTAAGCTTAGTGTTGTGTCCTACATGGCTAGAACTTGTAAACCATAATCTGGAACTAGCATGCATACACCTAGATCATGGTGAATTTTATTGTGTAAATAGTGGCTACTTATACTACTTTGGCCAAAGTATTCTCACTTAGTACTTTAAATGAAGGTCATTCTATTGACATGCACTTCTAATAAGGTTGGTTTGGATCTTGACTTTTCATATACTATGCTTAGGTAATTTCCTTCCCTAGGTAATCCCTAACCTTAGAAATAACCTATTTCCCTTTCCAAAAACTCTATGGTATCTTATAGATATTCCCATCCTCGGTATAATATAAGAGTTTTTCTAGTCCATGAGATAACATAAAATAGATAGTCATTCACTATAAAAGAAAATCTAGTTCCAATTATATCCTTATAATCTAGAGTATAGCTAAATATGCTTCTTCTATTCATAAATTAGTTATCATAAATAACCAACTCCAATGAATTATTATTATTATTTTTATAGTCCACGAATACCAGGCAATCTATTTTTCGGTCTACAGACAGCTTATAGTATATATGGGACTCCTCATACTCCCAAATCTGAGGGAGGCACCTAACTCGTGCTCCACAATATGAGGTGTACATACCTTACCCCTTGCAGGATTTGAACTTGTGACCTCTCTTTCAAGAGTACAAGTTCTCCACCATTAGGCCAACTTAGGCTGTACAAATAATATATATCAAATAATAAGTTCTTCCCATAAAGATAATAGCCACATCAATGATTGACCTCAATCTATGAATAATCATAGCAATAGATGCTTCCCTTCGAGAGTGTAACCCTTTAAATAAAAGAGCTATTAAAAGTAGAGTCTTGTCAACAATGTGACTTCATTTCAAGAGTGTAAAGTAATTAACCAAGTAGCTTCTTTAACTCATTAGGTAATCCCATCTACATTTCCAAACATATAGAATTCCATAAACTCAAGTAATTTACACAACCACATTGGAGAGTCTCAATCTCAATAATCCTTCCCCAAACTTAGGATAAAAAATCCTAGGAGTAAACACTATCTATCCAAGTTAAATCAATAACCTATAGCTAAGAGTATCACTTATGCCACTCATCTTTAACCATATCTAGTATGTAACAAGTTAATGATAAACACAAACCCCTTATTGTGGAGTACATACAAGTAGATCATAAAAACAACATAATAGCTTCTAATTCATTTTTCCAAGCATAACTATTTTCCTTATACAAGTAATCATAATAGAAAATTCAAAGCAATCATGGAAAACAATCTTTCAAAATATGAAACAATAAAAGAAGAAATATCCTCGTGCCTACTTTTGCTTATCCAATTGATTGGTTGCAAATTAGTTTCCCACAATAGCAAGTAGCTTATTCTTGACTCCTTCATCTATGCCATAGTAACACCCAAGTTGATATTATACTTCACTCAAAATTCTAAAACTCTCACAGATAGTCACAACTCTCACTCTCTCTTAGATAACACAAAAAAATGTAGATATGAATTGTAAAGAAGAATGTATAAAATAATGAGCATAAAGCATATGGGATGCATCTCAAACAAGTGAGTTTTCTCTACTATTTATATTGAATAAAAGAAACTTCCCATCCTACAAATTATCCCTGAGTGTTGATAGCAATCACCATGCAAAACTACTCACTCTAAATAGCTAAAAGATGGTGCACAAAGAACATACTCAACTAAACAATACTACAAATTGACCTTCTTTAGTGAAAGCAATGAAAAACTATTTCAAAATAGAACATGATGATAAAATTTAATTTTAATTGCTCTCAGAATGAACATCTATAGTGAATATGATTAATAAGGTGGCATCAAGATAAATAACTCTTTCAAATAGTTGGTGGGGTTAACTATATATTTCAATCAGTCAATATCAAATATTCAACACATAGAACCAATCAACATAGTCTCATATGAGTCAACTCTCTTCATTTATCATATTGACCAAGTCCATGACTTGTAGATGCTCTTAATTTATTGTTGATAATTACCAAATAACAAGGAATTTAAAGAGTTTACTAAGTCATAGTTATTCCTGACTAAGGTGTTGACTAAGTCTCCTCCCCATATTGACTTAATGTTGTGAATTACTTTGTCGTATTCTTCTTCCTTTATGTGTGACAACATGAGTAAAGTACAGTCATAAGTAATATAATTAGCCTTTTATTTAAGTTAAATAATCGACCTCTATCATTCTAAATGATAGTTTATTTTCATGCAAGTGATAATATATTAAATATGCATTAATCTATATATATAATCACATATACATATATATAAATATCAACATATAATATATATATATATATACATATGTATATGTTATTATATATTTTTATATATATCATATGTCTACTATGTATGTATAAATTTGATATACAACTAAGTACAAATGAGTAAATATTAACATAATAATAATGCTATTGACTATATATATATTCTTATCCTCATAATATATACTTATTGTATATTCAAATTTATAACTCTTTTATCATATTTCATAAATAATAATGTGTGTATATTCAAACACATATACTTATCTAATATAAATGTACACTTCTCTAATAAGCATTAATGCTTACAAGTGTATTTATATATATATATATGTATGTATATATACAAGCATATACATTATATAGCAATATGACAGTCAAGTAATCCATTCATTATCAAATGATTATGAACATGTGATTATACAAACAATAGCATCATATATACAAATATGCATATCTATATATATGTTTTCACACTCATATGGATATCCCATTATATCCAACGTATGCATATATCGACATGTGCATATATATACATATAAGAGTATATCTGGAACACTCATTCAACCAAATAGTCAAGCATAATAACATAAGGAAGAACTCATAAGCTCAAATAGATTAAAATCACCCAATAATGTACTTGATAGTAAACAAGACCTTTACTAATGTAGACACATCAAACTAAGGATGACTTACCAACTTTCCACTTCTATATCTAGACTCAACCATTCTACTATGAGTATGCATGTAAGCAAATAGATAGGTTATGTTATTGGTTATTTGACCATCACTTCTCCTAAGTGATACTTCCCCTTTGCCTGAAGGAATGAACCTATCCCTACTACCTTCTCATTACACTTGTAGTGGCAGTTAGATGTTCACAATAAATCCATATGCATCATAAATTCAACATATTCATAAAGCAATAAATGTAAACATATTTACTCTTGAAAGCTATATTAAGCATTTAGCAATACTTTCACATAATACCTATTTCAGTATTCCACTCTTTTAGTAAACTTATCAAAATCATGATTGAATTTACCATCCTATTTACCCATTAAGTTAAAAGTAAAACAATAATAACAAAATGAGGTGCAACAGGTATGAAAATCTAACTAAGGGTCAGAACTACTAGATCAAGGTTACAGTGTATAAGTTTTTGGGTCTGCACAACTTGAAAAAGAAATATTTTTTACGCTTCTAACCTATTTTTTGTGGTTGTTAGAACATTCCAAATTCTAGGATTTCATCTTGTTTGGTAAACTATCTTGGGATATATGAATGGAAAAGTTTGGTCTAGCATTATATAGTCATTTCCTGTACACTATGTCAGTGTTGGAGATTTTCCACTCCTTGGTGATGATTTCTTAATATTGTGGTGTTGAAGAAAAGCCTCTAGATGTCATATGAGTATGAATTCAAGATGGTATAATCTTTTGAGGTCCAAGTCCTATAAATTGGATGAATAGTTGAAGGGTTTTTGGTTTAGGTCCTATGTTGTGTTGACCTAACACATTTTATGTGTGTACAAAGGGTTAATATGTGTTGCACTTTTATATGGGATTTATTTTAGGTCCATGCCAACCTATCTTAAGGAGTTTTGAATTTTTCATTTTGACACGAAGTTTGGTTGAAATTTTTTGAGCCTGATGAGTTGAATTTCGTGTGTTACATCCAATTAGGTTGAGCTAATTGATGTTGCACTTGATGTTGATATATATGATGGATGTTAGATGTGTGATTTGAATTTTATCAAAGAAAAGATAAGTTGTGGATGTTGAGTTTAGAATTGTACGAAAGTAGAGAAAAGCAAAGCATTGATCCAAATAAGTGTGAAGTTTGATATGGTACTTCATTGGAACTTTATTCCTAGATATTGTAGATACAATTTGTAACAATTAAAAATAGGCTATGAATCACCCATATATCTTCTATCCTTTTCTCTTTGAATAGTGAGTTCATTTGGATAGTGAGCCTAACTACAATGAGCATTTCTATAATATAATATAATCAGTTATAATATATTGTGAGCTAATCCTCACCATGGTTTTTCTCATTGTATGTTTTCCACATAAAAAATCTTGGTTTTCATGTGTTATGTGATGTTTTAGATGTTTTCATGCTTTTTTTTCTTACTATAATTGAATATGCTTTGGTAATTGGATGGCTAATGTTTCAATGGTTTAATAATATAATGATTCACCCCCCTCTTAGTATTCTAAGTTTTCAATAGTAGGTATCAAATCTTCGTTCCTTGGAAGGATCTTAATCACTTTGGGAAGATCTTAGAGATTGAACATGTGCTAAACAGGAAGTTCCCTATTCCTCCAGAAGAGATTTGTGTTGTATATATACAAGAATATTGCATGCTTGATAAAGATGGATAACTTAAAGTCACTCTTGAAGATCTTGACAAACTTGAAGATGAAAATAGAGATTTGGAGGAAAATGTTAAAGAGAAAAATGAATGCATTAGAAAATTGAGAGAGAAAATCAAGAAATTCAGAGTGTGGTGTTCAAAAATGGACATCTTTCTTGACATGGGAATAATTGATGATAAATTGGACTTAATAAGTCCTTGATTCAGATGTTGTGAGGAATTTTATGCATCCACACTACGTCTTGGACCCTTGCAAATTGAATAGCATTATTTTAATGATGTCTTTGTGAAGTGTTGTAACACATTTCTACAATTTTCTAGACTCTTATCATTATAAATCATCCAAATATTCCCTTTTTATTCCTTATCAAGTCCTATTTTAAAGTGTTGCAATGACTTGTAACAATATTTCACACTTTTCTAGGCTTGGTTTCCCTATTTACACCTTTCTTATGCTTTATTTGACCCCTTTATGCACTCATAAGGCTTAATTAAGTGTGTTCTTTAATGTAAACCTAGAAAACAACACCAAATGTGATTTAATTCCCAACAACCAATTTCAAGTCCAAGGTGGGACCCATTCGCCATGGGTGGTGAATGAGTCCCTCTTGGCTCAAAATTTAAACTATTTCAAATTTCCTTTCAGGTTTTGATTCAAATTTACCTTATGACAACCTATGATGAGGGACGATTGGGTTACTAAGTCACAAGAGTGTATAAATAAGTATTTTTCTCCCCATTTTACATTTCCCCATTCATTCTTCTGTCTCAAGTCAAGCAACTTAGGGTTTCATCATTTCAAGTCTCCAAGATATCAATTTTTAGACATTCAAGGGTAGATTCGTCATGTTTTTTTGAATACTTTCAAGGTCAATCATCATGAAAACATAATCAACTCCATTATTGCATGTATCATTACATTATTTCATCATTTTTATTTAATTATCTAAAAGGGGTTTGACCAAGGCAAACCCCCATGCCCTAACATTCAACATTTCTCTCTCTTGCCTTGTGTGTTTGTAGATTTAGGTCTCTTGGAAGCTTGGAAATCATTAAGAATCAAGTTGCAATATTGTTCAAGCCTTCTCTTCATTTTCCAATTCAAAATATCATCAAAAACTCACTTTTAGGTTAAAAAATTAGAGCTTTAGAAGTAGACACTTGTAGAGAATCAAAGTGTAGACCGAGAGCTCTAGATTCCACCTTTGAATATTCAAAAATTAAAAAGTGGACTCATTCACCATGGGTGGTGAATGAGTCCCACTTGTAGGTAAATTTTTTAGTTTTCTACATTTTTAGATACCCTTTTGTTTGAAACAATTTATGGAATAGTTTTGCATAACTAGGACTAATTCGCCCAGAATGGTGAATGAGTCCTACCAAGCCTGAATGTTGCAAGAGCACCTTGGCCACTTCATGTTTCCATGAAGAAAATTTTGAAAGGATGATAAATTTTATGCTTCAATATTTCTTGAAGGATCATTTTCCATGTAATAGGTCATTAGGAGGTGTCAAATTCAAGTCTTGAATCAATTTTGGAAAAAATATTCAAAGTTGTCATACAAAGATGTAAATTTGTAAAGTTTCCAAAGCAACATTAGGAAGATGAAGAGAAATTAATTTCTAATTCGGTGGAAGGTAGTTAGAAACTTAAGATTCATTTTTTAAATTCCTATAAAAGGCCATTGTATGTTCGTATTGGGTGTGGGTGATTGTATGCAAGTTTGGATCAATAGAAAAATCTGATTTTATGCTTTTTTTCATAATTTATCTATTTTTTGTGGATGTACGGCCCTATATAGGAAAGGTATGGTTTATATTTGATTGTAAATGATAAAATACTCAATAACCTTCCAATTTCTTTTTCTTTCATGCAATTTTTTGTTTGTTTGCTTAAGTTACAATAAATTCTCTAAAAGTTGTCAATACCCTGACCTAGGGTAAACATTGGATAGAAAAATTGTACTTCTCTCGCATTTTCTATTGGAATTGGTTAAAATTTGGTGCAAATAACTATTATGGAATTTATTCTCACATTATTTAGGTTTTAGATGAATAGGTGAAGGTTAAGGTGTAAAGAATTGCTATTTAGGACTGCAAATCTATGTAATAGTCTAGTAAAGCAAAGTTTTAAGAGGATTACAACCTAGGGTTTGATCAAATACATGTGGAAGTGAACTTTGGTTGGACTAATAATCTTTTTTAGGTGTAAATAAATGTTCTTGAGTGATTAGTATAGATATTTTTAGTTTGGAGCAAGCATAATAAATGAACCCTAGGACTATTAATGTGAATGAATGATAAGGAAAACTATGAACTATAAATTCTTATGAGATTTGGTTGTGATTTTTAAAGCCTTTCATGAGTTATACTAATTTAAATGGGTGATTGGGCATATTTAATCCTTTTTCTTGACTTGGTTTGGACTATTAATGAGTTGTGGCTTTTTCTTAGTTGATTGCCCTATTCTAGCTAAACATTAAGATCAATCAAGAATCCTATGTTTATTGATGCAAAAGATGATCTATTTGAATGATAGTAAGCTAGAAGGTTATAGTGGTTTTTCTTGAATTCTATCAAATAAATATTTGATGGTCTAAAGCTCCTTGTGTGCACTTGAATGCTAATGTTTCTTGACAAATTTGAAATAGTTATCCCTTCAAAATAGAACCTGAAGGTTTAGGGTACAGGCTTCTTGAAATATTATGAATAAGGATTTGAGGATTGTCTAATATTATTGTGCAAACCTATTTGTAATTTTTTGTATTTTTAGAAAGGTGAGATGGGCTTTATTTTGTATACTTGGGTGTTGGTGTGCTCTAAAAGAACCTAAGTGTTGATTTAGGACAAATTGTTTGAAAGGGTCTGTTGATTTAGTTGTTTGGGTTGAAGAAAATATATGGGCCAGCCTTTTGGATGTTTTATAAGGTGATTTGAAGAATCAATAAGTGGTTTATGCATTATTCTATGTTTTGGTGTATTGAAAATAAGGGTTTGTGAAGTCCTAATTGATAGAATAGTAAAGGATGTTTTGAGTATTGTTAAATAAGATTGTTAAAGTGAGTTTTCTTCCTCTAGCATTGTATCATTGAAATTCAACATCTGCAACATTCTAGAATTCATTTTCAGTCTCCATCCATATTCTAGGTGCACACTTTCAATTTGGTTCATTTATGTTCAAGTTTGTTCACATTTCTAATTGTTTTTACATTACATAATGTGTTTTCCAACAAGTTATATTTGTTAAGTTTTTCATAAATAATCAATCCATCTTATTATTTTCTTCCATTCAAACATTGCGTCTAGGTATATTACATCCATATTCCATACATATTGCATTGAATTTGAGTGTAGACATGAGCATTTTGGGCCCTTCTTTCTCCTTTTAGGTGAAAAACCCTACTAGTGCTAGAAAGGATTAGGATGCCAAAAATCTATGTTACATTTTGGTGAACCTACTTTTAGAACTCTTTCTTTTCTTATTTTTCATCAACTGTCATCCTAGCAATAGCTTGCATGCATTAGATTTTGCATTGTTTTGCATTCTAGGGTTTCAAATTTTTTTCATTAGAGAAAAGGTCATTTATCTTGCATTTTTGCATATAATTTCCTTTAAAATATCTAAAATTTTGCATCTCCATCTTAGTTCTGCATCATACAACATCAAAATATCAAAAACAATTCAAAATTTCTAAAAAATTTGCAAAAAATTAGTACTAGGACTCATTCGCCATGTTGGGAAAATCAATCCCTGTCCAAATTTTTGACTGGCTGTTATAGCATCAAAAATCTCATTTATGTGTTTCATAAGCCTCCTAGTATCATATAGTATAAGTTGGAAAGTTTCTTGAATATTTTATTTATACATTTAGCTCAAAAACATCATTTTAGATTACTCGTTCTTCAAAGAACTTCAATTGCAAACATTTTTACATCTGAAAATGCTTCCATTTCTAGAATTTTGTATAACATTGATAAAAATTACTTTTCACTTTTGCATAATATACAATGTTTCTATTCATAAAACTTTGCATTAGTTTGGTAAAATTTCTTTTCATTCTTTCATATGCATTGTTTACATTCTTAAGGTGTTGCATACATTGGATAAGAGTGTTTTGTATCATTGCATATACATTTTTCATATTGTTGAAACATTGCATGAAATGGTTACATGTGCTTTTCATTCTTATTCAAACAATCCTAGTACCTTACATATGTAAACATGTTAAGAAACATTTCCTATCCCCCCCTATGAGAGTGTTTTTGTCCAAGAGACTACAACCTTGGAGATTCCTAACAATCATATTTGTTCCTCTCCTAATATCTCTCCTCTTGGTGATGAAGATATTTTGGTAGAAGAACCAATTCAAGAGAGTTTTTAGAATCCTAGTTGTTTCTCTCCTCTTACCTCTCTTAGTGGACAATACATTGACCAACAAGACAATACAACCATAGGTACTCATGAAAATAATGTTTTTTCTTCTATTATCTCTCCTGGTTGTGAAGTAGATACTTTGATGTTAGACAACACAATTGATGAAGGTCATGAATATCTTAGTTGTCCCCCTTCACCTAGGGAAAACCCTCTTGAAAAAAACTATTACACCATTGATCATTCCCCTACTTGAGATGAAGTCCTTTTAGAAGAACCAACCTATTTATTTCAAAAACATTTGGCTTGTTGTTCTCCAAAAAACTCTCCTCCTAGGGAGAATCTCATGGTGCAAAAACATATGAAAATTTCCACCTATCCTTCAAACACCAATCCTTACCTAGGTGAAGATAATAAAGTTACATTTGAATCCTCTTCACTATCACATCATGCCAGTAAAGACAAAATTCTTGAGGTTATGACAAGGGTATGTGCAAGATTATCATGGAAAATACAGGCCCTTAAGTGGCAAAAAATTTAGAAAAATTAGTGTTAGGCAACTTGATGTAAAAATTTGAATAAGTTACCTATATTCTTTCAAAAATATGTAACAATAGAATCTGTAGAAAATTGAATGTAGTTTCTAAAATACTAGGTTTGTTTAAAAATAAGTAAAATCTATTTGGTGAAAATTTGAAATTTCAATGCAGTAGTACTTAAATTTCAGGGAAAAAATAAGAAGTGGGTGTCTTTCTGACTACCCTAGAACCATAATAAAATGATAATATTTTTTTTAAATATTTTATATATAAGTAGAGGACTCATGTCCAGATGTGATGCATATTTTTTTTGTAATTTTTTTCCAAGTAAATAATTAATTATGAATTTTTTATTACAACTTTTAAAAAATATAAAAAACTCGTATGTCTAACCACCTTAACTTGGTCAAAACTTCATGAAATTTATTTTTTCTTCTTTTAATCCTATAGTATGTGAAGCATAGAATGTGATGCATGTTTCAGATTCAAAAAATGTGATACCATTTGAAAGTTATAGATGTTTTTCAATCATCCTATCGATTAGGACTTTCGTCATAATTCTAATAGAAAATGAATGATAATTATTTATTAAATTCAAATCAAAGCATAATTTATATTGGTTAAAAGCTGAGAATCTCCTCTAAAAACCCTTTTTGTTTCATCAATTTTGGGTTAAAAAAAGTTATCAGCCACATACCCTAAAAATACCCATAATATTGCCACTTTTTGGCCCATCATGATCCTGCACATACCCACAACACAAGTGGGATTTCCTTTAATTAGTGAGCTTTTGAAGTCACCTTACATTAGTCAATCCCACAAAAAAATTAGATATTTCTTGAAATCTATGTTGCAATCTACTCATAACAATGTTTTGTAACTGCTAAATTGTAACTTAGTGACTCAAACATGTACGGGACCACACAACACTCCTACACTATTACCTTTTCCTAAAAAATCACTTGGTGTTGAAGATCTTAAAATGACTCCTACCAATATATCTATATGGGAACTCATTCAACTCTCACCGACAACCAAACTTTTTTTCATGAAATGTTGTAAATACAAAAGGAAGAGATACAATCTTACATAAAATCTAATCATAACATCCTCCTCTTGTCCCATGCAAGCCACCTAGTCAGAAATCACATTCCCAAAACATGAATTACCCCCACTTGAAATTCAAAACAAAAATGATCCCTTAATGATAAAGGTGATCATTGATGACACTTTAATTAGGCACACTCTTGTTGACAATCAAGTGGAAATTAATGTTTGTAGCATTGACCTCCACAAACTTGGCATGGATAAAAATCTCATTCAACTTAGTGATGTTCATATTCATGGCTTTGAAAATTTTCATAGGAAACCACTTGGGATGATCACATTAAATATTGAGGTGAGACCTATAGTGTTGCCTACCTCTATTCATATCATGAAAGGGACCCTTGCATACAATCTTCTCCTTGTGATACAATGGATTCATGCTATGAAAGTAGTCCCATCTACCCCTCACTGTGTCATGAAGTTTGAATACAACAACAAGATATAAATTTTTGTTGCAGATGAGCAAAGTTATGCATGAACTAATCACAACACTTCCAACTCCCCTAATCCTTTAATTCGTAGATCAAAATTTGACCCTATACAAGTTGGTCCTAACTCTTCACCTACAAAAGAACTTCCATGATAATTGGGGGTCATTTGATTCTACACACCTATTCCATAACTTTTCCAAAATCTCATCCTCATGGTCCAAAGATTCATATACAAATGATTCATTTTCAAACACAAGTTATAGTATTGATTGGAGTTTCACACCTAGCTTCATTGGAGGGTTCGCAATATCCCAATCTCAACCTAAACAACCTTGTGTTCCATTTGTTCAACTTAGTTCTACCAAAACACCCAATGGTTGTGATAGGGGAAATATAACTGTCGTCCCTCATGAAGCAATGACACATAACATTAACATGGATTCTTTTTATATTGTACAACCAAGGTATGTGCAAGATCATGATGGGCCAAAAAGTGGCAATATGATGGGTATGTGTAGGGTATGTAGCTGACGACTTTTTTCTTACCCAAAATTGATGAAATGAAAATGGTTTTTAAGCGAGATTCTCAGCTTTCCAACAATATAAATTATGTTGTACTTTGAATTTAATAAATAATTATTATTCATTTTCTACTTGAATTACAAATAAAGTGTTGATTGATAGACTGATTGAAAAACATCTATAGAGTTCAAACAGTATCACATTTTTTGAATCTAGAACATGCATCACATTCTATGCTTCACATACTATAGGATTGTAGTACCCCTCCATTTATTCTTATGTTTTCTACAGATATGTTTTCATACTGTTAGACTATGGTACTTTTTTTGGATCTTTTGGATCATTGATTTTGAGCGACAGTGGATTTATTCTATGACATGATGATACATTGTACTGCGATATTTGATTTATGATATGCTTTGATATAGCGTAGATGTTTACTTTCAGATGATTATTGTTATGTATATGTTTATGATGGACTAACTGTTATTTAATTCATCAGTCTGATGTGACGTGTATTGGTGTGGAGAACAGAATCGCATCACTCGCTTGTGAGTGCCCTGTGATGTCTGTGATTTTCTCCGCACAGTGTGCCTATACAATGGTTTATATATATATATATATATATATGCATGTTATTGCTTGGTTGCAGGATTGTAGGTACATGACACTGACTCCACCTGGTTCCTCAGGCCTGAGCATGTCAAGACTCAATGAATATGTTGATTGGGAGGTAGTAGTTCGGTTCATCCTAGTCTGGTCTATAACCCAATCATAGTACATCGTCTATTTTGGTTCAGAGTCATAGGTTGTCTTGTACTTTTCTGTTTGGTTTAACTGCTCGAAAGGAAAAATGTCAATTTTAATAATAGTTTATTATATTTTAATTTACTGTTATTTAAATTAATTGTTAAATGTTAAAGAAATAAGGTTTTCATATTTAATTAATTAATTAATTAGCTTGTTTAGTTAAGTAATTTGATCGTAAAGATTAAATTTATTTAATTAAATTAATTAATTAATTAAATTAATATTGTTTAAATTGTGTGTGAATAGATTTATTTTAAATTAAATATTTTGTGGAAATGGCATTTTTATTATTAAATAAATTTTTGCATTTGAAAAATTGTTAATTTTAATTAAATTAATTAAATCATGCAAATCTTGAAAGGCAAGATTGTTGAGAAGTTATTGAGAAGATATTGTGTACTTCTCAACAAGTGTGCCAGTGCAATTATGATTTTTGGGTTGAGGAATTTGTTCATGGATATTATTTTGGATCTGGGAAAAACACAGAGGCTATTCTATTCTTCACAGGAAAATAATTGAGCTTTGTTAAAAAAAAGTTTTCTATTTATGGTTATTTGGTATTTGTTGCAAATTCTTCAAAAATATCTGGTTGCAATTTGGGTTTTGTTCTCGGGAAAGGATTATGGAAGCTACAGGAAAAGTTCTTCACCAGTCAGTTTTCTGAAGCAAAGGAAATAGGTATTCTACTTGTAATTTTATTTGTTTGTATTTGAAAAAGATTGTCTAAGAAAAGAAAGTTTTAATTTTATGAAAATCTTTGTAAATCTCAGGAAATTTAATAACTGTATTTTTTTTAAGGATTTGTAGATTTCCTTTAAAACTCAGAATGCTTATTTCTCTGTAGAATTAAATTTTGTATGAAAATCTCTGTACCTGGAAGAAATTTGTTAATTTCCCCAATTTCCCCATTGTAACCTGTAGAAAATTATTTTACTTCTTTGTTTAAAAATAAATCCCTCTGAAATTTTAACAGTGTTGGGGAGGGCCGAAACCCTACCCATTCCTTATTATGTTGGGTGCAGCCACCAACGCTGTGCACAACAACCACCATGGCTGCTGGGCACAGCCCTGGTAAGGGCCACACCCTCTCCCCATAGGGAGCCACGGCTGGGCTGCGTGTATTGTTTTTTTTTTAAGTTTAAATTTCATTTAAAGTTTCAAATATATATGTATATATGTGAATATGTATATATAATAATAGGAATACATATAATGATTTATTTGTTTATATTTATATATAAACATATATGTGAATATGTTTGTATATAAATATTTGTAAAATTTGTGATTTATTATGTTTTAAATAAATGATTTTTGGTATTTTATTTTAAAAATATTGCATGTAAATTTTAAGAATGGATATTTTTAAAATAATTAGATCGAAAGAGAAAACTATGGATAGTTATTATTTTTATAATGATATGCATTAAGAAGGGAGATTTAAAATGCATGTATGTGGAACTGGAGTTAAATGTTAGATTTAATTTTCATGATGATTGAAGAACGAAATTATGTTTTAGTGGATTAATTTTCGTGCATGTATTATTGTTTGATTGGATTTAGTAAATCCAAATGATAGACGAGAATTTTCTTTAAGTTGCTTTAAATTTTATATTGGGAAAATGGGGATTATTTTTATGAGATTTTAAGTCTTCCAGTTGTAATATTTTCAAAGGAGTTGAATTTTATAATGGTTTTGTATGTTTGAACTATCTAGGGTAGTGCACTAGGTTTGTTTGAAAAATAAACACCTGAATTTTGTGAACATGATGTGATGTCCATTGTGGTATATCTGGTAATATTTGTTGAATTTTTGTGCACTCTGCCTACCCTAGTTAGAAAACTTAGAATTTCCTTGTTATGTTTAGGGGAGTGGCTCTATGTAAGGGCCGACACACAAAGTGGTGTCAGGGTAACTTGCAAAGAGTTAGTAAGTCAGTGATAACTAAATAACATAGTAGTTAAAATTAAAAATCTTTAAGAAGATGTTTATGCCTCACTTATTGAATCTTGAGCTAGTACAGTCTTGAGTATAACATAAGCAGGCCCGGAATGGCTAATTGATGTCTTGTTTCTTCAAAAGACATTCGATTCTGCAATGATTTGCAATGGGGCCGGGTTTCGTAAGAGGTTACCAGGGTAACCCAAGGTTGGGGGCTGAAACCTAGGAAGAAACACCAGGGTAACCTTTGCAACATTGTGATGACACTCCACCTAAAATAACAGTCTACCTTTTGTACTTAGTACATTTGATTGTCTTAAATTTGGAAGCAATGTAACCACCAGTCAGTTATGTACTAGTGTCTAGGGTTAGTAGAATATGTCTAGGTAACCATATTACTATCTCCTAGCATGGGGGGTGGACCTATGGGTACCACATGGTTGGGTGGAACGTGCACCTTACTCTGTTGGGTCCCCAGTTTGTGATCATGGTATCGAGAGCTTCATGGATGGAGAGCTCGCACTTGGAAACTTATGTGTACTTCTTCATTGTAAATTTTAATCTTGTATTTGAAAACATCCCTCAATTGTTTATGAGGTGAATATTTGTAAATGTAAATTGTAATTATTATTTGATCCACCTCATCAGATGAATGAGTATTGTAATACCTTATCAAATGCAATGTAAGAAACATGTATGTATTTTATGTTATCTTGAATGGAATTTCTAATGATGTGCAAAGTTTATTTTTAATGTTTATGTTAATTAAATATATGCAATGTGAAATACTAAAGTCATCTATGGAAACTCAAAGTAGTGTATTGTTGTGTAACTTAATGAATGTATGCAACTAATTAACTCAATAATTATATTTTTTTAAAATAATAATTCACCTTTATAACACAATTGCAACATTCCTTAGGTTATTATGACAGGGCATTACAAGGATTAAAAAAATAAAAAATGAATTTCATGAAGTTTTGACCAAGTTAGGGTGGTTAGACAGGTGAGGTTTTATATTTTTTAAAAGTTGTAATAAAAAATTCATAATTAATTATTTACTTGAGAAAAAATTGCAAAAAATGATGCATCACATACGGACATGAGTCCTCTACTTATGTCTAAAATATTATAAAAAAATATTATCAGTTTATTGTGACTAGGTTGGTTAGGCATACACCTACTTATTTTTTCCCTAAAATTTAAGTACTACTCCATTGAAATTTCAAATTTTCACCAAATCGATTGTAAAAAAATAAAAATAAACCTAGTAGTTTAGAAACTACATTCAATTTTCTACAGATTATATTTTTACATATTTTTGAAATAATATAGATAACTTATTCAAATTTTTACGTCAAGTTTCCTAACTCTGATTTTTCTAAATTTTTTGCCACTTAAGCGCTTGTTTTTTCCATGATGATCCTGCACATACCCACCAATCCTTCTCACAAACACACACCCCCTTCATATAACATGGAATATTTTTATGGTATCAGTTACAACCTTCCTCCTACACATGGATACCATGAATAAATGAACAAATCCAACATATCATACTTATCTCCACTTTCATCAAAAAAATTTCACAACAATAACATTCAACCTCTCAAGGAGTTTGGTGATCTTCCTTGTGTGGAAACACCAAGTTCCTCTACTTGATACTTCCTTTCATTCTCTTTGGATCACCTTTTCCCTACACTGAGTGGGGGCAAGGGGTTTGATACCCTTTTCCTCATATGTCACTTATCATTGTTTCTTTTGACTAGTCATTAACCTTTCATGAACGTATAAGAGAAAGCTTGGGATGTGGATGACAACTTAAGATTGAGCATGTGACATACTACCTTTCTTTATTACATAGCTTATCAAAAAAATATGACTTGGAATAGGACTTTTCAGATAAGCTCTCAAAACTTTTTCTACTTTAAAGCAATTCCTCATAGTACTGGTGTTCACAACCACTTTAAATTGGGGGAATATATCACCACTCACATTTCATTCTATGATTTAGTTCTTGTGATGCATCCTTTTTCTCACTGGAGTTATTAGGCTTGATTTCCTCCAAGAGCATGATACTTCTTTTGACTTATCCTTTCTTGGAGGCATTACGCATGATGCTCCCTAAGATGATACATTGCACAAACTAAGAAAAATCCATTTGAACAATCCTTAAATTAGTATGTAATGTTTATGAGTGTCAATTATATGAAGTTTTAATTACTTCATAGAGCTCAAAAATCACTTTTCCTTGTGGTGCTTTGTTAAAGTTATCAGGAGCTATGAATTTGATATGGTTGAGCAGGAAGCCCATTTAGTGGCTTGAATTTCCCCATAGCCACCTTTGTGTTTTTGAGTGCATACAAAATAGTGTATGTTTCTCACCTTCTAGTCTTTCTCACCTGACAAACAACAAGAGTTTCATCACCCCAAATTGAGTATGCATCTCTTTTTCCAAGCAAAAAATCCTAAATATAATCCACAACTAGTTAGAAAAATAATCAAAGCTTGATCCACCCCTTTCATTTTCATCTTTATCTTTCTTTCCATTGCATGATTTTGTACCTTGATGGTTCAAATTAGATTCTTCAATCCTAGGGGCTTGGCCACCTCCTTTGATCTTTGTCATTCTTTTTCATCTAGATCAGTAGTCTGAAATCTCTCTTGAATGTGTACTCTAGTGCAAGTTTGAAGCAATTTTATCATCTCACAAAAGTGGGGTTTAAATGTGGCATAGAAAAATGGACCTCTTGCTTGACATGGGAATAATTCATGATAAATTAGACTTAATGAGGCCTTTATTCAACTGTTCTGAGGCATTTTATGCATCCACACTAGGTCTTGGACCCTTGCAAATTGAATAACATTCTTTTAACGATGTCTTGTGAAGGTTTTGTGAAGTTTTGTAACACTTTTCTATACTCTTCTCATTATAATTCATCTAAATATTCCATTTTTATTCCTTATCAAGTCCTATTTTAAAGTGTTGCAATGACTTGTAACAATATTTCACACTTTTCTAGGCTTGGTTTCACTATCTACACCTTTTTATGCTTTATTTGACCCCTTTATGCACTCATAAGGGTTAATTAAGCATGTTTTTGAATTTAAACCCAACAAACAACATTAGATGTGACTTAATTCCTGACACTAACTTTCAACTTGTCCAAGGTGGAACCCATTCTCCATGGGTGGCGAATGAGTCCCTCTTGGCTCAAAATTTCAAAAAAAAATAATTTTCTTTCTGGTTTTTATTCATAATTATCCTATGTAAGCCTATGATGAGGTATCATTGGGTTACTAAGGTACAAGAGTGTATAAATAAGTATTTTTTCTCCTCATTTTACATCTCCCCATTCATTCTTCATTATTCACCCATCATTCCTCCATCTCAAGTCAAGCAACTTAGGGTTTCATCATTTCAAGTCTCCAAGATATCAATTTTCAAACATTCAAGGCTATATTCTTCATGTTTTGTTACATAATTTCAAGATAAATCATCATTGAGAGGTAATAAACTCTGTTATTGCATGTTTGATTACATTCTTTCATCATTTTGGTTTAATTACTGAAAAGGGTTTTGACCAAGGCAAACCCCCAAGCCCTAGCATTCAACATTTCTCTCTCTTTCCCTATGTGTTCATAGATTTAGGTATCTTCAAAGCTTATAAATCATTAAGAATCAAGTTGTACTATTTTTCAAGTCTTTTCTTCATTTTCCAAGTCGAAATAACAACAAAAACTCAATTTTAGGTTCAAAAATCAAAGTTTCAAAAGCAAACAACTATAGAGAATCAAAATGCAGACCGAGAGCTCCGGATTCCACCTTTGAATATTTATAAATTAAAAAGTGGATTCATTCACCATGGGTGGTGAATGAGACCCACTTCTAGGCCAATTTTTAGTTTTATGTAGTTTTAGATACCCTTTTGTTTGAAATAGGTTCCAAAATAGCTTAGTAGAACTAGGACTAATTCACCTAGAATGGTGAATGAGTCCCACTAGGACTAAAATTCAGCATCATAAGCATTCCAAAATCAATTTTTAGTCTCTATCCATATTACAGGTACACACTTTTAGTTTGGTTCATTTATGTTCAGTTTTGTTCACATTTCTAGGTGTTTTTGCATTACACAGTGTGTTTTCCAACAAGTTATATTTCTTAGATTGTGCATAAATAATCAATCCATTTTAATATTTTCTTGCATTACAACATTTAATCTAGGTATATTTCTTACATATTTCATCCATATTACATTGACTTTGAGTGTAGACATGAGCATTTTTGGCCCTTCTTTCTTGTTTTAGGTGAAAAACCCTAGAAGTGCTAGAAAGGATTAAGATGAAAAAAATATATTTTACACAGAGAAAGGAATTAGGAGTTTAGTGAGAAGCTGAAACAAGTATATGAATCTATTAGTTATTTGAAAGTGCAAGCTGAATAAAAGAAAAGATTTGAGGAATGTCTAAATGTAATAGTGAAAAAAAAATATGATGAATGCATGAGGCTCAAACAAGAAGTGGTTACCATAAAATCAAATATGGAGAAAGAAAGAAGTCATGAAGATAAATTCAAGAGAAGTTCTATATTTCTTGATGAGTTGATTACAACTCAAAAATCATCCAAAGACAAAGGTAGTTTGGAACGTATGAAGAAAAATTCATGGAAAAACATTTGAATCAGAACGAACCTGTGATGAGGAAAATTATTGACAAGATGGTGGATGTATATGCACAAGAGTTGTTTCTTTCCAAATAAAAATTGGAGTATATAGGATCAAGAGATAGAGAAAAAAAGAGTGCAATTGAAGCATTAGGGAGTACTAGAAGATAATGAAGGATATCTACCACTCCTCCCTCTACATGAAAGTCATATGAGACTTTACCATATACTAGAGAGGAAATAAATTATACTACTAATCCTAAAGTAAGGGAGAAATACCCTCTAGGAGTGCATTCCACTAGACATAAAGGAAGAAAATTTCCACCACAACAACTCCTACTGCCCTTACAAGAAGAAGATTCAAGCAAAAGGTTACAAGGGAAAAGAGTATAAACATTAATTTTGCTGATGAAGAAGAGGAACTTGAAGGACCACAATTGGTCTAGATAGGAAGAAAAGAGGCTTCACAAGGTGAAGTTAACACAAAAAGAAGGAGAATTGGTATAGTGAATATAGAGAGTGAAGGCAAGACTGAGAAAGAGAAAGAGGCATTCAAGATTTAGATGAGATAAAAGGAGAAGGAAGCCAAGAAGGATCCTCCAAAGAAGAAGGAGAAAGAAACAAGTCAAAAAAAGAAGTCTCGACTGTGTTGTGATTAAGGTGTCTCAACGTTAGAGTCGTAATATTGTTTTATTTTGATGTAATTAATGTATTTATTAGTATAGCTTAAATTCTTATAGTGTCATTTCATTAATTAGGACTCACCAGCTGGGTGGCATCCCTATTGGAGGTGACTAGATGAAACATAATCATCCCAAGTGGACATAGGTGTCCCACTTTCAAATTTATGACATATGACAGATTGTATGATGCATCATAAGGAATCTTTGAATGCATGGGAGAAAGTTGGAACTCAAGTTGGGTTCTGATGAGATGTAAGACAATCAGCTATTTTTAGTTAGTTATGTTAGATTCTCTTATAGTTGTAAGTTTTGTTAGCTATGACAGATTTTATGACAACTATAAGTTGTGTAAGGCATCTTTCATAGCCTATTTTTAGCATATTCTAGGTGCCCAAGCTTGGAAGAAGAATATTTTCATGTATGACAATCACAAGGGGTGTAAGGGAATATGTCACATGTTTTCAAACACATGCCTATGGTGTTGAATATTGTTCCTTGTGGAATTGGATGCCCCTCACCTTCTAAATACTTCTTGAAGCTTGTATCTCTCTATAGTTCCTTGCATTATAGAATGCATAGTTTGTTTGCAAGTAACGAATTGCTACCAGTATCACTCCAGAACAGGTGCTTGTGTTGAAGCACTTGTTGAAGAAGGTTTGTTCTTGGTGATATCTTCTATTCATAATTTGAATTAATATAGAAGTATTGTGCTTTTGGAGGGTGGGGTTTTTTACCTGAAAGTGTTTTCCCCAAATGTCTTTGGTGTCACTATTTTATGAATTGTTTATTCATTTATTCTCCATGTGTATCTCTTATTGTAATAGTAAAATGTGTTAAACAAAAAACTTGCAACTCTCTCCTTCTTAGATTAGTGTTGGAAGCTATTTTTCCTCAGCTGGATTCCTTTCAGTTGGTATCAGACCCTCACCAATCTTGGTTTCTTTGTTGGGTTAGAAGGGCTTTTTGAGTTGATATTTGTTACAACGAGAGTTTTACAGAAGTGTGCATTTCATTACATTGTTGTAGGAAAGATATGGTAAATTTTAATGGTGGTAATTTTGAGTTGTGGAAACTAAAAATGGAAGAAATACTCACAGATCATGACCTATGGGATGCTATTTTTGGAACCAAATCATCAAACATGAAACAAGAAGATTGGGATCTCATGGATAGGAAAACCAAGGGTCTTATTAGATCTATTTTCCTAATTCAATCCTCCTGAATGTCCATGAAGAGAAAACTTATTCTTCTCTATGGAAGAATCTTGGTGATGTCTATCCAACTAAATCCCTAGTAAACAAGATTTTCTTGATAAAGAAGATGCATTCTCTAAAAATGAAAGATGGAGGATCCATTGTAGATCATTTAAATTCATTTAACATGTTGGTTGTACAACTGGGTTCTATTGGAGACAAAATAGATGAACAAGATTGCTAAATGCTTCGTTTGTGTTCATTGTCATATTCTTGGGATCACTCGGTAATGACTATTGGAAGAACTACTTCCACCTTTAATATGGATGAGGTTGTTGTCTCATTATTATCTATAGAGATGTGAAGGAAGTCTTCTGAGATGGCCTAGGAAGCCCTTGAAATTCATGGAAGACCAAAGGAAAGAGGCAAAAAGAAAGGCAAGAAATTTTTTTAAGTCTCTGGGGAGATCTAAGTCTCCTTGTATGAATTTCAGGGAAAAATGCTAGAACTACGGAAAAACTAGTCACATTCAAAAATATTGCAAGGAGAAGAAGAAGAAAAAATAATTTTTTCTCTAATTCTAAATCTGAGAAATCATCTCTAGATGATGTACAAGCATTTATTGCAGCTTTGGCAAACCATGCATTGGATGATGTGTGGTTAATATATTTGGGTGCATCCTTTCACATGACTTCTCATAGAGATTGGTTCTAAGGTATGAGGAGTAGAATGGAATAGAGGTGTACCTAGGTGATGAGTCTCACCTAAAGATTGTTGGTTGTGTAAGACTCAAAATCAAAATTCCTAAAGGAAGAGTGAAGGGGATTGATGGTCTCCTACATATCCTAGGTTTGGTACAAAACCTTCTTTTTGTAAGTAAACTTAATGATTCAGAGTGCATGTTGTTTTCTCTGGTGGACGATGCAAGATGACAAGAGGAGCTATAGTTTTAGTTAAAGGTTTTCATATTGGCACTTTGTTTCAATTTGATGGATACACTATATAGTGCAATAGTTCTTATAATGTAGCAAAGAATAAAAGAACTTTGTATTCTTCATCCTCACCATCCAATTGTGCAAAAAGGAATCATGTTGAAGCTACATTTGATGGTCATGCATTTTGGGTACCTAAGTGTGCTCATTCCATGGAAATGAAGCTTCCTATAGAGAAGAAAATGTTATGGCATCAACGACTTGGTCACATTAGTGAGAAGGGTCTTTGAACTCTAAAAAAAGAACCTTTTTTAAGGTCTTGATGATTGTAATCTTGATTTTGACTTTTGTGAACATTGTGTACATGAAAAATAACACCTTTCTTTTTACTCTAGTTCTCATAAGTCTTCTAGGGTTTTGGATAATGTTCACTCAGATGTTTTTGGTCATGTAAATGTTCCTTTTTTTATCAAAATCTATATATTTTATTTATTTCATATATGATTATAGTAGAAGGACATTAATTTATTTCCTCAAAAGTAAAATAAATTCTTTATTTGGTTTAAGGAGTTTAAGGTCTTGGTAGAAAAATAGACTAGCAGAAAGATTAGGTGTTTGAGGACTAATAATTGAGAAAAGTTTTGTTTCATAGAATTTGACAAATTATGTAAAGAGCACAAGATTGAGAGACATAAAACTACTCCCTACACTCCACAAAAAAATGGAGTTGCAGAGAGGATGAACATAACGTTGATGGAGAGGGCTAGGATTATGTTGAGTGGTGCTAGCCTTCAACAAAAAATTTTGTCTGAAGTCATTGCCACTACATGTTATTTGATCAAAAAATATCCTACATTAGCGCTTGTTGGTGAACCATAGATTTTTGGTACCCACAAGACACCCTAACACTTCTATGGTTTTTCACCTAAGAGGAGAGAGGTAGGCCAAAAATGCTAACTAGGTTCATTCAAATTAGGTAATGTATGATACTATTAAGACTAAATGAAATGAACTAAGTGCAATTGAGTGACCTATATGACTGATTATGTATGCAAAATCTAGGAATTATTTTATGTTGGAAAACATAATGTGATATGAAAATAATCAAATAAGAATGAATAAATGCATAACATAAAGAAATGAGCTAAAATAGTGTGCACATGAAGGTTTGATGGAGATTCTAGAATGATCTGAATGCTATTTGGAATTATAGAAATTCACCAATGGGATTCATTTTCCCCAGGTGGCGAATTCCTGCCTATAATGAAAACTGTTGGGAATAGGTTTCTAAGTGTCAGGATCTAGGATCTGACAAAACTTAGATTTTCAATCTTATTGTGGGACTCATTCACCACTAGTGGTGAATCTGTGCTCTCCCAAAAATTTTAGAAATTAGGACACAACTCAGCAACACCAAATCTAAGGATGTCTTCTTGTCAGGTTTCCCAAGTCAATTATCCAGCAAATGGACAAAATACCTTCTCCAAGCTTGAAATATTGTTGATTTGACTTGAAGCACCTAGTTGACTTGTTGACCACTCTTCAACACTTAAATGCTTGTTAAATATGCATAAAAAGGTCTGAAAACACACATGCAAGAGGGGAAAAATGGTTGAGGGTTAGAAAATAGGGGTTTTCCTTTGTCAAATCTCACTTTGGTAATCAAACCCTTAATGAAATAATCAAATGCAAGAGAATGATAAACAAATAACATGAAAATGCTATCAACTACCAAACCCTTATTGAAGAAAATTTGAAGATGTGTCAATGGATGCTCTAAAATGCTTTATTAGTTCTTGATTGGTTGTTGTAAGATGCTTAAATGATTGTGTGAATGAAAAGATTGCTTGAATGTGATATGTGATTGTAGGAGATGTAAAATGAGGTGAAAAGTACTTATTTATACAATCTTGTGCCTTGGAAACCCATTGATACATCATCATAAGCTAGTATCAAGTGATTTTGAATAAAAACCTAAAAGGAAATTTTAAAACATTTGAATTTGGAGCCAAGGGGACTCATTCGCCACCAATTGTCAATGGGTCCCACTAGGACTTGAAAATGGGTTTCAGGAATTAAGCCATGTTTAATGCTATTGGTTGGGTTTAAATTAAAAAATATACTTAATTAAAGCTTATAAGGGTATAAATGGGTCAAATAAATGTGTAAATAGTGAAGTTATGCCTAGAAAATCATGAAATCTTGTTACAAGACTTCACAATACTTCAAAATAGGACTTGTTAAGTAATGAAAAGGTGATTTTTAGGTGAATTACAATGAATAGACTCTAGAAGAGTGTAGAAATATTTTAGAACACTTCACAACACCTTCACAATACATCATTATTTGAATTTTAGTACCTAAATATGCATGTTCAAGCCATATAAAAATAAAAGGAAAATAGACCAAACATCACGAAGAAAGGCCTAAAAGAGCGTGGAAATGAAAAGGGTCCATTTTTCTATGGTGCATTTAGCCCCAAAATAAGTAAGAGGATGAACTTGCTTCAAACTCACACTAAAGCAACCATGGACTTCAAAAGGAGGGTTCAAATGTACTTATGTTAGCAAGCTAGAATACAACAATCAAGAGGGATGATTAATCCCCCAAGATGAAGATACCATGGAAAACTAAGCATAAGAACAAAGGAACACACAAGTGTTGAAAAGGGAGAATCAGATGAAGCTTCAATAATTTATCTAACTAATTGTGGATTAGATCTAGGTTGATTGTTTGAAAAAGAGAATGTATACTAACTTTGGGGCAACATAACTCATGGTAGTTCAATGGGTGAGAAGTCCCAAAGGTCAAGATACATACACTAGATGCTATGCACTCACAAGCACAAAGTTGGCTATGGGGAAAGTCGTGCCACTATATGGGCTTCCTACTCAGCCATATTAAAGAACTTTATACCTCTTGATAACTTTAACAAGGTGCCATAAGGAAAATGTTGGTATGTTCTTTATGAGACAAGCAAAGCTCTATATTCTTAAAACTTATGAATGAAAAGGAGGGTACCATAGGAATGCAAGTTGCATTATGCAAGGTGGAAAAGATGCAAAATGTAAAATATAAAAAATGCAAAAATGTAAAATGGAAAAGATGTTTAAAGGAGTCTTGTTATGTTCATCTAGGTTTTTCACTTAGGGGACATTGTGTCTAATGTCTCTAAGAGATGACCAATAAAATAATAGTATATTCACAACTTAGGGGATGCAATGTGTCACGTCATGCCACCAAGAGGAATGTAATATGATAAGATACACCACACTTATGAAGGACATCACACCCAATGTCATCCACAAAGTGACAAACGCATCGCATGAAAAAAAAGGATACACTAGGAACCAAGAATGAAAATGAATTAATGGTAATGTATGCCCCTCACTTTAAAGGAATTACTGCACACCGCTTTGTGAGAAATTACTTTAAAGTAGGGAAGGAAATAAAATAGAAAAAGAAAAAAAGACATGATAGCAAACTTGGAAAGCCCCTATGGCAAGTCATATGTTTCTAAAGTAGGTTGCTTCATGTGAATGAAAAATAAAAAAAAAGTAAAAGGAGGTTTCCCCCATAAAGGAACACACCAAACACATAAGGGATCTATGGATTTGGGGTCAGTATGTTCATTGCTACAATGTTTCGATTAAAGAGCTCAAAACTATCATCATTCCCCAAAGCACATAGAATTGGAAGAATGACACAAAGAGAGTGAAAACAAAAGAAAAGGAAATTTTATTTTGGGTAAACATGGAAGAGACATTGTGGTCTCAATGCTTATCATCCTCTCCAAAAGGAAAACAAAAGTGAAAAGAAAATGAAAAGGTAAAAGGAAACAAAAATATTTTGGATAAACATGAAGGAAACATTTTAGTCTCAATGCCTTGCATCATCCCCAAAAGGAAAAACACAAGAAAAATACAAAAAGGAAAAGGAAAAGGGACCTTTTGGGTCAACATGGAAGAGAAATATAGTGTCTCAACACTTTGCATCATCCCTAAAAGGATAACACAAAAAACTTATGAAAAAGACAATGCACAATAGAGAGAAGAAGAGGTACAAATAGAATAAGTGTACAAAGAGAGGGAACATCAAATGGACATTACAGGGCAACATGATACACACATGAAAATGAAGAAGAAAGGAAAAATAAAAAGAGAAATGAAAAAAGGCTAGCTAGGTGAATGCAAATCAACCATCTATCAAGTCATCTACCTCCCAATCATGTTCAATATAATGCGAGGGCAGTTGACTGTCCAAAGGAAGAATAGCAAGCATCAAACTAGGAGATGTACCAAGATCTTCACTTGGTTGGGAAGATTTATCATTTAAGCTCATGGTAGATGAAAATAAATAGTTTATATCATTGTGCACTTCTTCATCTATTTTTTTGATCACTGCATCATCACCATCATCATCAAGATTGATGATGATGGGAGGACGAAGGGTGATTTCCAAGGAAGGATGTATCAAAAGTTGCAACTATTGGATCAGTTCAGTTGGTTGTGAAACTTGGATAGGACTATCTTGTTGTGGGTTGAGAGAATGAGGGTGATCATCTATTATTTATTTCAAAGGCAGAGGTTGGTTTTCTTTATTTTCTTACATATGAGACTAATGAATGAGAAGATAGGGATGATTCCTATGTTCCCTAGCACTGTGGTTTCATTTTAAAAAAAAATTAAGTTATTGATGTGTAAGAGTAGATTGAGTCATCATAGGTTCTTCTACTTCTGAAGGGGGAAAAATAGAATAAACCAAAGAGGATGGATTAATCACTTTCTCTTTTTTTTTATACACTTTTTTAATGTGAGAAGGCATGAAAGGATTGGTTTCATTTTCTCTTGATCTCTTAAAAAATGGAAAGGAAGTGTGTAAGGGTGGTTGGATGGATTGCTCAATGTCAAACATGAGCTAAATCATTGTTTCATCTATCATAGGAGGACTGGAAGTGGACAAGAACATGTTGCGAGGAGACAATTTGGCTATTCATTTGGATTTGAACTTTTGATAGGCTATGAAAAAGAAGTCCTTTTGAGTGGTGATGGGTTCCATAAGTTCGAGCCAAAAGGCTTCTAAGGAAAAATTACCTTTAGAGGATAATGGATTAAAACCATTATTGTGTATGGTAAATATTTCATTGCCATGTGGAAATTTTAAACATTTATGAACTATTGATGGGACCGCTTTCATTGAGCAAAGCCAAGGGTGGCCTAGCAACCAACAAAATTGATCCAATTATGGAATAATAGAAAATGTTACATCTAAATTTTTGGGTCCAATCTATAATGGGAGTATGATCAATTCAATTGTAGGGCATGTGAAACTAGTATGTGTCTTAATCCATGAAGTTGGTTTATTATACTCATCTTGATAGAGATAATGTAATACTAAAACCTCTTCTATGATCACATTCTCACCATAGGTAGGATCTATTAATATCCCAATGGTGGGCTTATCATAGATTCTACCAGCTATGTAAAGAGGTGGTGCAGGAGCACCTACACCTTAGTGATAAAATTGAAATACTAAAGCTTGTTCATTTGGTCATGTAGTTGAGTCAAGGTTAGCATATGGGTGTTTTTAAGTTTTTTTTATCCAAAATAATTTCAATCAAGACAACTTGTTATGTATTTGAGAGATATTGTGTTATGGATGTCAAGTTTAGGAAAAATTGCAAAATGTAATGTTGTCATGTTAAGACATGTCAAATTGCAATTTTGAGCATAGTTAAGGGTCTTAGTATTTGGAAGTTTTTTATGGCCATTGGGAAGATTTATCTTAGAGGGAAAATTTATTTAAAGGCCTATAAGGCTTGAACCAAAGGTTGGTGGAAGAACATTGAGACAATTTCTCATCAAAAAATGCCATTTTCTATTTTTTGAATTTTACTCTCTTTGTATAGACCCATACAAGTGTGGAATGATCTAAAGCCTTCCATATTTTTAATTCATATGATTCTAATCTTATTTAGAGTTGATTTTAATTCCTAATTCATTTTTTGAGTTGAGTTTTCTACATTTTTCTTAGACTACCCTGTTACTGAATCATAAGGGTTTGAAAGGAAAAACATAATGTATTGATCAATCCACCTATTGTTTAATAGTTTGGCTCAATGGATTGACTTGCAACATGTTATATTAGATGCTTAAATAAATTTTGGATCAAGGAGAGTCAATTGAATGGTTTTGGTATGATGTTCTAGTGTTGGGAAGTTCTTTTTTCCTTGAGAAAATGAGAAACCTAAATATGGATTTAGAGACAATACTGAATGGAATGGTCTTGTGAAGGTTTGGGAAGTTTGTGCAGATGACTTGGAATTTTTTTTAAGCATATGTTTGATTGGGAAAGCCCTGGAGGCATGTTTTCCAATAAACCCTATGCCTTTGCATGGTAAAGTGAGGGCTTTCTAGAATAGGATTAAAAAGGCATTAAATATGCAAACTAATCTTGAAATATATTGTTTTGTGGCATTATAAAAGACTGTCTAAGGTGATTGGGTGAGGAACAGGTGAATAGGCGGTACTTATTTTGCAAAGTGGGCTAATTTACTAGCCTAGTCAGGGGGTGAGTTGCTGAATCTTTATTTTGGCCCAAAGGAGTCAATATTAGTTTTCACATATGTTTTATAACCCTAAAAAGGGTATCTAATTCACTATTTTTTTTGTGAGGTGTTTTGGGAAGTTGGGTTGAAAAATCCCTTAGACCAAGTTGCATATGCTATAAGGAAAAGCATTGTTAAAAGTTGATTTTTTAAGGAAATCATCTAATTTACTTTGAAGTCAGGTTGATATCAACTTGATTTTCATAGTGAATGGTTTGACACACCTATATTGCATCAAAGTGGTATCAAAGAAAGGGAATAGGTCTCTTGAGAAAGAAGGTTAAGATTTTGTGTGCAAGGAGAAGGTGCACTTGGAGGAATCAAAATGCCTCCTAAGAGAAGTGTTGTTGAAAAAAAAATTGACATCCAAGTTTAGAAAATAGAATCCTTGGAGAGATAAATTGTTGTGTTGAAGGCTAAATGTAGGGCTCTCGGAGGAGAGTGAAACAGAGGAAGAATCTACTAATGATGAAGAGAAGATGGATCCAGAAGATGTAAGGATGATGAAGCTTTTGAAAGCTAGGAAGAATGACGGGCATGACAAAATGGATGTGCCTAGGGATGGGGGAAAATTAGATGGAGAAGATCTCTTGGATTGGATAGGGGCTTTGGAGAACTATTTTGAAAGTGAGGAGGTAGGTAAAGAACATAAGGTGAAGAAGGAAAAAACCAAGTTGAAGAGACATGCCTTGTTGTGGTGGAATTGTGTGCAAGATGAGAGGGAGAAACAATGAAAGAACAAGATCACTTGTTGGGAGAGAATGAAGAAAAAATCAAAGGTAAGTTCCATCCTAAAGATTATAATGTTAAATTTATTAAAAGTCTTCAAAATCTTAGGAAAAAGGATGTATATTTGGAAACATATATTGAAGATTTTTATAGGTTAAATATAAGAGAAAAACATGAAGAAGAGAAGTTGGCTAGCTATCTCAATGGTATAAGATATAATATTCAAGATGAGATCAATGTGTTGGCACCGAAAACATTGGAGGAGTTTTTTGAAATGCTTGTTAATATTGAAAAAAAACTAAAGAGGGGACAAGATAAGGCAATAAGAGGAAGAAGAAACACTTCTAGAGTCAGAGGTACAACTTCAACATAAAAATATACAAATTAAGACCTTGAAGATGTTTATAGGAACAAAGAACAAACACCTGAAGCAATAGGAGGATGGAGAGGTGGAAGGAAAAAAATTAGAAAAAGGAGATATTTCAATGAGTTTTTAGGCTACAAGTGTTATAGATGCAATGAATTTGGACACCCATCTTTCAAGTTCCCTCAAACCCAAGGTTCAACATCAAGTGGTGATAGGAAGAGTAAAATAAGAACATAACTGGTCTGAGAGGAAGAATGTACAAGTTCAAGTACTCCTGTATACCCAAAGGTCAGAGAAGCACTTATGATAAGGACTTTTTTGTAGGAACCTAAGGAGAAAGACATGATTCAAAGAAGTCTATTCAAAACTTCATGCAAGTGGTCATTGATTCAAGTTCTCAAGATAATATGGTGTCTAGGGAGATGGTAGATAAGTTGAAACTAGAAAAAATACCTCATGTAGCACCATACAAATCCTCTTAGGTAAATGATAGCCAAACTCTAGTGATGAATGGACAAGAATATGTGGATTTTTAGATTGGGGAGTATAAGGACAGGGTTTTATGTGATGTGCTAGACCAATGGATTGTTGTCATTTTCTATTAGGAATACCATGGAAATTTGATAGAGGGTCTATGTATGATGGTAGATAAAACACCTATACTATCAAGAAGGATGGAAAGAGCTTTAACCTAACTCCTTTATAGGGAAATGGAAAAGATAAGGGTAAGTCTAAGGTTGTCATTTTTGGAAAATGAGAACCTTTAAGGATTGAGGAGAGTAAGGTTGGTGTATTTGTAGGTATGGAGCAAGTTAATGATCCTAGAATAGTAGGAAAGGAATGAAGGAATGATGAAAGGAAAAATACAAGTTTAAAGGTGGAATATGGTCCTATGACTAAGTTTGATACAGTCAAGGGGAAGTATGGTAGGAATGAAAAACAAGGTGTAATGCTTGAGGGAAGGTTTGTGAAGTGGGATGAAGTTATTGTTGGGACCATTGTGTTTCCTATATGTATGAAAAATGTTGCAAGTCAAGTGTGATTTGCAAGTATAGGGGCTGATAAGTTTGGCAATGTAGTGGTACATGGAAATGACAATGTGTAAGGTTTGATAACAATGAGAAAAGGATTGAGAGGAAAGGGACAAAAGTATGATGACAATGATAAGAGGGTAGAGTATACAAGTGAATGTGGATGGCTACAAGTGTGCCGATTAAGCCAGGAAGAAGGTAGAGAAAGGTATTGATAACTCTTATTTTTTTGTAGGTATAGGGACTAGGAAAACATCAAGTTTTCACCCAGGTATAAGGATGGGGCAGAAATTAGGTCTGAGCATTAAAAATGTAGGCACATTTCAACATGAACTCAGCCAAGAGGGTGGATCATGTCAAGGGAACTCCAAGTTTGAACCAATTGAAGGAGGTTGTTGATTATAGGATGCATGGAGCAATGTTAAGGAATGGAACACATTTTAACTCTTGTGACAAGAGTCTTTTCTCTATGGGGGTGTATGGTGTAGGAGCACCTACACCTTAGTGATAAAATTGAAATCTTGAAGGTTTTTCATTTGGTCATCTAGTTGAGTCAAGGTTAGCATATGGGTATTTTATGTTTGTTTACCCTAAATAAGGTAAATAAGGACCATTTTTTATTTATTTGAGAGATATTGTGTTATGAATGTCAAGTTTAGGAAAATTTACAAAATGTAATGTTGTCTTGTTAAGACAAGTTGTCAAATTGCAATTTTGATCTTAATTAAGGGTTTTAGTATTTGAAATTTGGTCATAGCCATTGGGAAGTTGTATCTTGGAGGGAAAATATATTTAAAGGCATGTAAGGCTCGAACCAAAGGCTGGTGGAAGAACATTATGAAGATTTCTCATCAAAAAATGCCATTTTTCTATTTTTATAAACTTTACTCTCTCTGTATAGACCCACACAAGTGTGGAATGATCTAAAGGATTCCATGTTTTGAAGGTATATGATTCTAATATTATTTGGAATTTATTTTTGTTAATAATTCAATGTTTTATTTTAGTTTACTCCATTTTGCTTAAACTATCATGTTACAATGTCATAAGGGTTTGAAAGGAAAAACATTATGTATTGATCAATCCACCTACTGTTTGATACTGTGGCTTAGTGGATTGACATGAAACATGTTAGATTATATTTTTAAATGCATTTTGAATCAAGGAGACTCAATTGAATGGTGTTGGTATGATGTTCTAGTGTTGGGTAGTGTTTATTCCCTTGTGAAAATGAGAAACCTAAATATGGATTGAGGAGAATACTAAATTGTCTAGTCTTGTGAAGGTTTGGGATGTTTTTGCAGATGACTTGGCAAGTTTTTGAAGTATTTGTCTAATTGGTTAAGCCTTGGAGGAATTTTTTCCTATAAACCCTATGCCTTTGCATGGTAAAGTGAGGGTTTTCTAGAATAGTGTTATAAAGGCCTTAAATGTGCAAAATAATCTTGAAATTTGTTGTTTTGTGACATAATAAAGGACTGTATAAGGTGATTGGGTGAAGAATAGGTGAATAGGTGGTACTCAATTGCAAAAGTGGGCTAATTTACTAGCCTAGTCAGGGGGTGAGTTACTGAATCTCAATTTTGGTCCAAAGGAATCAATATTAATTTTCACATATGTTGTATAACCTTGAAAAGGGTATCTGATTCACAAATTTCTTTGTGAGGTGTTTTTGTAAGTTGGGTTTAAAAATCCATTAAACTAAGTTGCATATGCTACAAGGAAAAGCATAGCTAAAAGTTGAATTTTTGAGGAAATCATTTGATTTACTTTGAAGTATGGTTGATATAAACTTGATTTCATATTGAATGGTTTGAAACCCCTATACTACATCAAAGTGCTATCAAAGAAAGGGAGTAGGTCTCTCAAGAAAGAAGGTTAAGAGTTTGTGTGAAAGGAAAAGGTGCATTTGGAGGAATCAAAATGTCTCCTAAGGAAAGTGTTGTTGCAAAAAAAGTTCACAACCAAGCTAAGAAAATAGAAGCCTTGGAGAGAGAAATTTTTGTGTTGAAGGCTAAAGGTAGGGCTCTCTTGGAGGATACTAAAATAGAGGAAGAATCCAATAGTGATGAAGAAGATATGGATCCAAAAGATATAAGGATGATGAAGCTTTTTAAAGCTGTGAAGAAGGATGAACATGACAAAATGATGTGCCTATGTATGGGGGAAAATTATATGGAGTAGATCTCTTCAATTGGATAGGTGCTTTGGAGAAGTATTTTAAAAGTGAGGAGGTAGATGAAGAAGGAAAAACCAAGTTCAAGGGACATGCCATTTTGTGGTGGAATTTTGTGCAAGATGAGAGGGAGAAACAAGGAAAGAACAAAATCACTTCTTAGGAGAGAATGAAGAAAAGAATCTAAGGTAAGTTCCTTCCTAAAGAATATAGTTTTCAATTGATTAAAAGACTTCAAAATCTTAGGCAAAAGGATCTAGATGTGCAAAAATATACTGAAGAGTTTTATAGGTTAAGTATAAGAGAAAAACATGAAGAAGATGAAGAAGAGAAGGTGCCTAGCTATCTCAATGGTCTGAGATATAATATTCAAGATGAGAATAATGTTTTGGCACCAAAAACATTGGAGGAATGTTTTCAAATGGTTGTTAAGATTGAAGAAAAAATTCAGAGGAGACAAGAGAAGGAAACAAGAGGATGAGGTAGCACTTCTAGGGGAAGAAGTAAAGCTTCAACATCAAAAAAAACAAAGGAATACCTTCAAGATGATTATAGGAACAAATAAGAAACACTTGAAGCAAGGAGATAATTAAGACGTGGAAGGAAAAACTTCAGACAAAGGAGATATTTCAATGAGTTTTTAGGTAGCTGTTATAGTTGCAATGAATTTGGACGCCCATATTTCAAGTGTCCTCAAACCCAATGTTCAACATCAAGTGGTGATAGGAAGAGTGAAAGAAGAACACAACTAGTCCAGGAGGAAGAATGTTAAAGTTCAAGTACTCCTACATACACAGAGGTGGGAGAAGCACTTATGATAAGGACTTTTTTGCAGGCACCTAAGGAGGAAGACATGAGTCAAAGAAGGAGTCAATTCAGAACTTCATGTAAGTGTCGAGGTAAGGTATGTTGAGTGCTCATTGATTTAGGTTCTCAAGATAATATGGTGTCTAGGGAGATGGTAGATAAGTTGAAACTAAAAAAATACCTCATGTAGCACCATACAAAGCCTCTTGGGTAAATGATAGCCAAACTCTAGTGGTGAATGAACAAGCATATGTAGATTTTTAGATTGGCGTGTACAAGCATAGGGTTTTATGTGATGTGCTACTAATGGATTGTTTTCATTTGCTATTGGGAAGACTATGGAATTTTGACAGAGGGTCTATGTATGATGGTAGAGAAAACACCTATACTATCAAGAAGGATGACACAATATTTAAACTAATTCCTTTGCAGGGAAGTGGAAAAGATAAGGGTAAGTCTAAGGTTGTCATTTTTGGAAAAAGAGAGCCTTTAAGGCTTGAGGATAGTAAAGCTAGTGTATTTGTAGGTATGGAGAAATTTAATGATCCTAGAATAGTAGGAAAGGAACCAAGGAGTGATGCAAGGAAAACTAGGAGTTTAAAGGTTGAAGATGGACCTATGACTAACTCTAATATAGTCAAGGAGAATGATGGTAAGCATGAAAAATAGGGTGCAATGCTTTAGGAAAGGTTTGCAAAGTGGGATGAAATTGTTGTTGGGACCATTGTGTGTCCTATAAGTATGAACAATGTTGCAAGGAAAGTGATATTTGCAAGGATAGGGGCTGATAAGTTTGGCAATGCAGTGGTACATGGCAATGAAAATGTGCAAGGTCAAATAACAATGAGAAAAGGATAGTGTGATAAAAGGGACAAAATTTTGTTAACAAGGATGAGAGGGAAAAGTATACAAGTGAATTTGGATGGTTACAAGTGTTAAAATGAAGCCAGGAAGAAGGTAGAGCAAGCTATTGCTAACTCTTGTTTGTTTGTAGGTATAGGGACTAGGAAAACATCAAGTTTTGACCCAGGTATAAGGATGGGGTAGACATCAAGTCTAAGCATGAAGATGCAGACACATTTCAACATGAACTCAATCAAGGGGTTGGAGCAGATCAAGAGAACTCCAAGTTTTAACCAATTTAAGGAGGTTATTGATTATAGGATGCATGGAGAAATGTTAAGGAATGGAACACATTTTAACTCTTGCGACAAGAGTCTTTTCTCTATGGGGGTGTATGGTGCAAGAGCACCTACACCTTAGTGATAAAATTGAAATCTTGAAGGTTGTTCATTTGGTCATCTAGTTCATTCAAGGTTAGCATAGGGGTGTTTTAAGTTTTTTTATCCTAAATAAGGTCAATCAAGACCATTTGTTATGTATTTGAGAGATTGTATTATGGATGTCAAGTTTGGGAAAAATTGCAAAATGTAATGTTGTCATGTTAAGACAAGTTGTCAAATTGCAATTTTCAAAATAATTAAGGGTCTTAGTATCTGAAAGTTGGTTATAGATATTGGGAAGTTGTATCTTGGAGGGAAAATTTATTTAAAGGCCTATAAGGCTAGAACAAAAGGTTGGTGGAAGAACATTGTGAAGATTTCTCATCAAAAAATGCCATTTTTTTGAACTTTACTCTCTCTGTATGGACCCGTACAGGTGTAGAATTATCTGAAGCCTTCCATTTTTTGAAGGTACATTATTCTTATATTTTTTGGAGTTTTTTTTAGTTTCTAGTTCAATTTTTGAGTTGTGTTTTCTCCATTTTTCTTGGACTACCCTATTACACAGTCATAAGGGTTTGAAAGGAAAAACATAATGTATTGATCAATCCACCTACTATTCAATAGTATGGATTAGTGGATTGACTTGCAACATGTTAGATTAGATTTTTAAATTCATTTTGGATTAAGGAGAGTTAATTTAATGGTTTTGGCATGATGTTATAGTGTTGGGAAGTGCTTTTTCCCTTATGAAAATGAGAAACCTAAATATTGATTTAAGAGAATACTGAATGGATCAATCTTGTGAAGGTTTGGGAAGTTTTTGAAAATGATTTGGAAAGTTTTTGAAGAAATTTTTTGATTTGTTAAGCCCTAGAGGCATGTTTTCCTATAAACCCTATGCCTTTGCATGGTAAAGTGAGGCTTTTCTAGAATAGTGTTATAACGGACTTAAATGTGGAAAACTAATCTTGGAATTTGTTATTTTGTGACATAATAAAAGACTTTATAATGTGATTGGATGAAGAACAGGTGAATAGGTTGTAATTACTTTGCAAAAGTGGGCTAATTTACTTGGCTATTTAGGGGGTAGGTTACTAAATCTCTATTTTGGTTGAAAGGAATCAGTATTAGTTTTCAGATATGTTGTATAACCTTGAATAGGGTATCTAATTCACTAATTTTTTAGTGAGGTTTTTGGGAAGTTGGTTTGAAAAATCCCTTAAACTAAATTGTATACGGTATATGGAAAAGCATATTTAAAAGTTGAATTTTTGAAGAAATCATCTTATTTACTTTGGAGTATGGTTGATATCAACTTAATTTGCTTATTGAATGGTTTGACACCCTTGTACTACATCAACAGGACCATTAGGAATTTTTTGAAGTATATCTTTAGCAAAAAAAGTGATATCAAGAGATTTATTAGTTTGGCCCTTACGAGGGATAATGTCTATCACACCCACAAGTTCATCCATAGGATTAACTTGGGTAAGATTTGGAGTTATATCATGTTGTTCACTATTTGTATCAACATTTGTTACATCAGTGTTTTAAAGTTCACTAGCCTTGACAAATGGCATATTGTGTTTAGGCATGGGGTTGGTGAAAATTTTTAAATTTTGGTTAGGGGGTGCAACAACTTTATTTCCTTGATCATTAACACCCACAATGGATAAACAACCTAAATCAATGAGTTCTTCAACTAAATGTTTTATACACTTACATTGTTCAGTGTCATGTCCATTTTGGTGATGAAAATGAAAATAAGAATTTGGTTTAAAGGTAGGTGCTAAAGGTTTGGTGGTATCAAAAAGTTTCATGATAGGAAAAGTGATCATTTTTTGTTGGAGCAATTGGTTCATTGTATTATGAAGAGTATCAGGTAAGGGAGTAAATTGTCTCTTTAGGTCCCCATAGGTATAAGGCACCATTTCTTTAATAGCTACCACTTGATTTCGAATTGGTTGGGTTGGTGTTTATGGTTGAGGAGGCATATTGGACTATAAAATACCTCTATTTGATTTTTGAAAATTTTGTTTGTTGTTTTGGATTTTTTGTTCAAATTTCTCATCTTGGTGAGAAGTGGACTTTGAATCACCACTAGAAACCAAGTTGTGATAGTCACATAAGGTTGTACATAAATGTATAAATGAAGGGAATGTCATAATAGGTAATTTATCCTAAAGGATTTTGTGCAATTTTTCAATAAACATCTTCTGTAGATGTGTATCAGGAATCTTGACATCAATTTGAGCATACAATGACTAGTATCGGGAGATGAAATCAATTAAATTTTCATTTATTTTTGTCTACATCTCATTAAGTCAACCATCATCTTTTTAAGAGTCATGTGAACTTGGAAGTGACTTGTAAAAGCATCTACCATTTCATTAAATGATTAGATGGAATGATTGGGAAAGTTGGAAAACCACTCTAATGCAGTATCTTTCAAGGTTCTTGGACAAAGTATGGCCAAGAGTTTATCATCAAGGAAAAAATCACTGCATAAGGCTATATAAGCATTTACATGGTTAATAGGGTCTCCTTTACCTCTGTACTTCTCAAATCTATGCATTTCTATCCCTTGTGGCATCGGGGCACATAATATTTCAAAGGATAAGGGACTACTATGAACATGATATGTGGGTGGTGAATATTGACCTTAGCTAATGGTGGAAATTTGTTGTTGCATGGATAAAACATTATTAAGGAGTTGTGTAATGATGGGGTTAGGGTAAGTGGTATGAGCTAGAAGGGAAAATGGAGATGGAGTGTATGTAATGTGAGGGGAAGGTGAAAGGAACACTAAGAGGGGTGAAGGAAGTGGTTGGTACTTACAATGCCACAAGAGAACTAGGAATGCTAGTTGGAATTGTGAAAGAAGGATCCACATGATGAACCTTTTGCATAGTTTTTGTAACCAAAGGAGTCCTATAAGTTGGTATGGATGCTATGGTTGAAGGGGGAGGAATGTGAGGTCCTCCTTGGCTTACAACAATGTTTGCAGATTGGGAAGTACAAGAAGCATGTTTAGTGTAAATATCAAAAATTCTCTTCATAACTTGCAAGCCATCATCACTTTCAATCAAGTGATGAAGATTTTTAATTGTTGGTATGGCGGTGGTGGAAATGTGCAAAATCCTCATGAATATTAATGACCTTTTCTTACGGGATAGATTTATTTTGGGTGTCAACATTAATTGGATGGAAAGGTGGAGGAATAGAAGTGCTATTTTCAAGGCCTAATGCACCATTATCCATACTAGAAGTAGGATCTCTCGAGATCCCAAGGTCCACAATGAAAGTGCTATCACGGGAGGCCATGAGTCTAGAACTTCATCTCACTTAAAGTATTATCAATGGGGCACCAAACACTCATACATGTACCACAAAGGATGGGGTGAATGTAAATGCAATGTAAGCTAGGAGTTATAAATGCAAATAACAAAAATTATGCTAACTATAATAGAGAAATAACTACAGAAAAAAAATATATACTAGAAAATGTCTGAAAATGCAATATGAACAATGTAGGTGAACTGATTTTCCCATGGTGGTAAATGAGTCAAACTATGAGAATTTTTTGTGTTTTTTAGAAATTTTAATGTGATTCTAATGCTTTTTAGAGTGCAATTAAGGATTCAAATGAATATTTTCATTTTTTACAATTGTATGCAATGCAAAAATGAAATATAAATGAATGTTCCACTAATGATATTTTAGAAACCTTAGAATGCAAGAAAAAAAAAACTTAATTGAATGTTGATGGAAGTGTAATCCAAGATGCAATATACAAATGAAATTAGAAATGAAAAGTTTTAAAAATTCAATTTCACCAAAATGAACCATAGAATTTTGGTACCCACAAGACTCCCTAACACTTCTAGGGTTTTTCGCCTACAAGGAGAGAGGTAGGCCAAAAATGCTAACTAGGTTCATTCAAATTATGTAATTTATGATATTATTAAGACTAAATGAAATGAAATAAGTTCAATTGAGTGACCTATATCATTAATTACATATGTAAAATCTAAGAATTATGCTATGTTGGAAAACATAATGTGATATGAAAATAATGAAATAAGAATGAATAAATGCATAATAGAAAGAAATGAGCTAAATAAGTGTGCACTTGGAGGTCTGATGGAGACTCTAGAATGATCTGAATGTTGTATAGAATTATAGAAATTCACCAGTGGGACTCATTCATTGAGGGTGATGAATTAGTCCTGCTTCTAATAAAAACCATTGGGAATAGGTTTCTACGTGTTAAGATCCAAAATATGACAAAACTTGTTGGAATATGTGCCTCAATCTCACAAGTTGTAACCTATGGAAAAGAAAAGTCAGTGTGATATTATTGATGTATGGCCAACTACTATTTGGAATCCTTTGAAATGTTCCAAGTTGCTGAGACAAGGTTGGGGTTTTGCTAAATGAACTATCACTATGACAAGAAGCATTCGCTGTGACCTTTTGTCGAATGGAGATCTCTGAATGACAGTATGTTCTTATCGGGCTTCGGGGAGACTCATAGTGACTGGTGTCTTTGGGGTGACTTGATCACTTGGTATGAAGTCCCAGCAACCCAAGAGAGTCTTACCGATAGCATATGACCTTCGCGGTGACACTAAAGGGTTTTGGTATGAAGTCCCAATGACAATGGAAGGTCTCGTCAATAGGGATACACTTGGGGTCTTCACAGTGACTCAAAGACTTTTGTGTGAAGTCTTGGCAACTTGGAGAGTCTCACCAATACTCTTCAATAAGACATGAGTGCTCAATGAAAGGTCTTGGCGAAGGTCGAATGTCTTGCTAACTATCAGATGCTTTGGTGAAACTTGAGAAGACTAGGAAAAACCTCTTAGTGAATGAAAAATTCTTGTCGATGGAAAAGTTGAAGTCGCTGTGACTTGTGAGCATTGATATGAGTCTTGCTAATGTGGAATCTCTTGCCAATAGAAATGCAATAGATGTCAATGGATTTGGTATGACTCTTGGCTATTGTTCGGAGTTCAGTATAACATGAAGCCCGGTGTGATGTCTTGGCGAAAGATGATAGTCTTTCCAATGAGAACACTCACATCTATATGACTTGAAGACCTTGTATAACCTCTTGGTCACAATTGGATGTCTTAGCGATAGCGTTGGTGGATGAGTTCAACTGGAGGTTGGTGAGAGGTCTCGTCGATCATGGAGATAGGAATACAATGGTTTTTGGTATGACTAGAAGGCTCGATGTGATCTCCTAGTGATAGCGATAGTCTCACCAATGTGCATGTTGAGGTCGATGCAGCTTGTTAGCTCAGTGGAACCTCTTGCCGATGGAGATGACTCTTGGTGACAACGTGTAAATAGGTCTTGTGGCATCGAAGAGACACTTCTTGTGTCTCACTAACATGCGACACGAGTTGATTGTTGTTGACTGAGTGAAGGCTGTTTAACGTGGTGCGATGTGGACCAATCCAAGAAAGTAGAATGTGAACCATTTGCTGAACCATTTCTATGTGGAAGTTGGAAAACTCTACATGAGGAAGTGGAAACATCTTCATTATGATGATGATGATGGGCTGGATGATTCCTTTGTTTAGATCCGATAGTTGGAAAAGAACGATTTCATAGAGCCTGCAGAGAATGAATGTATATACATATGCATTGGATGTTTTGAAGCTGAGGAGAGCTGACAGAGAGAGGGCCATGTGGCTGGCTGAAAAGGCTAAGACCATGAGGCCAAAGCAGAGGAAGAGAGAGATAGGGTTATGCTATTGGAGTCTCTCCTTATCATGAATTCCATGGTTGATCTCTTTTGATCATTTGCTACCAGATGTATCCAGAATGAACAAGATCTAATCTCTAAAAATGCTATGAGCCTAAATTGTATTGTAACCTTCAATTGTTGAATAATACAATGGCTTGATCTTTGGATTGTGGGGTTTTTTACCCGAAAGGGTTTTCCCCACGTAAAATCTTTGTGTTCTATTTTTTGTAGTATCTTTCATCTGTGTTGTTGCTTGTTGTTGAACTTACATGTTTTTTTCTTAGAAGGATTAACATGTGAAATAAACTATGTTTGTTTCCACTTTAAGACATAGTAGTACACGCCTTTGAGGAAACCTAATCGAAATTGAAGTTACCGAAGGCACTACTGTTTGGAGTTTTTATGAGATGCACTCCATTCTTTCCCTTTCAAGTGGTATCAGAGCCTTCTTCTTGTTGTTGGTTCTAGATATTTCTCCTATGAAGATTTCTTAGCTTTATGGGCTGGAAGAAATTTGGAGGAATGGGTTGATGTATTGATCCTTTGATGAGTGGAATCCTTGTGGTATTCTGAGACAACATGCAACTTGAAGGATGGTCAAGATGGAAAAAGGAGTTGATCATGTTGTGATCTATTTCTCCTAACTAGTAGAGGTATAACCTTAGAGTATGAGGTGGATTTCTTCTCTATGGCTATGTAGCAGTAAATTTTTCTTATTAGGTGTTTGTGTGTCAAGCTCCTGGGTGATATGAAGAAGCCTAGGTTGTTTTTCAGTCATGGAAGAGAGTGCTTATGCTAGGTGGTGGTTCCTGGTGTTGGAAGGAACTCTTTCCTGTTAACCTTGAATGGTTGAAGGCTATGGAGTTAATCATTAGATGATTTTCAATCTTTTGAAATAGCCTTTCTCTCCTTCTCGGATGCATGTACATGGTGGTTTTAGAGTTGGCCTAAAAGGGGACTGGATTCTCCTGAACTGTTGTTTTCTTTCTAAGGATAGTTTGTACTTGCATGGCTCTATGGTTTTGTAGGTTTTACATAGTTAAGAAAAACATGTAAACATGTGGAATTGCTATTAAGCTATTGTCTAGACACTTTCCTTTTGGGGTGATGCTCGATGAGATTGTTGTAGTTCTACATGCATGCTTGGTGCATGGCTTGAGGAGGTATGATTTATTCTATACATGGGAGTGTTGGTGCGTCATTTTTCACTCAGCATTCGTGTGGTGGTGCTTGAGGGTTTCTTGATTATGGTGCTCATTGTAGACATGATTGGAAAACTAGATTTTGCATAATCTGGTGTTTGAGTCATGTTGTCTACGTGGTTATTCTTTTTGATATCTCAATATTGCAGTTTCCAATGTGATGATGGGCTTGCACATTTCTATTGAATGAATCTATAGGTTGTGCAATGTTGTGGGCTGTCTTTACCTACATATTTTCTATGAGACAACTCAGAAGTGGACTATCTATATCCACAAGATTGATTCATTATTGGTACAAACTTGTTAGTTGGCCTTGTCTGTAGTCACTAGTGCATTGGTGTGGTGCTTTGAGATGAGAGGATGAATCCTTTTGAGTACCTAAATAGATAGTTATGGGAACCTATAGTAGGTGGTCATGATGCTTGGAGATCTCAGGTGTCACGTTTCAGTGGGAGCTCTAGAAGTGACTGTGGAGAATGGTCTTCTTTAGTGTTGCAGATGTTTCTTGGGAGAGCTCTTTGATCCTGTTGTTGTGAAAGAGTTCTTTCACATTTGCATGGACATTATTTGAAGATGTGAAACATATTGGAACCATGGAGGATGCTTGGAGTCTTTGGCTAAGGTGGTGGTGGTGCTTGATAGGTGATGTTGTTTTTTAAGTCTATTTGCTTTATGTCATGGTATACTCTTGCTTGTGCACTAGAGTTTTGGCATTGTGCATTGAACTTGAGACAATGGTGAAGTCACTTGAAGAATGGGATCTCCTACGGGGATGCATAGATCATGATGTCCTAATAAGTTCCTGATTCAGATGATTGGAGCTTTGACAGTGCTCTGGTAATTCTTTGTGTATTGAGTGCTTTGATTATTTGCTTGATACTTCATGATAGTGCAGTAATGCAGTTGAAGTTTAGCATGAGATGATCGGTTGCTAGTACTCATGGATACATGAAGAATAAGGTGAGGCTATTTTTCTCTCATGAGAGAAGTGTTGCTGCTTGTTACTCTTGTTAAATTTTTTTAGTAGAAAGTCTGAGAAGCCTACACCTTGGTTGAACGTGAGTTCAATAAGAGACCTATAAGGATATTTCTCTTGGATTAGTCATGATGGATTGTATATCTTGAAGGAGTATTCTCATTCCCACTCTTGGTCTACTCGGTAGTTTATCTAAAAGGTATTTGGCCCATTATATTTTTTAGATGTGTTTTATTAAGTTCACTTTCATGATATGGATCTTGAATTGTTGTTTAATGGTTCTGGAGGATTCATAGTGGAAGTTGTATAGTTTTGTTTTATCTCCTTGTTGCTAATGAGAATTGGTAGGAGATGTTGTATGGTCTGATTTCCTGAAATGGGGAATGAAGTAGTTTGATCTTCTTTTAGAAGCTTACATCCATGTTTTTTAAAAGTCGGTTTGATCTTGGTGATTAAACGATTAGATGTTGTTAAGGTTTTTCTTTTAGGATGTGAAGGAGATCATTCTTGTCACAGCTAGCTGTTAGAAGTGCATGTAGGAGGATGTTCTATAGGAAGATGATGTGCATAGTTTCTCTCTATGTCTGTGAAGGTTTTTGGTGAGGGAAATGTTTCTTGTGGCAGGTTGTTGTAGGTTGTGCATATCATTGTGGATTTTTCCTTGGTACTATAGGGTAACATTTTCTATGTGCTAGTATTGGTAGACTTGTGATGCCTTTGATCTTTCAAATATGGATTACTTAGGAAATGGAAGTTCCTGTATGTGTCTTGTCTTCTTCGACTGGTTGGCACTTAGAGCTTGTATTTGTTGTTGATGAGTTGATTATGGTTTGGAATGAGGTTACTAATGTTGATACCTTATGACGTATGTGAGATTGGATGGAATAGGATGAGTTGTGGATGCTAGTTTCATTCATGTGGCTTTATCAATTGGATGGAAGCAATCATTCTGATTGTTATTCTAGTTGATGTTTTATATCTTATTTCTAGATAATGACTTCACTGTTGTGTTTTTTTTGAAGCTTTGAAGTTGATATTGCTTTTGTATAGCATTTGAGCACAATGAAGTGGTAGCAGTATCTTGTTGGTGATATCACTGGGATCTTTTTCTTGTGTTTTTTGGAATGGTGCTTATACACCTTGGCATTGTATCCTTCCTCCACAAGTGGCATGTTGGAGGATGATAGGATTGTTGCCTAAATGGTGAACATCTTGGATGTTGGAGAAAAATTCTTGATGGAGCATGAGAGCATGTTGAGATCTATGTGATTTCTTGAGAGGCTATGATTGGTTGCATTTCGGTTGTTTTGTTGGATAGTGAGTTGTAGTTGGATGCCTGGTCTTTGTTGTAGATTGTCTGGTTGACTGTTATCTATGGAGACTTGTTGGTCAGATGTCTTGAGTATTGCGGGGTCTGAATTGGTGGAGCTAGTGTGATCCTAGATTTTGGTTGCTTTGGAGGTTCCTGTGTGATCTTCAAGTGGGAGATTGTTGGAATATGTCCCTCAATCTCATCGGTTGTAACCTCTGAAAATAAAAGTCAGTGTGACATTACTAATGTCTGGCCAACTAACTGTTCTGAATCCTTTGAAATGTTCCAAGTAACTGTGACAAGGTTGGTGTCTTGTCAAATGAACTATCGTGGTGACAAGAAGTATTCATTGTGACCTTTTGTCGAATGGAGATCTCTGGCCGATAGTATGTTCTTATCGAGCTTCGAGGAGACTCATAGCGACTGGTGTCTTCAGGGCGACTTGATCACTCGGTATGAAGTCCCAGTGACCAAAGAGAGTCTTTTCGATAGCATATGGCCTTCATGGTGACACTAAAGGCTTTTGGTATGAAGTCCCAGTGACAATGGAAGGTCTCGCCGACAAGGATACACTTGGGGTCTTCATGGTGACTCAAAGACTTTGGTGTGAAGTCTTGGTGACTTCGAGAGTCTTGTTGATAGTCTTTGGTAAGACATGAGCACTTGGTGAAAGGTCTTGGAAAAGGTTGAATGTCTTGCCAACTATCAGGTGCTTCGGTGAAACTTCTAGTGACTAGGCAAAACCTCTTGGCAAACAGAAAAGTCTTGCCAATGGAAAATTTGAAGTCGTTGTGACTTGTGAGCATCGGTATGAGTCTTACCAATGTGGAAGCTCTTGCTGATAGAAATGCAATAGATGTTGAAAGGATTTGGTATGAATCTTGGTGATTGTTCAGAGTTTGGTATAGCATGAAGCCCGGTGTGATGTCTTGGCGAAAGATGATAGTCTTTCCGATGAGAACACTCATGTCTATATGACTTGGAGACCTTTGTATAACCTCTTGGAAACAATTAGATGTCTTAGTGATAGCATTGGAAAATGAGTTCAACTGGAGGTCAATGAGAGGTTTCACCAATCATGCTGATAGGAATACAATGGGTTTTAGTATGACTTGAAGGCTTGATGCGATCTCCTAGTCATAGTGATAGTCTCACTGATGTGCATGTTGAGGCCAATGCAACTTGTAAGCTCAGTGGAACCTCCTGCCAATGGAGACGACTCTTGGAAACAATGTGTAAACAGGTCTTGTGGCATTGGGGAGACACTTCTTATGTCTCACCGACATGCGACACATGTTGATCATTGTTGACCGAGTGAAGACTGTTCGATGCAGTGCAATGTGGACTAATCCAAGAAAGAAAAATGTGAACCGTTTGCTAAACCGGTTTTGTGTGGAAGTTGAAAAACACTACATGAGGAAGTGGAAACCTCTTTGTTATGATGATGATGTTGGGCTAGATGATTTGTTTTTTTCTAATCTGACAGTTGGAGAAGAAGGATTTGATAGAGCCTACAGAGAATGAATGTATATACATATGCATTAGATGTTCTGAAGCTGAAGAGAGCTGACAGAGAGAGGGCCGTGTGGCTAGGTGGAAAGGTTGAGGCCATGAGGCCAAAGTAGAGGTAGAGAGAGCCAGGGTTATGCTACTGGAATATCTCCTTATCATGAATGCCATGGTTGATCTCTCTAGATTAGTTGCTACCAGATGTATCCAGAATGAACAAGATGTAATCTCTAAAAAGGCTATGAGCCTAAATTGTATTGTAACCTTCAGTTTTTGAATAATACAATGGCTCGATCTTTGGAGTGTGGGGTTTTTTACCCAAAAGGGTTTTCCCCATGTAAAATCTTTGTGTTATGTTTTTTGTAGTATCTTTCATCTACGTTGTTTCTTGTTTTTGAACTCACATATGTTTTTCTCAGAATGATTAATGTGGGAAATAAACTATGCCTATTTTTTCTTTAAGACATAGTAGTACGTGTCTTTGAGGCAACCTAATCAAAATTGAAGTTACCGAAGGCACCACTGTTTGGAGTTTCTATGAGATGTGCTCCATTCTTTCCCTTTTAAAAATTATATTTTAATTCTTAAGGTGGGACTCATTAGCTACTTGTGGTAAATTAATCCTCTCCCAAAATTCTGAGAAATTAGGAGAGAACTCTGCAACACCAGATCTAAGGATCGTCTACTTTTTGGGTTGCCTAAGTCAATTTTGTTGGAAAGGGATAGAATACCTTCTCCAAGCTTGAAATATGGTTGATTTGACTTGAAGCACCTAGTTGACTTGTTAAACACTTTAAACACCTAAATGCTTCTTAAATCTACATACAAAGGTTTGCAAACACACATCCAAGAGGGGAACAATGGTTGATGGTTAAACAATAGGGGTTTTGCTTAGTCAAATTCCACTTTATTAATCAAACCCTTAATGAAATAATGAAATGCAAGAGAGTGATAAATAAATAACATGCAAATTCTATCAACTTAACAAACCCTTGTTGAAGCAAATCTAATGTTATGTCAATGGATGCTCTAAAATGCTTGATTATTGCTTGATTTGATGTTGTAAGATGCTTGAAGGCTTGTGTGAATGAAAATATTGCTTGAATGTGATGTGTGATTGTAGGAGATGTAAAAAGAGGTGAAAATCACTAATTTATACAATCTTGTGCCTTAGTAATCCGTTGATACCTCATCATAGGGTGACATCAAGTAATTTTGAATAAAAACCCAAAAGTAAATTTGAAAAATTTTGAATTTGGAGTGAAGGGGGACTCATTCACCACCCATGGCGAATGGGTCCCACCTAGGACTTGAAAATGGTTGTCAAGAATTAAGTCATGTTCAATATTATTTGTCGGGTTTACATTCAAAAATACACTTAATTAAAGCTTATAAGGGCATAAAGGGGTCAACTAAAGCATAAGAAAGGTGTAAATAGTGAAGTTGTGCCTAGAAAAACATGAAATCTTGTTACAAGACTTTACAACACTTCAAAATAGGACTTGATAAGTGATGAAAAGGTGATTTTTAGGTGAATTGCAATTAATAGAGTCTAGAAGAGTATAGAAATGAATTACAAAACTTCACAACACCATCACAAGATGTCATTATTTGAATTTTAGTACTTAAATATGCATGTACAAGCCATATAAAATCAAAGAAAAATAGACCAAACATCATGAAGCAAGGCCTAAAAGACCATGAAAATTACAAGGGTTCAGTTTTCTATGGTGCATTTGGTAAGATGCTCATGGAGGCATTGTCTACTAAAAGCCTTCGATAAGACATCTCAAATTATTTGGTTGTGAAGCTTACGCTCATGTTTTGATTGAGAAGAGGTAAAAGTTGGAAAAAAAAGTTGTTAAGTGTATCTTTATTGGCTATCGTGTCAGTGTGAAAGGGTACAAGCTTTGGGATCGAAAAGCTCAGAAGGTTCTCTATAGTAGAAGTGTGATCTTTAGAGAGATGAAACCTTCCTTTATTGAGCTACAACCATAGAAAGAGGAGAAATAGAAGAAGGAGGTCATTCATATTTCCCCTACTCCATATAAAGAATAACCAAGTACTCCTAATGGACCTAATGATGTGGAGAGCTCAGGTAGCTTTGAAATTTCTAAAGAAGAAGGAAAAACTCAACCTCAGCCTTTGAGGAGGTCTACATAAATTAGGCAAGAATTGGAAAGGTTTTATTATTCATTATTGGATTCCAATTGCATATTTTCCTTGATTACTAATACTCATGAGCCTAGGACAGTTAGAGAGGCTATGGGTATGAATGATTCAAATTCCTAGATGCAAGCCATGGATGAAGAGATGGCTTCATTGAAGAAAAATAACACTTGGGATAATTCGGTACCTTTTCCTATTGGATGTAAACATGTCGCTTATAAATGGGCCTTCAAGAAAAAGTGTGGTCCAAATGGTAGTGTTGAGAAGTATAAGGCACATTTTCTCACTAAAGGGTTTTCCCAAGTGGATGGAATTGATTATGAAAATATATTTTGTCCTATAGTGAAGGGGTATGTGCAGGATCATCATGAAAAGAATAGGCCCTTAAGTGGCAAAAAATTCAAAAAAATCAGTGTTACGCAACTTTACGTAAAAATTTGAATAAGTTATCTATATTATTTCAAAAATATGTAAGAATAGAATCTATAGAAAATTGAATGTAGTTTCTAAACTACTAGGTTTATTTAAAAATAAATAAAATCTATATGGTGAAAATTTGAAATTTCAATGCAGTAGTACTAAAATTTCAGGGAAAAAATAAAAGTAGGTGTTTTTCTAACCACCTAGCCATAATAAAATGATAATATTTTTTTTATAATATTTTATATATAAGTAGAGGACTCATTTTCGGATGTGATGCATATTTTTTTGTAATTGTTTTCCAAGTAAATAATTAATTATGAATTTTTAATTAAAAATTTTAAAAATATAAAAGCTCGTATGCCTAACCACCTTAACTTGGTCAAAACTTCATGAAATTTAATTTTTATTTTTTAATCCTATAGTATGTGAAGCATAGAATGTGACGCATGTTTCAGATTCAAAAATGTGATACCATTTGAAAGTTATAGATTTTTTCAATCATCCTATCGATTAGGACTTTAGTCATAATTCTAATAGAAAATGAATAATAATTATTTATTAAATTCAAATTAAAGAATAATTTATATTGGTGGAAAGCTGAGAATCTCCTCTAAAAACCCTTTTCATTTCATCAATTTTTAGTTAAAAAAAAGTTGTCAGCCACATACCCTACAAATACCCATAATATTGCCACTTTTTGGCCCATCATGATCCTGCACATACCCGAAGCTAACATCTATCTATCTTCTATTGTCACTTGCAACTGCATATGACTTAGAAGTGGAACAAATGGATGTGAAGAAAATTTTCTTGATGGTGATTTGGAGGAAGAGATTTACATTTGGATGTGAAGACAATGTTCCTTGATGGTGATTTGGAGGAAGATAATTTGTTGAAAAATGTAAAGAAAATTTTGTTTGCAAATTGAAGAAGTCTCTTTATGGTTTGAAATAGTCTCCTAGAATGTGGTATCAAAATTTTGATACCTATTTTTTCATTTGGATTTCAAAGGTCTAAATCTAACCATTGTGTATAATTTCAAATAGGCAATGGTCACATTCTCATTATTTTCTTATATGTTAATGATAATTTGTTGTTGAGAATGGTAAAAGTATGATTTCAAATTTGAAGTTGTAAATGTAATAGCAGTTTGAGATGAAAGACCTGGGTGTAGCTAGGTACATTCTAGGAATGGAAAGAGATAGAGCTAATAGAAATCTTTGGTTAATCCAAAGCAAGTATGCGAACTCCATGTTGGAGAGATTCAACATGGTAGGTTGAAAATAATTTGTTGTTCCTATGATGTTGGGAACAAAGCTTTCTATAAATGATTATCCAAAATATTCTACTGAGATGGAGGACCTGGCCAAAGTACCATATGCAAGTGTATTTGGTAGTCTAATGTATGTGATGGTGTGTACAAGACTAGAAATTTCCCAATTAGTGGGAGTTTTTAGCCATTTTATGGCTAATCCTAGATGGGTGCATTAGGATGTGGTTAAGAGAGTGTTTAGATATTTATGGGGTCTTTTGAGTATGCCTTGTGTTTTTATGGTTATCCTTCTAGACCTCAACATTCTATGAGATTTTGAGGATATATGGATTCAAATTGGGTAGGTTACACTGATAGTAGAAGATCCACCAGTGGTTACATGTCTATGATTTTTGGTGGTGATATAAGTTGGACGAGTAAGCAGCAGGCTATAGTCCTATTGTCCATGAAAGAGGTAGAGTATATGGCAGCCACCCATGCTTGTAAGGAAGCCACTTGGCTTAAGATATTTTGTTCTAATATTGGATTAGATGTAGGATAGATTACTATTTTTTGTGAATATCAAAGTGTGATTTTCCTAGCAAAGAATCCTACCTTCCATGCTAGAAAAAAGCACATTGATGTTTAGTAACATTTTGTTCTTGATATGGTAGAAGATGGAAAGGTGAACCTAAAGAAGGTTGAAAATTTGGTGAATATTGTAGATGCACTCAAAAAACTAGTGAGCATAAAGAAATTTATATGGTGTTCTGATTCCATGGGCCTTGGGGATCTAAGCAGATGCTTTTGTATGGCTCTAGATAATTCTTCAATAAGTGGGAGAATGTTGTGATTAAGGTTTCACAACCTCAGAGTCCTAATACTAATTTATTTTGATGTAATTAATTCATTTATTTGTATAATTTAAATTTCTATAGTGTCATATCACTAATTGGGACCCACCAGTTGGGTGGAATCACCATTGGAAGTGACTAGATAACACATAATCATCCCAAGTGGACATAGGCATCCCACTTTGAAATCTACGACATATGAAAAATTCTATGATGCATCATAAGGAATCTTTGAATGTATGGGAGAAAGTTGGTGCCCATGTTGGGTTATGATAGGATGTCAGAGAATTGGCTATTTTTAGTCAGTTATAATAGATTCTCTTATAGTTGTAAGTGCTATCAACTATGATAGATTCTATGACAATTTTAGGATGTACAAGGCATCTATCATAGCATATTTTTAGCATATTCAAGCTGCCCAAACTTTGAAGAAGAATATTTGCATGTATGGAAATTATGAGGGGTGTAAGGGAATATGTCACATGTGTCTAAATGCATGTATATAGCATTGAATATTGTGCCATGTAGATTTGGACAAGCCTCACCTTCTAGAGACTTCTTGAAGCTTGTATCTGTCTATAAAATGAGTACCTTGGATTATAGAATGCATAGTTTGTTTGCAAGTAATGAATTACTGCTAGTATCACTCTAGAATAGGTTTTCGTGTTGAAGCACTTGTTGAAGAAGCTTTGTACTTGGTGATATCTTGTATTCATTATTCAAAGTAATATAGAAGTACTATGATTTTGGAGGGTGGGGGTTTTTACCTGAAAGGGTTTTCCCCATGTATCTTTGTTGTCACTATTGTATGCATTGTTGTTTAATTCATTTATTCTCTATGTGTATCTCTTATGGTAATAGTAAAAGGTGTTAAAAAAAATTGTAACTCTCCCTTGCTTAGATTAGTGTTGGAAGTTGTTTCGACTCACCTAGATTCTTTTCACAATGAAGGTCAAGAAGAAAAAACAACAGGAAAGACCTTACTCCACAATAAAGCTTGTGGCATTGTTTAACAATATTGTGTAAAATTGTATGCTAAAGGAAACCATAGAGCTATATAAGGAATCAAATGAGGTGTAAAAGGCCACCATAATTGAGGCTATTGTCAAGTTCATTGTGGTACCTTAAGTAGATTTGAAGAATATTAGGGAGGATAGTCCTGATGATGTATGGTACAAAGGAAGATTTTTCTCTATGCTTATAACCTAATTTTGATGGTTGTTAGAAGATTCTAAATCTAATATTTCATCCTTTTTAGAAAATTATTTTGGGATATATGAATTATAGAGTCTAGTTTAGCATTATTTAGTCATTTCCTATACATTGTGTTGGTGTAGTAGATTTTTCACTCCTCCACAAATGAGTTCTTGATGTTTCAGTGTTGAAGATAAGCTTCCAAATGTTGTATGACTATGAATTCTAGATGGTATCATGTTTTGAGGTCCACATGTTATGAATTGGATGAACATTTGAATGTTTTTTGGTTTAGGTCCTATGTTTTGTTGACTTAACACATTTGATGTGTATGTTAAGGATTTATATGTGTTGTGATTTTATATGGGATCTATTTTAGGTCCATCTTGTCCTATCTTATGGAGTTTTGAAATTTGAATTTTTGCACAAATTTAAGTTGAAATTTTTTGGGGCTGACTAGTTGAATTTTGTGTTGCACCCAATTTGGTTGACCTAATTGTTGTTTCACTTGATATTGATATATATATGGTGGATTGATTTTTATTTTTTTGATAATATATTATGGGTGCAAGATGTGTGATGTGATTTTGATTAGAGCAAAGACAAGTTTTAAATATTGAGATCAAAATTGTACGAATGTAGAGTAGGGAAGAGCATTGATCCAGATCAGTGTGAAGTTTGATATTATAGTTCACTGGAACTATATTCCAACATATTGTAGATAAAATTCGTAACTGCTCAAAATAGGTTGTGAGCCACCCCTCTCTTTTCTATCCTTTTTTGTATGAATAGTTAGTTCACTTGGATAGTGAGTCCACCTATAATCAACATTTCTATAATATACTATAACCATTTATAATATATTGTAAGCCAACTCTCTCCATGGGTTTTCCCATTCTAGGTTTTCCATGTAAAATTATTTGTTTTCATGTGTTATGTGATGTTGTGGATGTTTTCATGATTTCTTTCCTTCCTCCAATTGAATATGATTTGGTAATTACATGGCTAATGTTTGAATTATTTAATAGAACATTGATTCACCCCCCTCTTAGTATTTTGAGTGTTCAACATACTTCTCATGATGAGCTACTAGTCCTCCTTGTAGTCGGGTCACACTGTTTATTCCATGAAGCTCATTCAAGATGTAGAAAATAAAACACACAACCAAAGTACCATAATTAAATGGGCATTTATTTTCCTTGGTTTTCTTCAAATTCTCCATCATTTTTTTCCTTACAAACTCACAATGATCATAGTCAACACCTTTTCAGCCATGTCATATGCCACATTGGTTGTAGTGCTAGATACTAGGTTTTCCCTATTTGTGTAGTAGATATTATAACCAATTAACATTGTTGCATATCTCACAATTGAATTTCTGATGGGATTTACTACTAGAGCTCTCTTATCATATGTTCAACCTATTAGTTCCATTACAACTTGATTCTTAACATATTTTAACACGAGAAGAGGTTTGGTGGAGAATAGACCTATAACCTCTCTAATTACCTTATTTTTTATCATTCTAGTCATGTCAATCCAAAAAAACTTATCATGAATTTTTCTTAGTACAATCCTAACCCATTTGTGATAAAAAAAAATTCAAAAACTAATGTCATAAATCCAATTTCTTCATGACTAGCTTTTGATATTCTATTTTTAGGGAAAAATTATCACAGATAAGTTCTTTCATCCATTTTCCTTCTAGCTTACTATAACCATATTCTTCCATCTTCCATGAATGTAAATCCTTATATCCTCTATTGGAAAATCACCATCTAGAACATGTGAAAATGCACCTAACAAATCATCTTCTATTATTTTTGTAGGGTATTTCTTAAACTTAGGTTGTGGCTTCTAACCAGTATTCCTTCCATTCATTCTAGATCTTCATTGATTATCTTTATTCTGAAATCCATAGCATATATAATAATATCCTTTGAAATATTGAACCATTCTACCATTTTTATCTCCATTTATCATTTGACTTCTACACTTACTATCTATATGACCAAATTTCTTGCATGTAAAGCATTAACGAGTAAAGGATGGAACATTTAGATTCATTATACTTCTACATTCCATTACCTTATGTCCAAAATTATATCAATAATAATAAAAATAAATAAATGATGGGTACCTTTTTGTATTTGGTTGTCCGATCGGTGGTCTTCTAGCTTTATTCCTTTTATTTTTGATCTCCTTCCATTGTTCTTCTTATCTTCAACTTTTGATGTCTAACTTGAACTTTCACCCTTTTCAAATCATAAACCTTCTTTATCTTTAGAGCCTTTCTGATTTGCAATCTTTTCATCAAGCTTTGTAGAACTCGTCTTGAATTTGTCTTCACGACTGCTTACTTTCTCTAGATATGATCTCATATTCAAAACTTCTTGTTGAAGCCTTGCACATTCCTTATATTTGTTTCTCACCATTGCATTCAAATATTCTTCAACTATTTTCCTTTCTTCAACTTTGACCTTAAAACTAATAACGGTTTCATTTGCTTGCTTCAATTATTCACTGACTTCCTTGTGCCTTTCTCTAAAATTATTGATTTTCTCTATCAATTTTCTGATGCATTCATCTACTTCTTTGGTATTTTCTTTCATATCTCTATTTTCACCATCAGTCCTTTCAAAATATTCAAGGGAAGCTTTGAGTTCTCCATATTTTTGAAGCATGCAATCTTCTTCTAAGAATCCAATAGTAGGAATCTTTTTCAAAGGATTAAGTAGTCTTCTAACAACCACATCTTTAACCTCCAAGATCTTCCCCAATTAGTTAAGCTCATTCAAAGGAACCAATATCTGATATTAATTGTTGAACACTCAAAATAATAAGAGGGAAAGTGAATCACTATTATTTTAAATCATTCAAACATTTAAACATTCAATCAACTTAGTAGATTCAATTGTAATAAATGAAATAAATCAAGAAACATCAACAACATCAAATAACAAATGAACCCAAATATTTTTACATGGAAAATCCAAAATGGGAAAACCATGATGAGGACTAGCTCACAATATATTATAATCAGTTACAAAATATTTATAGAAGTTCTCATTGTAGGTGGAGTCATTATCAATGTGGACTCAGTACCCACATAGAAAAATATAGAAGAGAGATTATGGCTCATACCCTAGTTTGAACTATTACAATTGCATCTATCATATACATTAATTATAGTTCCAATGAAGCTCAATATATTGGCTTTGCAAAATTCATTTGATTCTGATCTAATACTCTCCTTTCCTTTCCATTCACATTAATCTAATCTTCTACTAAACATTCACAACTTAAATTTTTTCATCTTTGATGGTATTCACATCACTTACATGTCTCTCATTCTTTACAATCATCAAAACACTAAAAAATGATCTAGCATATATATCTACTTCAAGCATAACATCAATTAGGTCAACCTAATTAGATGTAACATCCAAAATATAGAAAGTGTAACTTGTTGGATCAAATCCTTTCTCATATATTCCATTCAAAGGTTTAATCCTTAAAATTATTTTAAATAGGTCAACATGGACCTATAATAGCTCCCATATAACACCACAATACATATCTGTCATTTGCATACTTTTACACTTATTATGTTGGAACTATAGAAGACCTAATACAAGTATTCTTCAGCTGTGTATCCATATTCAGACATGTACATACCTCAAAACACCATGCCAAATAGACTTCATATTCTATTCATATATGTCAATATCTCCTTAAAATTTCAAAGCTAGAAACTTATCTCTAGATAAGTGTGGACTCCCCCACTCATATACACTGTATAGCAAATAATTGTAACTTGCCAAGCCAAGATTTGGTTACTTATATCTCTCAAACTAGGAGCCAAATCATGATGAAATTCTAGAATTAGATACTTCTGAAAACTAACAAAATAATGTTTGAAACCTCAAAAATGGTTGTTGTATGTATGAATGTATGATTTAGGAGATACAACAACTAATTTTTGACAAGTTTCACTCAAGGAAACCTTAGAGATCTCAATCCAAGGGTGAAATGATGGAAATAGATCTACAATAAGGTTTCCTAGGGTGTGATTAAAGACTAAAAAGGGGTTCACCACCAAGCTAGGGATTAGAAAGACAAGGAATGTAAATGATATGTAAAACTTAAACAATTGGCCTAGAAATGAACTCAAATCATAAGAGTAACCTAAGAAAGTTTAGAGGTGCACCTAGAAACTGAAGAGGCTTGAATGAAGGTCTAAAATCATGGAAATATTGACTTTTAATGCACATTAGGACTCATACACTAGTAGGGGTGATTTTGTCCCAATTTAGAGTTTCAAGCCAAAACCAAAATTTGGAGATACTAAACTAGGATCTAAAGAAAACTCCTAAAAATAGGTATATTGGGACTCATACGCCACAAGAGGAATTTTTTTTCCAATATTAGGGTTTATCTTAAACTCTATAATCCTATAATTTTCTCTAGTAGCTTTCCTCCTATAAAATATCCAATTCGAAAACACTTAATTCCATCTTTTAGGTGACTCTTTGTGATCTTGTAAATAAGGTGACAACTTTCAAAACTTTGTAACTCTTCTCCAATATTTATATTCAATGAATCTTCAACCTAGATGTGCAAATCACACATCAAAGAGGGAAAAAAAATATTTTGTTAGTGGATAGGGGCTTTCCTTGGTCAAACCCCATTTTGGTAATCAAAACTTGAAATGAATAGAAATTTATAATGAAGGAATGATGAATGCACAAATAAGATATCTTACAACTCACCAAACCCTTTGAATAAAGGCTGCAATCTTGTATGTAATGGATAGCATGAGTGTAGATCTTGATTCTTTCTTGAATGATATGGGTCTTGACTTGAATTCTTGAATCATAAAAGCCTACATCACAAATGTTAGCTCAAAAACAAACATGATGCATGATGAATTTGGCATGATGCACAATACTTGAATAATGCTACAAAATGCTTGGTAATCACTCTTGAATTCTTTTGGATTCTATATAATTCTCTCACTTGAATTATCATAAGATCACTTGAATTTCTAAGACAAAATATGTGAAATAACCTTGTATTTATACTTGTTTATGCAAACTTTCTCAAAATTACAACACTACAAGCTGACATCGGATCTAAGAGAATAAAATCATGCCAAGAATTTGAGTTTAAATTAGGTACAAGCTAAGTGGGACTCATATTCCAACTATGGAAGATGAGTCACATTAGGATAAGCTTGGGACAAATTTTTCAAGAAAGGCTTAGTTTAATGTTAAGTTTAGATCTAGGCTCCAAAACTCAAGTGGGACCCATATGCCCAAGGTGGTGTATGAGTCCTGTAACTGAGGGTAAATTTTAAGGTTTTAGATTAATCAATCAAATGAATGTAAATCATAAATGACAATAAACCCAAAGTTCTATAGAGCACAAAGGAAATTAAACAATGGAACAATTATACCTGTAAATCACAATTCCCATGATTACCTCCATAGCACCTTCTTACTTGTTGGATGATGTTGCCCTCAGATTCGTTATGTGAGCAATCTGAAAAATGTCTAAGTCCTACAACAAGCCTTGAAGGATTTGTATAAAAAATTCTAAATGCCTATGACTATGACAATGTCTAAGATTTGATCACATGAAAATAATAATTCTAATGAGAAGCCTAAGAGTGCAAGTGCAAGAGTATAATGCCTATAATATGTGTATGCATAAATATAAAATGTCAACGTGTAATCAAAAAGTGAGAGGAAAATGAAATTTTATAAAAAATGTCATTTCGAATAGACAAACGAGATCGAATTCTACGAAAGACCTAGAATAAGAGGTCTAGATTAAATCTAAGAATCCCTAATCAGGGTTAGGGAAAAACCCTTAATCAAACAATCAGAATAATATCATAGATAATCAGATCGATGATGGAGAATAAATGAGGAAATTAATTAGAAGGAATAAAGATATTCAAAAAATCAAGAAGATAAGATTGCCTGATTTGTGAGATTCAAAAAATTAAGAAGATGAGATTTGGACTGAAGATCAAATTTGAAAAATCAAGAATCTGCCCAATTGATTTTTGGAAGAATAATATCTTTTTGAATTTAATTAATTCAAAATGATGATTTTGTGTGACAAGTAAATAATTTTTTCAGATTATTTACTAAAAAGAGTGAAAGTTAATAAAATCACATCATTTTAAATATTTTCATTTATTTAAAATGAGAGAAAAGTAAAATTAGTAATTAAATAATTAACAATAATTATTTAATTTGGAAGATAAGACTGAATAATTAAATTAATTATTTTATTTATTTAATTGTGACAATTAGTGACATATCAAATAAATAAATGAAATTCATTTATTTAATAATCAGGAAGAATTAATGAAGAAAGGAAATTAAATAAGTTAAGAAATTTATTTAATTAAGGGAATACTTAGACAATTAATGACGTATTTAATAAATAAATGAAATTTATTTATTTAATAATCATGAAGAATAAAAGGACATGAATTAATTAAATAATTATGAATTATTTAATCAATAGTCGAATGTGAACCAAGGACATAATTAAATGTCATAATTATGCTAGGACAAAAGTGGTAAAAATGAAGCTTCCTGACCTAGGTCATTTTTAGGTGTCTACATTTTGCCCCTCTTTGTCATAATGTCTCTTGTCGCATTGTGACAAAGAAAATAAGTCAAAAAATGCCCCAGTGCAAAATAAGATGAGGAAGAATGATGAGGGTAGTGGTATGCCCCCTCGAGAGGATACACAGGTTCCAAGAACATGGGTGTTCTCTCGAAATTAATGAGAAGACTAGAATATGAAGAGACAAAGAAATGTTAGTGAAAAAGATGTGGATGATGATATGGATGCAATGCCTATATGAGACAGGTGAGAGAAGATGACATGACTAAAGAAGATGCATGTTAGTTCCTAGACCAAATCCTTCAAAAAATTGCCATAGGACTTTAATATTTATTCCTCTTAATCATCATTGGGCAGTAAAAATGACACAAATGGACAACAAACACCATGATATGATGTAGACCAAGGTGTGCAAGGACATCCATTTGAAAAACAGACAGTCACAAACAAGGAATGTCCTAACTCATACTAAGGGCGAAGTTGCCCTAGTCTTTTTGTCAAGACAATCCATAGACAGCAGTCAAAGAAAATAAAATAGGCCAGGAGATGTCATTGCACCTCTAAATCCTTCATGGGACATCCTCGAGGTAGCTAGTAACATGACAAAAAAGATAAGACAATAAAAATATAATACAAAATAGCCAAGATAGTCAAAAGATAAGACAAGATAGACCAAAAAAATTAATAGCCATTTAATTTTGTTTGCCAATGTTTGTTTGCCAAAGATTGATTTCTTGTCGATTTGATAATTTTGACAGTTTAAGAGTTTTGCCAATTTGATGGTGTTGACAGTTTGACGAGGCCTATTGTCAGGAAGGCCACATCCTGAAAAAGGAAAAGGACATTTTGATGAGGTCCAACTCCAAGAAGGCATCTCAAAGAGGGCCAAAGAGTGACAAGATTGACATTTTTTTATTAATATGTTTTGGCAAGTTGACTGATGTTGACTGTATGATTGATTGGACTGTGGTGTTTGATTTTGAAAAATTTTGACATTGACGTTTCGAATGACTGTCTTGTATCTGAGTTTGACTATGTCTGACTTATTTGACCGATGTGACAATTGTGACAAATGCCATGATTTTATTTGGACCAACCTAAAAGGACTGACCTAATGTCTCGGTGACTCATCGACTGATGGCCTTGCCTACGTAGCAAATGTGTAGAGACAATGTAGTTCGACAATGACATGGATTGATTGAAATGAATGACTTTGACTCCATTTTTAGGATTTTGACATTGATTTGGATGTTTTTGTGTTTTTCTTCAGGACGTTTTATGATTTTTAGGTCTTTTTTAAAGACATTTTGTGATGTTTTGGTCTTTTTTCAGGACATTTTATGATGTTTTTGTCTTTTTGTAATTTTATGATTTTTTGGATTTTGACATTTAAGAGGATCGTGACAAATGCATATGACTGATGCCTACACATGAGAATCCAAGGAAAAACATGATTGTGCCCATAGTCAAGCTAAATACCAATTGACAGGTGATGACAACATTGTTTGACGTGGGAATGACGCATCCTGAAACAACGTGAGGACGATGACAATAATGTGATGAAAGTATGGAGGTCTATAGCCGGGCTAGAAACGCAGTCAAGTAAAATTTTGGATAATGTGCTTGTATGAATTAGACTCATTGCATTTGGAATGACTTGGTTAGGACTAGATGGGATGATGATTATCCTTAGACCATTTGACAAGGGAAAGCCAAGATAGGTGATATACATGAAAGGATAAGAGGTGGTCTTGGTAAAGGATGGGAGACATGAGACTAAGGGAATTGTCATATGATTTTCAAGGACTATGTCATATAAGGACAATAAGACTATGACAGTCAATGATGTTTCGTGAATCATGTATGACCGAAGGATAGACATGTCAAGAGTTTTCCCAAAGCATGATTTATGTGTGCCAGTTTTATGTCAAGATCAAGATAGGTGGGAATGATATGGATTAAATGGTCAGATTCCAATGTCAAGAGGAAGGCCTAGGATATGAAACGACTTGCCCCTAAGTGTAAGAGTCCACATAGATGATTTATTTTACACATGACGCCTGTTTGCCAGGTTTTCATCATGGTACTTATCCAAGGCACCTATTTGCCAAGTTTTCACCATTGGATGAAATTTTTCTCTTTACTATTTTCTTGACTTTTTGATTTTTTTGGTGTCACCAAGATGCTTGTTTGCCAAGTTTTCATCAAGATGACGATTTTTTTAAATTATTCAATTTTATTTTATTTTTGTATTTTTGATACCTGCAGATAGCCTAGATGCTTTAGATGACCACTAACTATTTTGAATCCATTGATGGTGTTGATGTAGAGACTGGTGCCATGATATGCCAATAACGACCTTGCTGAAGGAGTTGTATTGTCAGGATCGTAGCACTTGTATACAACTGATCGATGTCATTGTGGTCCTTTCTGATACTAGAGTTGGCCTTATCAGAATACGCACATCGCGATAGAGTACCATGAGAGTCCTTGTGGTAAAGAGTTGCTGCCATGATGTGACGGATTTGTGATGTGAGATTTTTGGACTTTAGACGAGATGTAGGGTTATGACAAATGATGGTAGATGTGGAAATATTGTTTGGACATTTGGATGAATCACTTTTTATTTTCCAAACTTGGGATGGTGGATGATGGATTTTGGAGGGATGGTGTTTGGGACCAACACTTTTATATGCCTTGATTGATGACCATTTTGAAGGAGGTGGACATTTGTTGTATGTGGGAGTCCTCTTGTCTTGTGGCTCCACATTGTGATTGACTTTTGTATTTGACTTGGTGTCTTTGTTTGATCCATCTTTCTTTGGGATCCATTTTAATTTCATTTGTCCACTTGTCCTTTTGTTTGATTCAATGGCCTTTGACATTTGATTTTGATCTTTGACTTGTAAGACTTTTGTTTTTGTTGGTCCCAAAGGGAAGGTTTATTTATGATGGAATGATGGTTTATGGTGTGGGTGGAGGGGGTGATGGCAGTAATCTTATGACAAGGATTTCTCATGGACTTCATTTTGACATTTGTATCTAAAAAAGTTTCCCCCAGTATCGAGGAGGTACCACTGACATCGTTTGATTTGTTGTCTGAGGAATAGCCAAGACCTTGATGTTTGTAAGTTTCTTGAATGCCTTGCTCGTGTATGCCTAGTCCTTTGCCTTGATATTGCACGCTTTAACAGATTCTATTTGCGATGGGGTATTTGTTGTTTTGAAAGCAAGATGCTAACCCATCATGAGGTATGTCAATACTGTCACTTGTAATATTTTCATCTGCAAGAAATCCTGCTCTGACATAGATAGATGACCCTAGTTGATAACGTGTCTTAGCTTAATTGTCATGTTGTACATATTCCTGACTGATATCTTTGGTATGATCATGTGACATGTCAGGTTCAAATAATTTTGTTGATGCTTCGAAGCCATCATTATTTTTAGTGTCATAGAGCCCAATGGTTTTAGCTATAACTTGATCATATGCAAGCATGTCCCTAGTGGAAGATTCTTGTTTTGGAGGAATATCGTCTATGTGTCCCATGGAGGAAAGTGTCTCATCTTGGGAAGTTTCAATAGTCGAGGCCTTTATAGGGTCAGCAAGTGTTTGATCATGAATGGCATAAAGGTCAAGGAGTGGATCATTTTGGATTTCTTTGTCCATGGTAGGGTCTTGGTTCAAGATGGGGTTGTCATGGATTTGGATTTCTTGGTCAAAGATGGGGTTGTTGAAAATAGGGTCATGGGATGGACTACCTTGTTCTTGACATGAGGGTGATGTTATAATGTCATGCTTTGAGATTTCATTTTGACATGTATCCTCAAGTTTATTAAATGGGATTTGAATTTGGACTATGATAGAATTTTCATGACTAGATGTGGCTTGTGAGGGGGTGACTTGAAAAGGATTAGTGACCAAAGGACTAGGATAGGACGTGGGAACTTGAACTGGACTAGTATATGAAGGACTAGGATATGACATGGGTACTTGCATTAGACTAGTATGTGAAGGGCTAGAAGAGGACATGGGTACTTGCATTGGACTAAATTGTGAAGGGCTAGGAGAGGACATGGGTACTTGCATTGGACTAGCATGTGAGGGACAAGGATAGGACATGGAGTCTTGGACTGGATATGTCATGGAGTCTTGGACTGGATTAATTATTGAAGGACAAGGATATGACATGGAGACTTCGACTGGATTGGTGTAAGGTTGCTTGAAATAGGACATGGAGACTTGGACCGAATCGGTATGGTATGATGTGGGGACTTGACATGAGTTGGTAGATGGTTGATAAGGCATGTAGACTTGGATGAGATTGATAGGTGAAGGGTCAGAATATGACATGGATGTTTGGAATGGACTAGTTGATAGTTGGCTTCCCTTGTCAAAGTTAGGATAACGGTGAGTAACGGATGTTTGTTGTGAATTCATGGTAGGGTTTGTGTCAATTGACTGTTGATGGTGAGGGTAGATGGATGGAGGTGGCAAAGTATTTATGTCAAATCCTTGTGGTAACTTAGCCCCTTGGTCCAAAAGCATGGCTAGATACCTTTGAGGGTCATGTAAGATTGATTTTTTACAAAGGAGACTATATCAGGATTTTGCATTGCAGCTTCTAAGTCTTTCACATATACTCGTCCATTTTGGTCTCTTTGTATGAATGGTTCAAAAAAAAATTGTGTTGAAGATGGCATGTTCATGGGAGATTGCATGTTCATGTTGTGAAATGGGTCAAAAAAGGTCCAATGTTGGTTTGTGTCATAAATGTTATTGTCAATGTTGGGATTGGAATCTTGTCGAAAGTTTTCCATTTGTTGTTGTTGTCCTTGAAGCCTAGTCTCAAGCATAAAAGGGATTTTCTCAAATGAGGATGATGAGAACGAGAAGTAAATGCAAGGATGGCACTAGCCTATGTTTTTTGGATTTTTAGGATAAGGGATGATAATGTAAGAAAGTGAGGATGACCTAAAATGACAATGTTGACTCAAAGATTACCAATGCAAGATTTAAGATGACAAGTAGTTTTGTATTTTTAGAATAGGGTATGCTTGATGCAAACTAGGACTAGTGTGACTTGGCAAAAGGAAGTTCCTAAACACTCTAAGCGCAATCGTTTCTTTCTAATTGGAAATACCAATGGACTTGAAAGTGACAAGGATGACAAAAGACAAGTGAATTTTCTGAACTAGACTAATGAGTTGGAAAAATTTCACCAAAAGGACAATGACTAAAAGAATGATGACATAGTCCAAGGGTAATCGAATTTTGAAAGTAAAGATTTTGCAAAGTATGACAAGATTAACCTAAACCAAGGTATGGAAGATGACAGCCTATGGTCAAACTAATGTCAAAAGACTATGACTATGACACCTAAGGGTTGAAATGACAATTGAAAAATCTATACCTAAAGGTGTAAATGCAAAATGATGGAAAAATAGTGCAACCTTTGAGCAATTTCAGGATAGTTTTTGACAGAGACTTGCTGAGGACAGTGTTTGGAACAGACTGAAGCTATCTTCATTTGGTTTATGGTCTATGACAGATTTTTAAATTTTGCTAGGAAAATGCGTGTTTCCAGGTCACGAATACAGTTCAAATGAGCGAATACGGTTTGCAAATGCATCGCAAGATGACTGTAAATTGATTTTCTGAGTTTGTGTTTGAAAAACCGAGGTGTTGACAGTGTGACCTTTTGTGTTGAGGTGTTCCAATGTTGCTTTGTGTTGTTTCAGTAACTAGAAGACACTTGGCAAGCATGATATTTTCCAAAAAATGTACAAACACATAAGAGACAAGCACGATCCTAGGTTAGGCCATGACAATATCTGCTAGAATCCACATGGGTTTCCCCAGCCGCATATCAGTAGCAGGTGAATTTAGAAGCTTGGCTGCACGAGCTCCCCCTTACAGTGCACTCTCTTCTCAGGCCAACTAAGCTTCCAACCCCCATGAAACTCCCATGGCGGATTGATCACCTCTACTAAAGACTGCATAGACGTGGAAGGCTTCACACCGACCGATGTTGGACTAGCAAAGAAGGATTTGGGCTTACTATACAAGAGTTTTTAGTTCGGGACCGCTATTCAAGTGGCCATACATGGGGCAAGAGATTAATCACCATTAAGGTGGCACTCCAACCTGAAGAGGTTAAGCTCAACAGGGTTTAAGGGAGTACAACTCCATCCATATGACTCATTTGCACTCGCAATATTAGGTTTTCCCTTAAGATTTACATTTATATACCGGTTGGGGGTAGCTTGGCCTTAGCTCCATTGCCGGTTTGAGCCACGTTGGGGTGATGAAATCCCCAGGTAGGCCTAATTTCTAGAGTTAATAACCGTTTCTCTTACACCTAGGATCGCTCGAAAGAACAAGGGGAGAGGATACTCCAATTACTAAGTCAGGGTAATAACAGATAAAAATGGGTTTGGTTTTCTAATCACCAGGTTTTCACCAAGTGAGAGCATACTCACCTACCATTTTGCAAACACAGTCAAGCAAAGCAAACATGAAAGTTATTTTTATGTGCCCCAAAATGAAATGTTTGCTAATCTATAAAAAGACAAGCACATTATTTTCTTATTCCATCTTTGACATTCGAACCTGCAGACAATGAATTAGTAGTTTTCTATGAAATGATCTTCGACACACGAATAGTAACCACCACACGCTGGAAACGAAGATTAGTCACAACTATTAGAGAGTTAGCTAGTCACAACAAATCTGATTTTTTTTAAAAAAATTGAAAGTAAAATGAAAAATACAAAGGATAAAACCTATCTAAAATCTCAAGAGGTTTCCAAAAATGTAAATAAATTAGAAAGTTATGGTTGAATATTTGGAAAGTAGGGCTTTGTCCACAATGATTCCAAACCTGCAACAAAAAGCAAACAAGCCCTGCAACAAGAAGAAACCAACTCCAAAAATTCCTCTTTATTTGTCTAAATATGTCAGGTTCACCAATGTAACTGAGGGTAAATTTTAAGGTTTTAGATTAATCAATCAAATGAATGTAAATCATAAATGACAATAAACCCAAAGTTCTATAGAACACAAAGGAAATTAAACAATGGAACAATTATACATGTAAATCGCAATTCCCATGATTACCTCCATAGCACCTTCTTACTTGCTAGATGATGTTGCCCTCATATTTGTTATGCAAGCAATCTGAAAATGTCTAAGTCCTACAACAAGCCTTGAAGGTTTTGTATAAAAATGTCTAAATGCCTATGACTATGACAATGTCTAAGATTTGATCACATGAAAATAATAATTCTAATGAGAAGCCTAAGAGTGCAAGTGCAAGAGTATAATGCCTCTAATATGTGTATGCGTAAATATAAAATGTCAACGTGTAATCGAAAAATGAGAGGAAAATGACATTTTATCGAAAATGTCATTTCGAATGGACGGATGAGATCGAATTCTATGAAAGACCTAGAATGAGAGGTCCAGATTAAATATGAGAATCCCTAATTAGGGTTAAGGAAAATTCATTAATCGAATGGTCAAGATAATACTTCAGATAATCGGATCGACGGTGGAGAATAAATGAGGAAATTAATTAAAGAAATAAAGATTTTCGAAAATCAAGAAGATAAAGATTGCCTGATTTGTGAGATTCAAAAAATCAAGAAGATAAGATTTGGACTGAAGATCAGATTTGGAAAATCAAGAATTTGCTTGATTACTTGATTTTTGGAAGGATAATATCTTTTTTAATTTAATTAATTCAAAATGGTGATTTTGTGTGACAAGTAAATAATATTTTTCAGGTTATTTACTAAAAAGAGTGAAAGTTAATTAAATGAAATCATTTTAAATATTTTTCATTTATTTAAAATGAGAGAAAAGTGAAATTAGTAATTAAATAATTAAAAATAATTATTTAATTTGGAAGATAAGACTGAATAATTAAATAAATTAATAAATTTATTTAATTGTGACAATTAGTGACATATCAAATAAATAAATGAAATTCATTTATTTAATAATCAGGAAGAATAAAGTGTATAGAAGGTAATTAAATAAATTAAGAAATTTATTTAATTAAGCGAAGACTTAGACAATTAATGACGTATTTAATAAATAAACAGGATTTATTTATTTAATAATCATGAAGAATAAAAGGACATGAATTAATTAAATAATTATGAATTATTTAATCAATAGTCGAATGTGGACCAAGGACATAATTAAATGTTTTAATTATGCTAGGACAAAAGTGGTAAAAATGAAGCTTGTAGGCCTAGGTCATTTTTAGGTGTCTACACCAATAAAAGAATAGAAGATTCACAACTTGGGAGATGTAGTGTGACACATCAATCCACTAAGAGGAATGTAATATGCTAAGAGAGTTCACAGTCTTGAAGGACATCACACCCAGTGTCACCAAAAAGGAAAAAAACATCGCATTAAGTAAGAAGACTACATAATGAAACAAGAAATGCAAAAGAATAGTATCAATGAATTCACCCACTTTAAAGAAATCACTAAACACCATGGTGTGAGAAATTACTTTAAAGTAGAAAAAGATTAATAAAAATTACAATAAATTACTTTAAATTACTTTAAATTACTTTGAAGCTATGAATAGGGGTTTCCCCCTAACTTAAATCCAAAAATCACATAAGGGATCCACAAATTTGGGGTCAGTATGTCTTTGCTATAATGTTTTTAGAGAGATAATAACTATCATCATTCCCCAAATCCTCATGGAACTGGAAGAATGACACAAAAAAGCTTAGGTTCAACATGGAAGAGACCTAAATGTCTTGATGCCTTGCGTCATCCCTGAAAGGAAAACACAAGACCAAAGAAAAGAGAAAAGGAAAATCTTTTTGGTCAACATGGAAGAAACCTAGATGTTTCGATGCCTTGTGTCATCCCCAAAAGGAAAACTCAATAAAAATGAAAAGGATAAAGGTTTATGACATATAGAAGAATGTAGGTACAAATAGAGGAATGTCACAAAAAGAGAGGTACATCAAACATGATAGTATGGTGGATCACATTATCCACATGCAATCACACAAAACATGTAAAATAAAATGAAGGAAAGACTAGTAAGGTGCATGCGAGTCAACCTCTAACAAGTCATTTGCATCCCAATCTTGCTCATTGTATACTAAAGGATGAAAAATAGCCAAAGGGACAATAGAAAGTGCCAAACTAGGGTCATTACCAAGTTTAACAATCTTCCCAGGATAATTATCATTTAAGCTCATAGAAGAGGAAAATAGTGTATTCAATTCACTATGAACTTCATCAATTATAGCAACCCCATCATCATCATCTAAGTTAATCACAATGGGAGGTCAAATGATAATTTCCAAAGAAGGATTTAGGTCCTATTGTGGTATAGGATATTTTTGTTGAGGCAAAGAGGGACATCATGTATTTCCTCAATAAAGTTTAGATTTTTATTTTCTTTGTTGTTTTCTTCATTTATCCTTTGAGAAAGAGCACAACATCTATGCATATTCTCTCTAACATTTCTATTTCTTTTAGTACAATTTTCATGTTTCATTTTTGTAGGAGCAGGTTTATCAACCATAATTTTCATTTCTTCCCTAAGGGGAGGAATGAAAAGAACCATAGGAGGCTATTCAACCACTTTCTCTTTAGCTTTGTAAAATTGTCTTATCTTAGAAGGAATGATAGGATTTCTTTAGTTATCTCTTGGTCTTTTGTAGGAGATAGGCATAGGATTTTTCTTAGGTTGGTCTTGATGGTTTGGATTGTCTTTAGGTTCAATCATGGTTCCTTCAAGGATGGTAGGATCAATCATAGGTTGAGGCATGTTTGTGAGAGATAGGTTTTCTATGCATTTTTAATTAAAATTTTGGTATGATTTGAAAAAGAAGTCCTCATGAGGTTTAATAGGTTTCATAGGCTCAGACTAAAAGAAATCCAATAAAAATTCTCATGGGAACTCAATATTACATGTATTGAACTTTATGTAAATCATTATTTCCATATTACAAGGAGCACCTTCTCACCACTTATCTTAACTCATCCTTGTCCTAAATTTTTGGGGGAAATGAGGTTTTGTAGCTTTGTTCTAGTATGACACTTGTTGTTGATCCTTTGGCAGGTATTCACATTTTGTATATGATGAACAAGATTGGGATGTGGAAGAATTTCTTTAGTTTGGCTTGCATGTGTCATACTAGCTTTTTTATTTCTATGTTCTTTGTGATATTATGTGTATAATGTGATCCCTGTATTGTCCTTCTTGCGTGTCTTTATGTATGTAAAATTTCTCTGGATGAGCCTTGTTACTCTAATGGTGCAAGGCTATAAATGAATTGAATCTATTCTAAAATTATTCTTATCTAAATTATTCTATCATAAACATTATCCTTTTCATTTCATTTTTTTTCCTTTTGGGGATTATGCAAAGTGTTGAGACATCCAAGTCTCTTCCATTTTGACCCAAAATCCTTTTCTTTCTTTTTTCTCTCTCAATGTGTCACTCTTCCTTTGTGTTTATTTTTCTACACATATTTGGGGAATGATGATGGTTCCAAGATCTATTATGTCATTGTAACAAAGAAATTCATTGACCTCAAATATGTGGATCCCAAGATTTTTTATCTTTGTATTGCATGTGGGAGCAACCTCCTTTTGCATGACATGGATTTATTTAGAAGCATATGTTTTCCATAGGGATTTCCAAATAATTTGTTATTTCCCTTTTATCAATTGGCATATATCATTTATACTTTAAACTAATTGCTCACAACATGGTGTTTAGAAATTCCTTTAAAGTGGGAGCATACATTGGCATTATTTTATTTTGGAATTAAAATTTTGGCATTTCATTCTTCCATTGGTTCATAGAGGTTGAACTTAGTGTAGCATTGGCATAAAATCTTGACCATTTTTATCATTTTTCCTCATCTACTGAACAACGAATTTTCACTAGCCCATGAGTATATATTTTGTTCCCATAGTGGACAGTGGGTTTTCACTTGTGAATTTTTCCATGGAAAACAACACAACCATGTCTATTCCATCATTTTTCTAATGGTTTTATAGACAAAAACACAACTATATCTCATCCATTATTTCTTTTCTTTTTTTCCCTTTTTGCATCAGCTTTAACATTATATGCTTGTTTATCTTGTCTTGATGCACATATGTTACATATTGTTTGTGTCCCTTTGTCCTTATGTTGGTTTTCTATGGGATATTCAATCTTGGGGGCCTGGGAACCTCCTTGATATTTTTTATCCTAGCTTTCGATCATTTGTAGAATTGGACCTCTCTTGACGCATATTTGTCGATACTTTAGTGTGAACTTTTTAGCATGGGCTCATGTGTTGTCACTAAAGTGCAGATAAATGTAACATAGGAATTTGCATACCTTTACAATTTCACACTATGTTTGGGTTTGTTAACTAATTGAAATTAATTATGCTACTTGGGTATGTGCAAGATCATGGTGGGCCAAAAAGTGGCAATATGATGGGTATGTGGTTGATGACTTTATTTCTACCCAAAATTGATGAAATGAAAAGGATTTTTAAAGGAGATTCTCAGCTTTCCACCAATATAAATTATGCTTTACTTTGAATTTAATAAGTAATTATTATTCATTTTCTATTCATAATGACTAAAGTCCTAATTGATAGACTGATTGAAAAACATCTATAGCTTTCAAATGGTATCATATTTTTGAATCCAAAAAATGTGTCACATTCTATGATACACATACTATAGGATTAAAAAAATAAAAACTAAATTTCATGAAGTTTTGACCAAGTTAAGGTGGTCAGACATACAAGTTTTTTATATTTTTTAAAAGTTGTAATAAAAAATTCATAATTAATTATTTACTTGGAAAAAATTACAAAAAAATATGCATCACATCGGTACATGAGTCCTCTACTTATATCTAAAATATTATACAAAATTATTATCATTTTATTGTGGTTAGGGTGGTTAGACAGACACCTACTTATTTTTTCCTTGAAATTTAAGTACTAATGCATTGAAATTTCAAATTTTCACTAAATAGATTTCTTTTTTTCTAAACAAACCTAGTAGTTTAGAAACTACATTCACATTTCTAAAAATTCTATTTTTACATATTTTTGAAATAATATAGATATCTTATTCAAATTTTTATGTCAAGTTGCCTAACTCTGATTTTTCTAATTTTTTTGCCACTTAAGGGCCTATTTTTTCTATGATGATCCTGCACATACCCACTTATTTGTCAAATTATGCATTTCAATGCCCTAATTATCTCACTTTTCAAAGTGGAAACCTATATTTAATTAATGCAATTAACATTTTAATCACCCTTAAATTAATTTTTCCTAGAATTTTGGGATAGGACCCATTCACCAAAGTGTGAGTGCATCCTCACTAAGTCCTAGGTCACAAATTTTAATATTTTTTTGGTGGTATTTTAGTGATTCAATTTTCATATGTAATTGTCGGCTTTTGGAATTTACTTTTTGGGAAATTAGGTAAAAACCTATAAATACATAATCTTTTTATCATTTCAAATCTAAGTCACATAAAGGTCAATTCAAGATCAAATATTATTTTCAAGGGCATTCAAGAGTAGGTTTATCAGTCATTTTTTGCAAAATTCAAGATCCTATCATCATGTTCAAGCTTATCACATATTCATGCCATCTTGAGAAGACTAATATGCATTTTGATCCTAAAAGAATCCAAACATTCAAGTATCCAAAAACTAAAGAAAAGAGAGATTTTATTCCTTAGAGTTTATTTTTTTTGAATTTAGTCCACTAACAAAAGCCACTAAAGGTTTGGTGAGTTGTAACAAGAAATTTTTTATTGATCATTCCTTACATTTAGTAATTTTTATTATCCTTCTATCAAGGTTTAATTACCAAACATGGTGTTTCACAAAGTCAAACCCCAATTCACAAAAAAATAAGTTTTCTTCCTTTTGTATGTGTATATTTTTAGGTGTAAGAAAGACCAAAAGGATCTCAAAGAAAATTTTTGCAACATTGCATAAGCTTTCACCATTTTTTTCAATCAACAAAAACTCAATTGTAGATTTTATTTCTGACTTTTTAATAGTGTGACCTATGTCAAACTAAAGCCAAGATCCAACATTAGAGCACTGTCAAAGACATTTTTGGAAACCCTTCCTAGGACCCATTCTCCCTAGGGAAAACCTATCCTTCATCAATTCTTATAATATAATTTCAATGCTAAGTGCATGTGTCCAGACCTTCTATAATCTGCCTACAAACTATCAATTTGATTTTTTTAGCTTCGGGATCATGCATTTTATCATGTAGGTAACATTGTTCATTAGGTTTAGTTGCATCAAGTCATTTTTGTTTAGTTCAAACATTTATTATCCTAAAGAAACCTAGATATTTAGGTTTGATTGGCTCACCTTAGAGTTGATAGTCAATCTCTACACCGTGCAATCTATTTGGTTTGATGAAATTGTGGAAAGAGGGACATCCTTAGTGTCTTAGTTCTTTTTATGAAGGACTTAGTACATAATATATGTGGGATGTTTCCCCCTCTTCACACCATTTTAGTTTGATATATATAATATATAGGAATAATTAAAACCATGTCATAATTAAGAAAAGAGAACCATCAAATTCACCACTTTCAATCATTTAGAAATTACAAGAGTTAATAATTAAAAATCTAATTTTATAGCTCATAATAATTAATTATATACAAGAATAAAAAATAATGTTTGGATAATAATCTTCATAATAGTGGTTTCCCTTCATCCAAATTATATTGGGATGAAGGGTAACTAACAAAAAATAAACTATAGAGACTAAAAATTGTGACATCCTTCCTCCCTTAGGGCTAAGCCATCATAACTTAGTCAAATATATAGGGATATCTGTGTTAATTAATTTCTTTGTGTTACTATTTGTTTGCATGCTCACATACTAGTCCCAAGGGACCTCAAGATGTTGTGTAGTGGTTTAATAGAAAAAGTAGGGTTTACCACCATGAATGAACAAGGTGATCAACCACTAAATCTCCTCCTTAATAAAACACTCAATTAGATGTAATTATGAGAGACAAAATATGCAAATAGAAATAAAAAATGATACCTAACTCTTATAGAAACCATGGGGTAAGTTTTTAGAGCATAGAAATCCATGTACTTGGTAAAAAACTTGTTATTTTTAAGCTATAGAGGACTCATTCGCCTTTAGTGGAAAATGGGTCCCTATTAGGGTTTTTGAAACTAAGATCAAGGTCCTATTCCTTGATTTCTACACTCTCAAAATCCTTGTTCTCAACTTATGTAATTCTGTATGCAATTTTTTAGCTTCACTTCTTTGATTTTGCACTTTGAATGACAACTTTTACAATTTTGGTCCAAACTTTCTCCACTTGATCTTCAAATTGTAAATCTACAAATACACATTCAAAATGAAGAAAGACTTGTTGATTGTTAGTGAATGGGATTTTTCCTTGGTAAAACCCCATTGTAGGTAATTAAACCAAATGATTAAATGAATGAAATAAAGCATGAATATGAAATAATATAATTCATATCACCTTGGACGATATCTTGTGAAACAAATCTACAATCTAACATGTAGTGGACATGAAGAATGTAGATCTTAGATCCTTGAATGTGATTTGAACAATGGTTACAAGTAGATCTTCAATGATACACTCACAATATTAGCTCAACAACATGAATGCATGTATGCATCAAACCCTTGACATGATCATATGATCTTGAATTGTTTCAATGAACTCTTGAAATCTACCTTGAAATACCTTATGAATTGTCTTGAAATTCTCTAATGCTTTTAAAATTGAATGCCTAGAAACTAATAATGAATGTATAGGAGAAACAATGTGAATAAGCCCCTAGTTTATACTAAATTAAGAGATTAACCTTGGAATTCAAATAATTCAAGCCAACACCAAATCTAGAAGCAAGCATTATTAAATTCTTGCTAGGATGAAATTCAAATAGGGCATCCTATTAAGGGAGAAACCATTCACCACCTAAGGCAAATGTGTCTTGGCACCATTTTCTAGGACTAACTTTTCCCAATGAAATATTTTATTAACGAAATTATGGGTGTTAGGATAGATCTTTGGTAGGTGTCAAAATTAAGGTCTACTTAAATTTGAATTAAAACAGGGTTAAAATTACTCCAATTACCCATAATTAATTAATGACCACCTAGATAAATGTTAAATTTCCTTATAACACTTTACAACACTTCAATAAGGTACACATTATGTACATTTTATTGAGAAAGGGGCCCATAAGGCTTAATTAAGTAAATACATCCTAGAAAAGTGTGAAAGTGAGTTACAACACTTTACAACACCCTTGCAAAGGATCAATTAAGGCTTATTTTAGTCAAATAAAGCTCCTAGAATAATGTGAATGTGTACAACACATTACAACACCACTCCAAGACATCATTAATTCATTTTTAATGTCAATTTTCAAACCAAGTAAGGGAAAAATACTTACTTTTTCCATTACTACATTTTTCCCCCACTTTAGTGAGAAGATGACCCCATGTCAAAATCACACTAAATTAGACATCCAAGACACTTAAGCATGCAACAATAAGAAAGATGCATGATCATACGTTGTCAAAGGAAAAGAAAAATAAATAAAACAAAGGATCAAGAACAACCATTCCAATGCGATGTAGAATGGGGTTGCTTGTCTATAACATGTGTTGCTCACTTTGGGGTAGTGGAAGCTTAGTATATCCACTAGGTGAGTTGTACCAACAAAGTGTTTTAGTGAGAAATTCATGTCAGTGTATTTCCTTCTCACCATATAATGAGAAATTCATGCCAATGTATTGGTTTCCCATCATACTAATCATACCAAATTTATCCTTATAATAACTTTAATAAGGCACCATAATGTAAATGCTTTTTTTTGGTGAATTACTTTTGAATATCCTATAAAAAAATTGTTAAAGAGGATTTTTCTTTGTTCATGTAATGGTATTCCTCTTAGGAGCATTGTTCCTAATGTCTCCAAGAGAGGACAAGTCAAAAGTGTCAAATCATTGCCCATGAGATGCCTCAATCACATCATGCCACGCTAGTAGATTGTACACTCTTGGATGGCATCAAACTAAATAACGCCACCAAGAAGAGGACACAACACAACAAAAAAGAAATATCACGCCATGAAATTTAAAAAATGATAGCATATATGTCTATCCCCACTTTAAAGTAGTTGCTACACCATCACTATGAGAAATTGCTTTAAAATAGCCAATGTTCTGATCTTAAGACTTGAGAGAATTCCTCAAAAAATCCTATGCCAAGTCATATATTTCCAAAATAATTTGTTTTATGAAATAGGAAGAAAGGATTGGCCCCACAAATACATAAGGGGTCAATGGATTTGGGATCAATATGTATGTGCTACAATTTTCATAGAGAATGGAACTGGCATCATTCCCCAAATACTCATAGAACTAGAAGAATGACACAATGAGAGCGAAAACAAGGAAAAATTCTTTCAAGTCAACATGGAAGACACCTAAATTTCTTGATGCCTTATGCCATCCCCAAAAGGAAAACACAATAAAAATTAAAAGATAAAGAAAAATATTTTGGGTCAACATGGAAGAGACATAAATGTATCAACACCTTACGTCATCCCTAAAAGGAAAACAAAAGAAAAATGAAAAAGATAAAGGAAAATATTTTGGGTCAACATGGAAGAGACATAAATGTCTCAATCCCTTTCATCATCCCTAAAAGGAAAACACAAGACAAATAAAAAAGATAAAGGAAAATATTTTGGGTCAACATGGAAGAGACATAAATTTCTCGACGCCTTGTGTCATCTCTAAAAGGAAAACATAAGACAAATGAAAAAGATAAAGGAAAATCCTTTGGATCAGCATGAAAGAGACCTAAATTTCTTGATGCCTTGTGTCATCCTGGAATGGAGAACATAGGACAAATGAAAAATGGTTACAACATAAAGAAGAATAAAAATACATATAGAGGAATGCACAAAAAGAGAGAGACATCAAAAAAAAATTCATGGGGGATCATATTATGCACATGTAATCACATAGAGAAAAATGAAAAAACAAAAGAATAATAAGGCATAGGAAATTCAACCTAAAGTAGGTCATCTTCCTCCCAATCTTAGTCGGTATAAATAGAAGGTAGGAAACTAGTTAAAGGGATAGTGACACATGAATTACTAGGACAAGGCTATCAAATTATTTCCCCCACTTTTTGTAGGGCAAGAATGAGTTGAGATAGGTGATGATAATGAGCTCCTTGCATTAAAGAAAATTATTTCCAATAAGTGTAAAAATATGTAATAATGAGAATGGTGTGACTCTACAACCATTACATGACAAGGAGCTCAACAACTATTGTTATTGATTATGATGAGTAAAAAAACTCGTAACTTGATGCATGTCTAATGACATGTTCCCACATTAGTATCTATCAATTTAGGATGCACCAAAGTTAAACTTTCCTTCAAAGAATCTTTTGTAAGTTTGTTGATATTAAGTAAAGGTTTTTTTGATGGTTTGATTTATATCAAAGGACAATAGCCAAGACCATGAGTTATTTCTTGTGTGTTAGGCTCTATAGGTAAACAGATACCTTGTTCTCTAGCACCACATCCTTTTCCACTATAACCAAGTTGCTTCATAAGTTTGGAACTTATTTTGTAAAGATTTTTCATTTCTTTCATATTTGGAGGTTTCTCATAATTACCTTTATCAAAGTTTTTCATGTGGTTGAAGGGTATGATTTTTAATTTTCTATTGATGTTACCACTTTTTTCTTTCCCTTTGTAGAATATTTTGTTATGATCTTGTACTCACCCATGGATTTTGGTATAAAATAAAAGGAACTCAAAGCATCTTCCAATAATTTTGTGACTTCTTCAATAAGATTTTAGTTTTATTTCTCAGCATGCAAACAACTTTGGGGTCTAGGATCAGTCTTGATTGTATACACCTTGTTATATATGTGAGAAATTTTATTGTAACTCAATTGATGTGAAACATTATCATCATCAAGTTGATTTTGTGGTGGTTCTAAGATGAGCATGAGTTTATTTTGAACTTGTGGTTTTTGTAAGGGTGCATGAATGATAAGTTGAGTCTTAGGTGGTTTGATAATTAGAGGACTCGAAGGAGCTCTAATGTTCATAAGTTCAACACACTTTTCCCTATTTTCATGATATCTTAGAGAAGGGGAGTCTAATTTCACTTCATCGTCTTTTTTAGGAGAGTCACAAACTAGATGTCTATGCCATTCATTGTTTCCTTCTTCTAAAATTTCTTCATCACAAGTAAAGGAAAGATTAGGGTTTAGCTTTTTTCTTATCAATGATGGCATTCTCTTGTTAGATAATATTTTACCTAGGATAAGAGAGGAAAATAGTACTCTCACAATTCTCGTCAATTGGATTTTCTAACACAAAAGTGTCTTCCTCATAAATATGAGAGATGTTAGAAGGCCAAATTTTATTATTATGATTGCCAATGATTTCATCCTTCTTTTCTAAGGTATTATTCTATTGTGCCATGATATCTACTCTAGTGGGAGAGATTTCAAGAGGTTCATCACATTCCATGATTATATTTTGTAAGGTAACTTCATCAAAATAGGGGACGCATCAAGGGAAGGACAACAATTATTTTCATTCTTACCAATTATTGGATCATCTTATTGAAATAGATCTTTCCAAATATTAGGGAAATTAGGTAGGAGAGAAATAATGCTATAACTCTCAATCATTGGATATCTTAACACTAACATTTCCTCTTTACAAATGTGTTTTTAATGATTGTCGAATATTGTTTTCTCTTTCACTAAAGCATTCTCATAAGTAGGGGAGGTACCGGGAGATAAATGGAGACTAGGTAAATTTTTGTTAATGATCCTATCTTCTTGTTTCCTAATATATTCCCAAGGGGGAGGAGGAGAGGGAAAATCAAGACTCTCAAGGATTATATCTTCTTTCACCAAGATACCTTCATCACTAATAGGAAAGGTATTGGAAGAAGAACAATTATGATTGTTATAATTTTCTACACTTGCATCCTCTTGTGTTATGAAATTCTTGCAAATTTGATAGATGCTAGGAGGGAATCCCACATGCTGGTCAAAGGTTTTACTTTGCTTTCCTAGTCTATGCTCATGATTAGAAAAAATAGAATCATACAAGTCATGTAATACTCTATGAACACTAAGTGCTTGAAAAGAAAACATGCTGACATGAAAAAGTAAGCTATGTAATTTTCATATTCTAAACAAGGCAATTCAATAAACTGAAAATGAAATGTTGTAACTATAATTTTGAATTTTGACAATGCACTAAAAGAAGCTAATTAAGCTAAATTCAATGAAATTTATGAAACAACAAATCAGGAAACTGAAAGAGGAAAGTAAAAAAAGTAAAAAAAATCCTAAAATAGAGGTTTTAAATCCCAAAAAATGTAGAATAGGATCTAGTAGGGACTCATTCATCAATAAGGGTGAATGGGTCTTGGTTAGGTATTTTTAAAATGTTTCTAGTGCTTTTTGAGTGATTTTTTATGCAAGAAGGTATAGGCTCAACCTGATCAAGGACTCATTCACTAGGAAAGGTGAATGGGTCCTAGATAAGGGTTTTAAAGAGGTGAAAACGACAAGTTTTGAGTTGTTTTATTTGATTTTCATGCCTAGTTTCAAATTATAACTCCTGTGGTAGAAATTTCCAAAATTTGATGACCTAATGCAAGTGAAATTAAGGGTAAACAACACCTTTTGAAATGATTTTTTTTTTTAATTTTAAATGCAAATTTATATGGTTTAAATGATATGCAATGTGAGTAACTTTTTTTTGCATTTTTCAGATTTAAGAAATGCAAAACAATGCAATTCTAAACCCTAAATGGGATGCAAGATTACAATGAAAAATAAGAAACTATAAATGAGATGTTTAATTCAATGCAAATGAATGCAAGATCTAACTTAAGATGCAATGATATTCTCCAAAGAATTGGAAGGTTGTGTGTTCAATTCATGTCAGGTTCACCAAAATGTTTAATAGAAAAAGTAGGGTTTACCACCATGAATGAACAAGGTGATAAACCACTAAACCTTTTCCTTATTAAAACATTCAATTAGATGTAATTATGAGAACCAAAAGATGTAAATGACAATTTGAAATTATACTTAACTACTATAGCAATATGGGGGAATTTTTTAAAGAATAAAAAGCTATGTACCTAGTCAAAAACTTGTTATTATTAATCTACAGAGGAATCATTCACCTTCATTGGTGAACAGGTCCTTGTTATGGTTTCTAAAACTAAGATCAGGGTCCTCTTCCTTGATTTATACACTCTCAAAATCCCTATTATCAACTTATGGAAGTTTGTATGCAATTATGTAGCTTCAATTCTTTGATTTTGCACTTTGAATTACAACTTTTGTAACTTGACAACTTTGACAATTTTTCTCCAAATTTCAAAAAGAATAAATACTTGTTGATTGTTAGTGAATGGAGGTTTTCTTTGGTCAAACAGCTTGTAGGTCTTAGGGCTAGAAGGTAGATATCTAAAAGTTAAATGTAGATTTGATCAATAAAATAAAGAAATGAAACACACACAAAATTATAGTAGAAACAAGACAACACAAAGAATTTAATGTGGTTCACCTAATCTAGGCTACATCCACAAAACTGAAGCCATCTAATGATTTTATTATCCACTGTAAAACATATTACAATCTCTCTAATAATTTCCTACTACAACCCCCATCCAAACCACTTATAACAAGTTTTTTAGAAGCTTCCAGAATTAGGGTTCTACAAAGTTGATTTTTTCTTTTGTTGGTAACGAAGCAAAAAATGGGAAAAAATTAAATTTCCAATAATAATGAAGAGTGTATAGTATAGATGGATTAGTTACCACATACCAACAATCTCCCACTTTGAGATTGATCCTAGATGAGACCCTTGCACTTACAGCTCCCACTAGAAATAAGCACCTTGGACCCTGTTGCTTTGTTATACTTCTAACCATGAAGACCAACAGAAGTTGAAGAGTACCTCAACTTCTCTCTTATCACTTCCTTTGTAAACATATCTACTAGATTGGCATCTATATGTATCTTTTCTATCCTTACCTGTCCATCCTCTAACATTGATTGAATGAAATGATATCTTAATTGTATGTATTTGGTTTTAGAGTGTAAGGAAGAATTATTTGCAATATGTTTAACACTTTGCCTATCTGTAAAAAATTGATTGTCACCATTTTTCTTTTCCAACTCTTCCATGAAAATTTTCATCGATATCATCTCCTTTGTCACCTTTGTTGCAACAATATACTCTGCCTCCATGGTGGATAAAGAAACCACCTTTTGCAATTGAGAAATTCAACTCAATGTTGTCCCACCATGTGTAAATACATAACCGGTGGTACTCCACCATCTACATCCCCTACCAAATATGAGCCAACATAGACTTTTAAATCAATATTAGAGCCCCCAAAACATAAATATTTATTGGATGTGCCTCTCAAATACCTAAGAAACCATTTTATCCTATTCCAATGCTCAACTCCAGAATGACTCATATCTCTGCTAACAACTTTTACAACATATGTAATATCTAGTATTGTGAATACCATGGAATACATTAAACTACCTATAGATAAATTGTATGGTACCTTGGACATTTTTTCTTCCTCCTCTTGTGTCTTAGGACACATATCCTTAGTCAATTTAACATGACTAGGTAAAGGTGTGCTGACAACTTTTGCATTCTCCATATGAAATTTTTGCAACACCTTTTCAACATAATCAGCTTGAGATAAAAAAAAAAATCTATTTTTCCTATCTCGTGTAATCTTCATACCAAGGATTTGCTTTGTTGCACCCAAATCCTTCATAGCAAATGAATTTTCTAATTGTTGTTTTAACTCCTTTATGTGATCTATGTTAGACCCTGCTACAAGTATATCATCAACATATAAACATAAAATAATGTAGCTATCATCATCCAACCTCTTAAAATAAATAAAATGGTCTAAATTACATCAACTGCTAGCCATGCTCCACAATAAAGCTAAAAAGTTTAATATGCAATTGTCGAGGTGCTTGCTTCAAGCCATATAAACTTTTCTTCAATTTGCACACCAATTTCTCCTGACCTTTGACCCCAAATCCTTGTAGTTGTTCCATGTATATTTTCTCTTCCAAATCACCATGGAGAAAGGTGGTTGTGACATCAATTTTTTCTAAATGCAAATCTTTAGTGGCCATAGTACTTAAAATAGTATGAAGAAAAGTCATTTTAAAAACTAGAGAAAAGATTTCATCAAAATCAATACCCTTTCTCTGTGCAAATCCTTTTACAACTAATTTTTCATTAAAAAATTTCTTACCTCCATCCTCCTCTTTCAACCTATAAACCCATTTTTTTTGGTAAATCCTTTTTACCTATAGGCCACTTCCATAACTCCCAGGTCTGATATTTTCAGCAAGGAGTCCATTTCTTCTTCCATTCCATGCTCCCACTAAACCTTGGTATCCACCTAGATAGCTTCATCATAACATTTTAGTTCAACAACATTAGTTAATAAAATAGAATACAAAGAGGGAGAAAATATTTGTAGAGGTCTACTTATCCTTGAAGATCATCTAACATTCACTAGAGTTTGTGGTATTTGTTGTTGTTGTTGTGGAGTATGAAGAACCACTAGAACATCGTTGTTTGGTGTATCATGGAAAACACTACATAATCATTTTCTTTCTTCTCATGCTACTACAAATGGTCTTTGTACAACACTTTCTCATTAAATATGAGATCCCTACTTCTCACAATTTTTTTATTTTCAAAATCCCAAAGCCTATAACCAAATTCATCAATGCCATATCCAACAAATATACATTTCTTTGATTTTGCATCAAGCTTGGTTATGTTTTTTAGAATCTAAATGTCCAAATGCTTCAGAACCAAATGGATTGAAAAAAGAATAAATCACCTTCTTACATGTCCATCCTTTCTTTGGAATACCACAACCCAAAGTATTAGAGGGACCTTTATTGATTAAATAAAAAACAATGTTTATAGCCTTTGCAGACATGTTTAAAGGAAACTCATCATGCAATTGCATTGTCCATGCATGCTCCATTATTGTTTTGTTCGTGCACTTGGCCACTTCATTTTCCTATGGAGTCCTTGGAATCATTTTCTACCTATGAATTCCATTACAGAAATACTAATCTTCAAAATCTTTGTTGCAATACTCACCACCATTATCAAATATAAGACATTTTAACTTTTTACCTGTCTCATTCTCAACCAAGCTTCTTCATTTCTTAAAATTTTTAAATACATCATATTTATGATTGAGGAAATAAATCCATACCTACCTTGTTGCATCATCAATAAAAGTGATATAATACCAATAGCCACTGAGAGATGATACTTGAGGTAGTCCCCATACATCCATATGCCCAAGATCCAATTTCTCATCTTTCTTTTGCTTCCCATCCCTGAGAAAACTAACTCTTTTTTTTTTCCATACATACAACTTTCACATAAATCCATATTAACATATTTTAGACCTGGTAAAAAATTCTTTGAATGAAGTACTTTCATACCTTTTACACTCATATGCCCAAGTCTATTATGCCACAGTGTTCATTCAAAATCCATAGCAACTATCTATTTTTTTTCCTACTGAACTACAGTAATTGTTCTTGACATTGATTTATTTTTGTAATAGCTAAAGTAGAAGGAACAGTATGACTTGTACAAAGATATAAGGTGCCTACTTTCACAGATTTTTCTACCACTAAGGAACCTTTTATAACCTTCCAATTTTTATCACTAAATGTAACAACACAACCTTCATCATCTAGTTTCCCTACTAAAATTAAATTTCTTTTTAACTTTGGAATGTACATTACCTCATATAGTAGCCAATGATTCCCATTCAACAACTTAATCTTGATTTTTCCTTTTCCAGCAATCTAACAGGGTTCATTATCTCCCAAATAAACTAGCCCAACATCCCCTTGGACATAATCAGGAAAATAACTTCTATGGGGAATAACATGAAATGAAGCTCTTGAATCTAACAACCAATAATCATCAACATTATCAAGGGAAAAAATCAAAGCATCCTCATCAAATTTATTACTTACCAAATTTTCCTCTTATTTACCTTCCTTTTTGTCTCTTTTATTTTTCTGAGACCAGTAATCTTCCTTTAAATGACCTAGCTTACCACAGTACCAACAAACCCTCTTATCTCTAGATTGGGATCTTATGTCCTTTGATTTTCCTCAAGACTTCTAGAATTGTTTCCTCTCTCTTTTTTTTTACCCCTACTTTCTACATTCAAGACACTGCCTAATATGGATGTTCCACCTGAGCTTTTCCTACAAATTTCCTCACTCAAAATAACACCAAAAACATCATAAAATTTCAATGTATTTGAACTAGAAACAGAATTGCTAATAGTCATTACCAAGCTATTCTAGCTTTTAGACAAAGAACAGAGAATCAAAAGAGCCCTAACTTCATCAAAGTTTACATTTACATAAGTTAATTGATTTGTGATCATATTAATCTTATTTAAATGATCAGAAACTAACCCACCTTCTACCATTTTCATATTAAATAAACGCTTCGTAAGAAATACCTTATTTGAAGCAGAAGGATTTTCATATAAATTCACCAGGGTTTCCATCAACTCTTGAGTTTTATTTGTTGTTGTAATATTGAATGCTACTAATTGTGTCATCCATAAATGAATGGCTCCCAATTCCTTTCTATCTAGAAGATTCCAATCCTCGTCACTCATTGTTGTCAATTTCTTGGATATTCCTTCCAATGGCCTCCATAAATCCTTCTTATAAAGATAATCTTGTTGCATGTTGTGGATATGTTTTTTGATGTGGTTTTCATTGATGTGAACACTATTAGAATTTGGTGTATTGAAGACTGTATATGTCGAGGATATTGAGAAAATTGTAAAAGAAAGTATTCATGTTCCCAGTGGAACTATGTGCGTCAAGAAGGTGTTGTGTTTTGTATGTTGAAGATTAGTTGATGTGGATCTAACCAATTATTGTTGAATGTTTCTAAATCATCTACTATAAGTTTGAGAGGTCCACATGAAGTTTTGAGTATGTTGTGGTCTAAGATTGTATTGCTCGTCTTTGTTAGTGTTCCTAAATGAAGTTTGTGTAATTCTTATTTTCTCAATTATTTTGGATGCTTCTCTATTATTTCTCAATGTTCTATGATGTCTCTAGATCATTCTCTATATTTTTTATGCATCCACATTATTTAGAGAGTTCATGGTTGATGATCTTATCTTGCACATGTTCAATTTTTCTTGTTCATGGCTGACATGTTGATGATAGTGTGTTATGGATCTTCGAGGTGTAATTAATTAAAGTTGTCTCACATTGGAGATATTATTTTGGGTCTCCATTATGTTGTGGCTGACCTTGGTGGATTCACATTAAAATTTTATTTGTAAATCTAGGCCAACATTACAATATTTGTTTATCTTGGCTAATGAAGTGGTGATGGAATTTCATGTAGCGGATATATAAGGGTAGCCCGATTAGTTCATTGTTGAAGTATATTCTTCATGTGCTCCTATGTGTGTATGTGTGAATATCATTTGATTGTTGAGTAGAGTGTGAAGAAGTATGTATGAAATGTGAAGAAGTGTTGAGCTTAATTAGAACTATAATCAAGCTTGTGAAGAAGTTATTTTCTCAGCTCACAAATCTTGGATTGTTTTAATCTAAACCCTATTGTTGGACAGTGATTCCTCTTTTGTAATTGAGTAGTGAGCTCTAAGAAGTGTGTTTGAATGCATGTGCATTTCCCTTATTATTTCTTCTATACTTCTAGCAGAGTATAATCTTGTGGACTAACATCCATGATGGTTTTTCCCCAACAAGGTTTCCATGCAAATAAATTTATGTTCTTTGTCTCTCTAATGTGTTGATTGTTTATGGTTAATTTCTTATTCATTAGATCTAGGATTAAGATTAGTTAGAAGAGTTTTAGTTTCTATTACAATAGATTCACCCCCCCTCTCATTTGTGTGTCCTTTTCTTTCCAAAAAATCCTTCATCTGCATCTTCCATAACTAATAGTTCTACCCATTGAATTTATTTACCTTTAATTTACCCTCATCTGGAATTGATCCCACTTAACCATGAGACTCCCACTCAACCATAAGACTTTCCTACATGTGATAATCAAACACAACCCACTCTGATACTAATTTTTAGGGTTAGAACATAGATATCTAATAGTTAAATGTAAATTTGATCAATAAAACAAAGAAATAAAACACTTAAAATTATAGTAGAAACAAGACAACACAAAGAATTTAACACGGTTCACCCAATCGAGGCTACATCCACAAAACCATAGCCATCCAACGATTTTATTATCCAATGTAAAACATATTACAATCTCTCTAATAATTCCATGCTACAACCCCTATCCAAACCACTTATAACAAGATTTTTAGAAGCTTCCAGAATTAGGCTTCTACAAAGTCAGTTTTTTCTTTTGTCGGTGACAAAGCAAAAAATGGAAAAAAAAAATTGGGTAGTGCAAATGGACCCCATAGAGGATGCATGAAGAATGTATAGTATAGCATGATCAATCACCACATACCAACAATAGGTAATTAAACCAAATGATGAAATTGTAGACACCTAAATTTGGACACTTAATTTATCTAAATTTATCCCCTTTCATCTAAAAATCCTTTTATTTGAATTAATTAGGTAATATTACTATTATTTAATTAATACCCTTAATTCTCCCAAATCCCTAAGGTATATAGTTAAATAATTAAATTTATTACCCTTTTAATTACCCTTTCATCAAATGAATTAAATAAATATGACATTTATTTAATTTTTCACATGTCACATCCTCCATCATTTTTATCTAATCCTAATCCATCTTCTAATCTCATTATTAGAGATGTGCACATGCCTAATCCTTGATTAGGATTTGTCACATCCTCCAACATTTTCAAGTTGACCCCTAACCTATTTTAGCCACATAACCCTCATCTAATCCTTCATTAACTAGCCTAATCATTTTCCCAAGGAATTTTTAATTCCTCTTATCTTTCCAAGGAATATTAAATTATTTTTTCTCTTCCCCATGTGATCTTTGGCTTGTCACATAAAGTAACATGTGGACTCTTCCCCATGTGACCTTTAACTTGTCACATCAATTCACATGTGAACTCTTCCCCATGGAATCTTTGATTTATCACATCAAGTCACATGTGACAAGTGCTTACCTTTTTAGGCACGTTGTCTTATCCAAGGTACTTTCAACCTCTCCCTTTGGAACCTTGTCTTATCCACAATATTCCTCAATCATGTGAATTTTAAATTCACTTTTTATTCCTCCAAGGAATCTTCCCATATCTCAATGCACTTTCAAGGTACATGTCCTTCCTCCACATCATGTGCACGCATTCCACCTCATTTACACATCACCATCTCTAAGCCATCTTCACATTCCACATGTCAAGATGTGAGGGCTTGTGAGTCTTAAACTCACCATAGCCCTTCATATTGGCCTTGGTGGCTCAATATCAATTGTTGAATTCTCTAGAGAATTTAATTGCCTCTATAAATACCCCCTCCTTTCTCTCATTTACGGGGTTGATCATTGTGCTAACCAAACCCTTGCAAAATTTTCATTGGAGCCACACTTAGCTAAAAACTTGCATTCCTTGCATCCCTCATAGAATTTTCATTCATTTCTCATCCATCTTGCATCTCATATCAACACCTTTTTCCATCTAAGGAGCATACACAAAATCAACCATCAAGGGCCAACCAAAGGATCAATTCAAGACAAGGTAAATCTGTCATTTGTTATCTTATTTTGTTTTGAATCCAACTAGGCTAATCTTGAGATGTTAGGTTTCTTTATTGTTTCTTGCATATTTTTTCTTGCTACTCATTTCTAGAATAATTTTTTCAACTTGTCACATTTTTGGCATGCCCGGTGGGACCCACAAATGGGTCTTATTCTTTCACATTTTCTATTTCTTCACTATTTGTAGGTACAGATTTCAGAGGGGTGAACCTGACCTAGTAGAGGAGAATACCTAACCTCCAGGGGTGAACTTGACCTGTCCAAGGGTGAACCTAACCTCCATTAGAAAATCTAACCTATCCAAGGGTGTACTTGACCTCCAAGGGCAAACCTGACCCAACAGATAGGCGAACCTAACCTCCATAGAGACTAAAAATAGAAGATTTGCAATTTTTTCAAAAAGGGGTGAACTTGACCTTTTCTAGAGGAAAACTTGACTTATCTATGGGTGCACCTAACCTCTAGGGGTGAACCTGACCCAGTAGACAAGTGAACCTGACCAAAATCAACTTTTTCTAGAAGGTAAAAAGTGAAATTTAAGCATTGTTTTCAACTATTTTGAGTGTTTCTAATCCCCTAATGTCTCTTGTATGTGTTTGCATAAGCATATAATAATTATTTGGTAAGGAACACGAAGAAGAATCACTAACAAGTTTCCTTGCAGCACTATTTATTTATTAATTGTTGCTTCTTGTTTCTTGATAACTTAGGCACATAGCTTAACTAGGGGTGTCAATTTACCTTGTGTTGTGCTTTTTGGTAAGCTATTTGATGTATCCAATCCCCTTGTGACATTTGGAAATCCTGGGTGATGAGAAATCGTAGCTTACCAATTCCTTGTGTCACCCATTTTTCCTTTTATTAGGTGACCTGCTTGGGGATTTCATTACCCCAAGGGATGATTCCAAACATGAATACTGGGAGAGTATATAAAGGGGGGAGAGTGAAATTTTTTGGAATTATGTGTCTCAATCTCACAAGCTAAAACCTCTAAAAGAGTGAAGTTGATGTGACATTCTTTCTATCTAGCCAACTAGCAGTTGGTTAACCTTGTGAAATGCTTAGGTCATCGAGACCTCATTTCCATCTTACCAACTGGAGCTATTGTTGTGGCTTTTCTATTGCTAAGAGTTTTCTATCTCTCTCCACTTGAGGAGATCTCTAGCCGATGGTTTGGTTCCTAGCAGATGTCGGGAAAACTCAAGGCAACTGTAGTCATCAGGTAGAGACTTGAACACTCAGTAAGAACTCTTGGTGATGGGTGATTGTCTCTCTGATGGTATAGTTTATTATCAGTATGACTCCTAGTGAAGGATGGTCTCAGGGTGACTTGGAACCTACAGAGTGACTCTTAGTGATAGTCTAAGTCTTGCCAACAAATGTTCATTTCGGTATGACTTCAGGGCTCATTATGAATCTCACTGAATAGCGATAGTCTTACTGAATAGTGCTACATGTGGTGGTCATTGGTATGACGTCTCAACAATATGGTTTGTCTCACCAACTACTTTTGAACTTGGTGTAACGTCTTTCTGAAGGTGATGACTCTGGGCGATATTAATGGTTGGGCTTTGTGGCACTAGGGAGACATGGCTAATGTCTCACCAACATGCAAAAAAAGTTTGAATGCTTTTACTAATTGAAAGACTATCCTATGTGGTGTGTCTTCGACCAATCAGGGAGCATAGTGGGAACTGCTAGGCAATTAAACTATTATGACTGTTTCTAGGTGGAGGATCAACAGACCAAGGTCAACATGGATATACTTGGAGATCGATGATGATGTTCGGTTGGATGATCAATGTGATGAACAATTCGGTGAATAGTTGAGTAATCAGTGTGAATTCAATTCAGAGAGCATTGTAATTGGAATGTTTCTTGTACAAGGTTGATCAAGGATTATGTTGTTGTAAATTTGACATCAGAAAGATAAGTCTGATCTTTGTATGTAATCTCCATTACTGTAATACAAAGAGGTTTTTCTTGGTGTGGTGGGTTTTTCCCCTGTAAGGGTTTTCCCACGTAAATCTGGTGTTCATTTGTATATGTTAATTTCTTTCTTTCTCCTATTTCTTTCAAGTGTATCTTAATTGGACTGTAATTGAAAATTTAAAAATCACCTCTGCATTCTTCCATGAGGTTTTGACGTTAGGATAGTTGTTTACACACCTTAGCTTTCCTTACAAGTGGTATCAGAGCCTAGCCAATTGTGTTATCCTTGTGGGTGTGTTGGGTTTTTTGTGTCAATTTTGTTCAGTGGGAGTCTTGTAGAAGTTTGGTAATTCAAATCACAGATTAAGATGACAAGCACATTAGGAAAGATTGAAATTGAGAAATTCAATGGCAACAATTTTGAATTGTGGAAACTCAAAATGGAAGATTTGTTGGTTGATCATGATCTGTGGCTTGTTGTGCATAGAACAAAGCCTACAGGAATGAAGCAAGAGGATTGTGACCTTGTAGATAGAAAATCTAAGGGGCTGATAAGGCTTTGTTTAGTATACTCTGTTCTTTTGAATGTTCATGAAGAAAAGACTACATCTTCCTTGTGGAAAAGACTGCCATCTATTTATCAGGGCAAGTCCTTGGTGAATAAATTATTTTTGAGGAAGAAGTTGTACACTTTGAGAATGCAGGAGGAAGGATCTGTTGCTGATCATTTTAGAACTTTCAACATGTTGATTGCACAGTTAACATCTGTTGGTGTGAAGATTGATGAAGAAGATCATTGTATGTTGTTATTGTGTTATGTGCCAGATTCTTGGGATCACCTAGTGATGGCTATTGGGAGTACAACATCCAGTTTTAATATGGAATATTTTGTTGCTTCTCTATTATCAGAAGAGACGAGAAGGAAATCTTCTGAGATGGCAAAGGAGGCTCTTGCTATTAGAGGCAGATCGAAATAAAAAAGGGAAGAAGAAAGACAAGAAGTCCAAATTCAAATCAGAGGGGAGATCAAAGACCCCTAGAAAGAAGTCCAAGGTGAAGTGTTAGAATTTTGGACAACCTAGTCATGCCCAAAAGGATTGAAAAGAGAAAAAGAAGAAGAAGAAGAAGAAGAATTCAAACAATGATTCTTCTTAGAGTGATGCAGACGCCTTCATTGTAACCTTGGCTACACAACCATTAATTGATGTCTGGCTGATTGATTCTAGAGCATCTTTCCACATGAGATCTCATAGAGACTAGTTCACGAAGTATGAAAAATGCGAAGGTGGAAAGGTGTATTTGGAAAGTGATTCATCTTTGGAATAGTTGGCCATGGAAGAGTTGGAATTCAATTCCCTGATGCAAGAGTGAAGATAATTGATGATGTAATGCATATACCAGGTCTGGCTTGAAATCTACTTTCTGTTAGTAAGCTAAATGATATTGGAGTGCAAGTCATGTTCTCTGGAAATGGTTCCAAGATGACTAGAGGCTCAATGGTGCTAGCAAGGGGTGCTCGTATTGGTACCTTGTATAAGCTAGATGCACATGTTCAATGTAATAGTTTCTATGTAAAGTCATAGAAAGCTACTCATAGGGGAAAAGAGGAAAACGTTATTGATAGTGTAAACTCTATGAAAGTTAAACTTCCAGTAGAAAATACTATGCTCTAGCATCATAGGCTAGGCCACATTGGACAAAAAGGTTTAAAAACCTTGAAGAATAACAACCTAGTTGAAGGGCTTGATGATTGTAACCTTGAATTCATTTTTTGTGAACATTGTATATATGGTAAACAGCACCATGTTTCATTTTACTCTAGTCCTCACAAATATTTTGGTTTACTTGATTATATACATTTTGATGTTTTTGGTCCAGTGAATGTTCCTTCTTTGTCTAAGTGAAGGTACTATGTATCGTTCATTGATGATTATTCAAGAAGAGCATTTGTCTATTTTTTGAAAAGTAAATTAGAAGTATTTAGTCAGTTTAAGGAATTTAAAAACCTTGTAGAAAATTAGACTGGAAGAAAAATAAAATTTTTAAGGACTAATAATGGCGGTGAGTTCTTTTCTGATGAATTTGAGACGTACTATAAAGATCATGAGATTAAAAGAAATAAAACTACACCTTATACTTTGTAGTAAAATGGAGTTGTACAAAGGTTCAACAACATAGTGATGGAGAGAGCATGAAGTATGTTGAGTAGTGTTGGCTTGGAGGAGAAGTTATTGGCTGAGGCAATTGCTACATGTTACTTGATAAACTATTCTCCTAATTTCACTCTTGTTGAGAAAAAACCTTTGGAAGCATGGTCTGGTAAGAATCCCTCTCTAAGACACATTCATTTTTTTGGCTATGAGGCATATGCATATGTGCCGAATGAGAAAAGATCTAAATTGGAGAAAAAAGTTGTTAAATGTATTTTTATTAGCTATAGTGCTGGCATAAAAGGATACAAGCTTTGGAATCCTGATACGGAGAAGGTTATATACAACAAAAGTGTTATCTTTCATGAGCTAAAGCCTTCTACCTTGGAGCTGTAGTTAGAGAAAATCAGAAAACAAAAAGGATGTAGTTGAAATTCCTCCAACACCAGATAAAGAGGAATTAAAAATTGAAAATGAACCTAAAACTGAGGAGAGCTCAAGTAGTTCTTAGAGTTCTGAAGAAGAACAAAAATCTCAACCTCAGCAAGTGAGGAGGTCAACTCATGAAAGAAAGCAACTTGATAGGTATGGGTTCTCTTTGATAGATTCTACTTGTGCCTATGCTTTAATTTCTAGCACTGATGAGCCTAGGACTATGAAAAAGGCATTTGAAATGTATGGTTCAAACTCTTTGTTGGAAGCCATGAATGAAGAAATGGCGTCATTAGAAAATAATTATACTTGAATTTTGGTGCCCTTGCCTGAAGGTAGAAAATTTGTAGGTTGCACATGGGTATTTAAAAAAAGAGGTCTAGATGGCAGTGTGGAAAAGTATAAGGTGAGGTTGGTTGCGAAGGGTTATTCCTGGGTAGAGGGAATTGATTATGGGGAAATTTTTTCAACTGTATCTAAGCTAACGTCTATTAGATTTATTTTTTCACTTGCAGCAATGTATGACTTAGAGATCAAATAGATGGATATGAAGACAACATTTCTTCATGTTGATCTTGAAGAAGAAATTTATATGTCCTAGCCTGAGCACTTTGTGGAGAAAGGTAAAGAAAAACTGGTTTGCAAGTTGAAAAAATCTTTGTATGGGTTAAAACAGTCACCTAGAATGTGGTACCGAAATTTTAACACTTGTGTTTTGTCATTGGGATTTGCAAGATAAAAATATGATTATTGTGTGTATTATAAAGTTGAAAGTGATCAAGTTCTTCTTATTGCTCTCTATATTGTTGATATGTTGTTCATAGGCAATAGTAAGTTAATGATTTCTGATCTTAAGTCTCAGTTGTCTGCAAAGTTTGAAATGAAAGATCTTGGTGCAGCAAGGTATATTCTAGGAATGAAAATAACTAGGGATAGGAAGAGTAGAAAAATTTGGCTCAGTTAGAGTAAGTATATCAAGACTATTCTAGAGAGATTTTGTATGACTAATTACAAGCAGCTAGTTGTTCCAGTTTTGCAAGGAATGAAGCTATCTATTGCAGACTATCCAAACTCTCCTACTGAGATGGAGGACATGACTAGTGTACCTTATGCTAGTGTGTTTGGCAATCTAATGTATGGAATGGTCTATAAAAGTCCAGACATTGCCCAAGTAGTGGGAGTACTTAGTTAGTTTATGGATAATCCTGGAAGGACACATTGGGATGTTGTGAAAAGAGTGTTTAGCTATTTGAAGGGAACTTCTGAATATGCATTGTGTTACCATGGAAACTTGGTTGAATCACAAAGGACTCTTAGCATTCGAGGCTATGTGGATTTTGATTGGGCAGGGGAAATTGATAGTAGAAGATCCACTAGTGGATATATTTTCATGATGAATGGTGGTGCAGTGAGTTGGATGAGCAAGTGGCAGGCTGTAGTCACTTTGTCCACTACAAAGGTAGAATACATGGCAGCAACACACGCCTGTAAAGAATTAATTTGGTTAAAACGTTTATGTTCTAACATTGGTTTTGATGCAAGGAAAATAACAATTTACTATGACAGTCAGAGTGCTATTTGTTTGGAAAATAATCCTACCTTTCATGCTAGGATGAAACATATAGATGTATAGTATCATTTTGTACAAGATATGGTGGAGGATGGAGAGATCTTTTTAGAAAAAGTGGATACTCTAGAGAATGTTGCAGATGCAATGATGAAGCCAGTGAGCACATAAAAGTTCAGGTGGTGTGCCAGTACGATGCGCCTTAGTTCCCATGAATTTCAGTAGTTTTGTTTTACTCTGGAGGTGCTTGTGTGATATTCGTCAAGTGGGAGATTGTTGGAATTATGTGTCTTAATCTCATAGGCTAAAACCTCTAAAATAGCGACGTCAGTGTGACATTCTTTCTGTCTGGCCGACTAGCAGTTGGTTAACCTTGTGGGATGCTCAAGTCACCGAGACCTCATTGTTGTCTTACTTAATGTAGCTATCACTATGACTTTTATATCGCTGGGAGTTTTCTTTCTCTCTTCGCTTGGGGAGATCTCTAGCAGACAGTTTGGTTCCTAGTGGATGTTGGGGAGACTCATGGTGACTATAGTCATCAAGGAGAGACTTGAACACTCAATAAGAACTCTTGGTTATGGGTCTCACTGATGGTATAGTTTGTTATCGGTATGACTCCTAGCAAAGGATGGTCTTGGGGTGACTTGGAACCTATGAAGTGACTCTTAGTGACTGAATAGCGATAGTCTTGCCGAATAGAGCTACATGTGGTGGTCATCGGTATGACATATTAGTGATATGGTTTGTCTCGCCAATTTCTTTTGAACTTGGTGTAACCTCTTGTCGAAGGTGATGTCTCTGGGTGATATCAATGGTTGGGGTTTGTGGCATTGGGGAGACACGGCTAGTGTCTCATTGACATGCAAACATAGTTTGAATGCTTTGACTGATTGAAAGACTGTCCTACGTGGTGTGTCTTGGACCAATCAGGGAGCAAAATGGGAACTGCTAGAAAATGAATTGTTACAACCATTTTTGTGTGGAAGCTCAACAGACCAAGGTCAACATGGATATACTTGGAGATCGATGATGATGTTCGGTTTGAAGATCAGTGTGATGAATAGTTCGGTGAACAGTTGAGTAGTCAGTGTGAATTCAATTCAGAGAGCATTGTCATTGGAATGTTTCTTGTACAAGGTTGATCAAGGATTATGTTGTTGTAAATTTGACATTAGAGAGATAAGTCTAATCTTTGTATGTAATTTCCATTACTGTAATACAAAGAGGCTTTTCTTGGTGTGGTGGGTTTTTCCCCTATAAGGTTTTTCCCACATAAGTCTAGTGTTCATATGTGTATGTTAATTTCTCTGTTTCTGCTATTTATTTCAAGTGTATCTTAATTGGATTGTAATTGAAAATTTTAAAATCACCTTTGAATTCTTCCCTAAGGTTTTGATGTTAGGAGAGCTTTTTTCACACCTTAGCTTTCCTTACAAAATTTGTACCTCAATCTAACCACATCATAATGGGTGAAGCGTCGAGATGATGTGAATAGTTGGTCCAAGCCTTTAATATCTCGCTAAGGTTCCTGACTTTCCCTTGTGATGGGTTGGTGTTCATAGTTTGGGTCTCATGTACCAGGCGTATATAGAGGACTCTCTAACAACCATGTTCATCCTAGAATAGAAGACTTTGTTTGCCATACCTATTCTACTAGACTTAGGATCATGTTGCTTGGACTATTTTATTTGTGTAAAACCAATAATGTTTTGTTCAATTGATTCAGCCTTATCCTTTAAATGTTGTTTATTTTGTTTTGGGTCCTTTGCCTTAGTCTTTTTTTCTAAAACCAAAATTAAAACTTTTCCATAGGCATACTTGACCTTTAGGGGTCAACCTAACCTCTTGCAGGGGCGTACCTAACCTCTAAACCAACCCATTTTCAGCCTGTTTCAATCAATTTTGTCCAATATTTAGTCAGATAGGAATACTTGACCTTTAGAGGTATACTTGACCTCTTTCACAGGTGTACCTAACCTCTAGAGGTGGACCTACCCCTTGAACAGTTAATTGTCACCTATTCCATCATTTTGAACCCCCATTTCATCATTTCGAGGGCCTGTTTTACTGTTTCAAGAAGTTGTTCCCCCATTCCAATCATTTGTTCACTTAGTCTGAGTAAACATTCATCCATCTAAACCTTCATCTTCTCATTCTGAGAATCATTCATTGTTTTGTGCACTCGCTTACTCATTCTGAGTACTCGTTCATCCATTTTGACTCATTGTTTACCCATTCTGAGTAGTTGTTCACCCATTCTGATCATCTATTCTCTCATCTAAGCACCCATTCATTCATTTCAAACCTTCATCTTCTCATTTTGAGAATCATTCATCTGTTTCAAGCACTTATTTACTCATTTTGAGTACTTTTTTATCCATTCTGAGTAATTGTTTACTCATTTTGAGTATGTATTCATCCATTTCGAATAGTCTCCTTCTATCATTTCGAGATCTTGTATAGCTATTTCGATCAATCGTTTACTCATTTTGAGTAATAATTCATTCGTTGCAAACCTTCATGTCTTCATTGCAAGAATCATTCATTCATTCTTAATAGTCATTTACTCGTTTCAAGTAGTCATTCATCCCTCTCGATCATTTGGTTACTTTTTTTGAGTAATCTTTCTTCTATTTTGAGCTTCCACCTTCTCATTCTACGTAATATTTCATCTATTCTAAGATTCCATATCCTTGTTCCAAGAATCCATTCCCCATCCCAAGCATTCATCCTCTTCATCTGAGCATCCATTTCCTTGTTTTATGCGCCTATTTACCTACTTCAAGGAACTGTTTTTGTCTATTTTTCACCCTAGGGGTGTACCTAACCTCCAAGAATGAAACTATCTATCCAAGGGAAAACCTGACCAGCCAGGGGAAAACCTGATCAGCTAGGGGCGTACCTAACCTCCAAGGGTGAACCTTTCCATCCAAGAGTAAACCTTCACTTCAAAACAACATTTTTCACCCTTCATTCAGTTGTTTCGAGCACTCGTTTTCCCGTCATCAACATTTTTTTTAATTCTTTATTTCATCACCAAAATCACATAGGTGCATCTTGGAATATCATTAGATTCCATATCTATCATCAAATCATCCATTCCAATCATCTAGACTTAGTTTTGAGGGTTTTGATTTTTATGTTGAAACTTCCAGAGGCCATAACTTTTGACTCGGGTATCCGATTGGGCTAAAATTTTACGAGTGGTTGCATTATGAGATGACATTTGGATTCCCAACTTACTTTAAGTCAATTGGTCCTCATTTCGACACATTTTTTAGGAACTCAAACTTTCATCTCGACCCTCAAAATCACAATTTAGTGTTTATTTTTAGTTTTTTAAAAAATATTTTTATTAATAACTTGGAATGCTTGTCTTAGATTTTTTATGTTAGTTGTAAATTCATCCTATCTTAGTTCTTAGTAGTTTCTGGGAAAAAATTGGACTCTCAAAGGTACGTCTGTAAAGTTTCCTAAAATGGCAAAATTTGATCATTTTTAAAAACTGCCAAATGTAGAAAATTTTGATTGTCAACACCTTACGTCCTTTAAACCCATAAAATTGGTGTAGAATAAATCCCATCACATCCTCCAATCATCCTAATCTGAGCTTCATTCCACTCAAAATCTAAGCTTTAGTCTAATCCCAATCTAAGCTTAACCAAAATCCTAATCTGAGCTTTAGCCCATCTACAGCCAAGATCTTTGGGTATTGAAATAAATATTAAGATCCATCCTATATTCTTCAATTTCATCATATTCATCCTTTCATCCATTCCAAGAGTCAATATCCCAATTTTATCATTCTTTCATCCATTCCAATCAATATTTTACTTGTTTCAAGCTTTCATCCATCCATTTTGAACATTTGTTCCCTTTTTTTTATCATTCATTTACTCTTTCCAAGTAAAGATTCATCTATTTCGAGCCTTCTTCTATCATTTTGAACTCTCGTTCTACTATTCTAATCATTCATTTACTTGTTTTGAGTAAACATTCATCCATTCCAAGTAGTTGTTTACTCGTTCTGAGTAGTCGTTCACCCCTCTCGATCAACTATTTACTTTTTTTGAGTAATCTTTCATCCATTCTAAGCTTTCATCTCCTCATTTCGAGAGTTTTCCATCCATTATGATCAATTATTTACTTGTTTTTAGTAGTCATTAGTCCATTACTATCATCCATTTCCCCAATTAGATCATCATTTTCCTATCCAAATCCTCTAAACTTTGTTTTAGGTTATTATCCAAATTGACCTAAGTGTCTAAATTGATCATCATCATCAACATCTACTTAGGATTGTCATCTATCTTGATTCATTTAATAATCATCATTGGCCCAATCAATCCACTTTCAATCTCAAAGTGGATTTGGTGCTGCACTATCCATTTATCCTTTAATCCAATCAATTAGTATCCTAAGTCACCTAGGGTAATCTCTGAATGGGGTTTATAGTCCCTTTCATCATCCTATCCAATCCATCAATCAATCTTATCAATCATTGATTGATATTATCCAATGCATTCCAATCACATCCCTATCCAATCACCTTTGACCCAATCAATCTACTTTCATCTCGAAGTAGATTTCATGCTCTGATCATCCCTTGATAATCAAATCCAATCATCAGAATCAATCCTATCGCATCATCCAATCACTCTAATATGAGCTTTAATCTAATCCTAATATGAGCTTGACATAAATTCAAATTTTAGCTTTGCTCCATTCCCATCCAAATTCTTTGATCCATCCTATTTATCCTTTCATCATCATAAATCCTTATCCTCTATCAATAGTAGTCATGGGAAACCCTAATTACATCAATGATGATAATGAATGTCTTGTTGATCAAGAGGTATATGACATAGATCCCCTTGATGCTATCATCGCTAGTAAACTTTCTCCACCTGCTTTCCAAAATCCAATCAACCCTTTGAGTTATCCTGTTATGTCTTCATCCATACTTAATCATGCTCCTAATGCTACCTTTAACAAGGGATATCCATTATATCCATCATATCTTTCATTTACATCATCCTCTTATCCAACACCTATATCCTCTTATCCTAATTTTTCATCACAATACCCCTATCTTAATCCCCCATCCACATCCTCCTATCTCAATCCTTCATCTACATATACCCACTACCCTAATCTTCCATACCAATCTACTCACCCTAATCCTACATTCACACCTTCCTATCATAATCCAACATCCACATCAACCTATCCAAATCTAACATCCACATCTTCTTATCCTAATATGAGATCCACATTTCCCTATTTCAATTTGCCATCTCAATCTTCCCATCCTAATCAACCATGCCAATACCCTTACTACAATCCACCAGCGGTATCCTCTTGTATTAATCCACCATCCACATACTTCACTCACCATACCAATATCCCTACTTTAATGCACCATCTAATCCTAATCCCCCATCTACTCCTAGTCCTACATGGAATCCCATTCCTCCATCTAGCCCTATTGTGCCCTCAACACACACACCTCATTCGAAATAGAGACCCTCTTTTCATTCACCTCGCTAGGTCATTTTATCACCACCTCATTTTTTGTGCCCTATTTTGATGTCCTAGATGGTTATCATACCTCCAAATTATCATCTTGAATTGACCTAGTTTCATCCCCTCCATCTTGGTTAGGTCCTAGATCCTTGTGAACTCTCCTTGGAAGATTCCTTTTGCTAGTGGCCTTGGGGAAAAGCGGGCCCACCTCACTAGGTTTCCCTATCTAGGCTTCCTCTTGGCATTCAACATTCTGAACAACAGAAGGCTCTTTCCTTCCCAGGCCCTGAAATCTAGATATTCATCTGCCACCCTATTTTAACGTTCGATGAAATTGCACTACCCTTGACCATCCCTAGCTCACCCCTTTGGATTTTTGTTCCTAAAACTTCATTCCATCTTCACCATTTCCAATGGCCAACCTGCAACATCTTTCTACCCTTCATACCTTGGTTTCCCTTTCGCCAACAATTTGAAAATGAAATTTGAAGTGGTTGCAAGGCCATGTCTTTCCAGTCCCTGGGCCTTGGACCTCCCACCCCAGTCCAGGATTTCAACCCACCAACAATCTTGTCATTCGTACGGTCATTAAATGAAGGTATTAAATGCATATTGGGGTATAAATATATGGCCTTACCTATCATTTTCATTTGTCAGGATTGTCAAAGGAGTTCAAAGTGCTTTCTAAGGAGATCAGTGCATCCATCACTCACCACCCTCACGTCCGTGATCATCATTTGGTCGTTCTTTGTGGATTTCACAACTTCCCTCATTGGACTTCCAAGGTAGGTTCATCATCCACCCTCCCATGAGGTTTTTGGTAATTTTTCACTTAAAATAATGAACAAAATGGGAAAAAAATCCTTTACCTTGATAAAACATGACACCTTATAAAAATCCCATGTGCCCAAAGTCTAGGAAAACCTCCAAGGCATCTCGTAAGATCAATCTAGAACTAGACCTCACCACTATTGTTCATCGTGCAAGGCATTTGAACCATCTAGGGTCATGTTGATTTGTCGCTATTAAAATGTAGCACACCATCAACCTAACCAAATGGCAAGGAGAACCGCCTCCCAAGCCCACGACCCTAGACCTTTGTCATCCAATCATCGTCAAACTTACCAAACGACAAATACAAAATCTGACCTCCATCTCAGCTGCTTGGGCCCTCTCCACCGGGACTCCACATCACTTCCATTGTTCCCAAATGGCAAGGAGAATCCATCCACCTGAGATCCAGGGCCTTTCTTTCCTTTTTCCATCTAAAGTTGAGCTTGAATGAACTAACCAAGCATGTCATTGGATCCCAGTCGGTGGGGTTTTGTTCATGGGTTTCTGTGGCATCTTCACCATTTAAAATAGTTGTGTGGTGACACCTCCCTGCCTCTTGGGTCCCAACCCTCCAAAATGCTGAGAGAAACTTGAGAAAAAATTAGCAATGAAACTCAATGTCGGATCTGATCCCTTGGGATGCTCCCTCTAGCTTTCAGCCATTCTAAACAACAAAACCTTGATGGCTTTTCGATCTCATATGTCTAGGTACCTCAAAAGTGATCTAAATGACCTTCAAATTGAAAACCAATCTTCACCCACATGCTCAAATTTAAACCTCTCCTACACGAGCCTTTGAAACCACAAAAGTTTGAAGTCAAGAGGAATTGCCTAGATTTCCCTACCTTGTTTTCCCTTTAAAACAATATTCCTACCAGGGAAGTCTAGCCCCCTAGGCCTGGGTTGTCCAAAATCCCTCTAGAAAATCACTAATGACATCTAGAAATAAAGATTTGATTTCATTAATCATATGTTGTCTAATTAGATTTTTTCCACAAGATTTTGACTAATGTTAATGCTTTCATAACTAGTTGTACTCATTATTCCCTATTTAAATGATATATGGAATCGAGTGCAGGACCCTTAGGGGTAGCTGGAGAGAAGGACAAAGGGAAGAGAGCGGGAAAGGATCCTCATGGAAAAGAGAACAAAGACCACATGAAATACCAATTCTAGGCTGAGCCTCTACATTCAAAAATCATCACCAACTAGAAGGAAATCACAGACACCAATATCAACAATGTCGATATTGATGAGTTCAAACAAAGGGTTAGAATCCACCCCAAGACCGATAATGGTAGATTAATCAGACAAAGTAGAATTGCAAAAGTTGTAGGTTTCCCCTATCCCTCATAGCCCTTGAATTGGTCATCGCTTACCAATAGGCATACCAGCCACATACTTGAACCATTGTTGATAGGGATGGAAACATTCTTGCTGACATGTTAGGTGAGGTGATTACTAAGAATTTTCACATCCCCACCTTCAAGGAGATGGAGATTCCCACCATAGAGGAAGGAAAAGAAAAATGGGATGAGGATCTGATGGGTTGCAAGAAGCTAATTAATCAGTATTGGCTCAAAGAGAAAAGGAGCAGTGTTGCAAGGGTTCTTCAAGAAATTTTCCACACAGACCTCTATGAGGACTACCATGACTTGATCACCATGTTGAGCAAGGTGATGAATCTCATCACTACTACCTACTTTCAAGAATGGATGGTGTATTTCATAGAGTAGATCCTCCATGGGGATGAGGATGTCATAACAAAAGCTTCATTCTACTGGGGAGGCATAATAAGTGATTGCTTCCACGAGCAATTTATGAATGTAAATAAATCCTCTATTTCTACATGACCTCCTATCTGGTGTACTCACTGACTGAGCGCAGGAAATATAGTGTATTGTTCATGGCACCTTATGAGGAACTAGGTGATGCGTTAAAGCTCTATGACAGGTATCTCCAACTCAAGTTCAGGAACTTCATGAAATAATATTTCAGGGTGAATGATGCCTTCATCATCCATATCATCAAGTTTCTTGGGGGGATTTCGAGAGAAGGGTCTCTCACAATGCACAGGAGTTCTTGAAGCAATATGCCTTCTTAATCATACATTACCCTAAGTTTACATATATTTGTGCCCAGGGTTTCACAAAAAGGATGAATAAGCTACCACGATACCCCAATGAATGGATCATACTATTAGAGCTCTCCTGACAGTTGTGACATGTGCATTCAGTCCTCGGTAGTAGACATTTGGTCGAGATCCCTTATCCCTTAGCCTTCGGTCAAGGGATGTACAAATTGCAAATTTCCCAATGTGCTAGAATTTCTAAGGAATTGGTGGAGTATCATTTATGCCTACACACCGCTTGCCCATGGATGGACCCATATGGGCATGTAAGAAAGGCACTAGGACCAGGGTATGCCCATTTGCATCATGTTAAAGATTTTTGGGAAGATTGCCAGGATGAAAAGGAAGTGCATGCAAGGAATTACATGCAGATGACTGCGTACTTCATAAGAAGGGTGAAACTGTTTCCCATACTAGATCAGGTCAAGGAGGATGAGAGCACCATCATGGATCCCAAATATAACATAGTCACCAACTTGCCACAATTGGCAATAGATTGGGATGAGCAGGAGATCAATGACCTCAATATTGTAACCAAACCAATTGTGGCTTGTACCAAAGAATGGGTTAATGGACAAGTAGCTTCATTAAAGTAGCAAGGGGTTGTCCTAACATACGAGGGGCTCAAGAGTGACCCTAGTGCTATAGAAGATTTCATTGCTACCACATCAATAGGAGGGACATCCAAATCTCCTCCACTCACAAGATCAAAGAAAATAAAAGAGATTGAGGAAGAACAATTGCTAGATCCCAAGGTTTATTCAAGAAGGGATTTAGGAGGCTCACCCTTGAAGAGGCTCAAATGGATGGGAAGTGCCATGAGGCAACCAAAAATTAAAGAGGGTGAGGAAGAGAAAATGGATTAGCCAAAACTTCCTCGAGATCCTCTTGTTTTGGCCACCCTTCCATCTATTTCCCAGGCCATGGTTGCCATATCTCCACCTACAGTGGACCTCTCGGTCCATCTTGCTTCATCTCTATCAGCCAAACATGTAATAATGGTTGATTCCTCCTCTTCTACAACTTCTCTACTTTCCTCCTCCTCCATGTCACCCACTACATCACTCCCATTGGCAACAGTGACAACACTGATACATGCACTCACGTCATCGGAGGCTTTCTCCCAACACATGCAGAATGTCCCCTCCAAGATCTCCCAGATCCTTTTGGACCTGACCATTCAAGTTGCCTTAGCATAGGTCCTCGCCAGCACTATACCTTCACAACATCCAATGGGACCAACAACAATGGATCCCACAAAGTTAATTTTTGATGAATAGGAGAAGTGGGAGAAAGAAGCTTCAATGGAAATGGAGGAGGAAGTCGATGAGTGCCGTGAAAAGCTAGAGTATAAACACCAGAAAATTGATAGGGTGGTCCATGAAGAAGAAGAAATAGGGTTTTCCAAAAGTGGAGACAAAGAGCAGGGTATAGGTGGTAGGACTATTTTACAAAACCTTCGTTCATGATTTTGATGAGGAAATAGCCTAACAATTGAAGGATGATGAAGGAGGGGTAGAAAGGTCACCTCCCAGAGGAGAAGGGAAAGAAGGTGGTAGGGCATTAGAAGATGTGGAACTCCCTAGAGGGGAACAACATGAGGATGTGCCACCTCCTTATGGAGAATAAGGAAATGTAGAAGAAGACAAGCCTGAGGATCATGTGCATGAGGATTAAAAAGTTGAAGAAAGGAAAGAGAAAGGAATTGAGATAGAAGAAAGTCCTTGAGAGTGATTGCCTACTAAGCCTCCCATCAAACACCTTGTATTCATCCAAGACTCCGATGAGAAAGAAGGAGACAACACTAAAATGGAAGAAAGGGCTCCCACAGTTGAACAAATAGAGATTTAAACAAGGGAAGGTGAGGGTGATCATGAATCACCCAAGGGAAAATCCGCTATACCCAAATGGTTGGAGAGGCAACTTGAAAAGAAAACTCTTGCCCCAAAGGATCCAAGAGCAAGACTAGAGGCTATCCTAGTACAAGCATAGATCACAACCAAGAAGGAGAAGAAGCCCAATATCATATCCAAGGTAACTATGGATGCTTCTAGGTCCCAAACTGTGCAAGTAGCAATGCCAGTGGTAGGCCAAGAAGGAGTAAGCTATAATATCTCCTCTATTGACTTGGGAACTGATACTAGAGAGCAAAAGGTAGAGCATCTCGAGGAGTCTCTGGCTATGGTAATGCATCTAATACAACAGGATAAAGTCTTGAAAGATGAGCTTAAAGCACAGTTACCTGAGTTGACAGCTTACATTAAACAATGGTCTTCAGCTGAAGAAATGCCTACCACATCTGCAACTCCAGCCCAACTACTATCCAAGGAACAAATTGACAATTGGAAAAAAGAAAGAACCTGGAAAAAACTACAAAAAGCTAGTTCTGACAAGTTCTATACGTAAAAAATATGGGTATTAGTTGGGTTGTTTGAATAGCCAACAAGTTCCTAGATTTATGGCAGTCTCTAGAAGGCACAAAGAAACTTTGCATTGACTTCCCTATGACATATAGGTCCACCTATCCAAAGATCGAGGCTGTCCTCTAGCTTCCAAAAGCAACATGGGAAAATGAGCTTGCACTCAAAAGGAACGATCATTGGATAGTGGATGTATGGAAGTAGGACTTTGATAACAAGAAAGAAAGGTTGGAGAAAGTAATTAATAAAGTGGATCCAGATATTGAATGGGTAAAGAAATTAGGGTGGATTGTACCCGATATTTGAGGTTGATGACAGGATATGACATGCCGTAGTGCAATTTGATCTAGAGAAAATAAAACCCCATTTCTAGAAAAAAGATGGAGGACGAGATGTCAGATGAGATAACTATGGATTTCATGAGTTTTGTTGCCAGCACCTCTTCCTAGTGAAAGTTGTTCAGAGACCACACTGCCAAATATGATGAAGACTAGAAAAGGCTTGAGGATAATTCCAAAGAGTGGAGTTATCAAATGTTGTGGTCCAAGATCATGGAGGTTATCAAACTCCAACCGGTAATTTTGAAGTTTATGGAGTATGCGCCTTTGAAGAAGTAGGAATGCAACCCTATTATCAATGAAGAACTTTTAAAGGAATAGCTACAACAAAAGGGCAATTAGCAAAGGACAAGATGCTAAAGTGTTGTCACTAGAGGACAAAATAGGGATATGGAAAAGACTGTAATACATTGGGGGGTAGGTAGAACCCTAGTTGTAGTGAATCTTGGCCACACAATGAGATTAAATCTTTTCCATTTGTTCTAATTTTTGGGCACTATAAATAGGGGGTCTCCTCTCATTTTCAAGAGAGAGTTGAGTTGTTGTAAAGACATGCTGCAAAAATTTCTAATGAAAATTCATTGACTTGGTGCATTTTTTGAGTTCTTCACATGTTTCATGATTCAATCTCTATTGTTAGATGCTTTATTTAGATTTTCATTGTTGTTCTAGTTAACTTTAAAAGGTTTAAGTAGATTTTGGTAATTTTTTTCCATGATCATCAAAAAAATTGTTGTGCTAATGCTTTCTAGTCCACTTTTTGCTATTTTTTGTTGGCAAATGGTCTTGCAAAGTTAGTCTAGGATGAAACTTGAAGCTACTTTTAAAATTTTATCTTTATTCATGCATGTATGTGGTGGATGAATGATGAAATATCCATAGACCTTTGAATAAGCACAAATTTCATGATACTGTAGGTTTCTTGGTTAAGTGGAACCCTATTTGAAGGGAGTTGTCCATAGCAGAGCCTCCATGATCACTATTCATAGTTAGTTGCAAATCTAGGAACTTTCTCTCTTCCTTGCTCTTTTCCCCACTTTTTTAGAAATAGCCTATGCTAAGGTTCATTTCACATTGTAAAGCCAAAACATGAAGAAAACATCAAAGTTTTAGATTTTTGTACAAACCTACATCAAAGTGCACCTTAACTCACATCTCAGAAACTTTAAATTTTGAGATCCACTTCACACCCACCTACATAAGTCTTCCTTGTGATTACTAGAAAAATCACATCAAACATCAATTGAGGAGCTCCATGCAAGTCATGACCTGACACTTGAGAGACCTTGGGGCGATTTTCAGCAACTTGTTGTTGGAGATCTCCTTTCAAGAGAGGTAGTGCACATACACATTGCCTATGTTGAGAAAGTGTACAAAACACACATCAATAGAACTGGCACTAGAAGGAGGGATTTGTGAAGTTTTATTGAATTGGATCATTCTCCCCTAAAAGCTTTCAAAGAGTTCTACAATCAACACCAAACAAGGGAAAATTTCAAGAGTTACAACCCCCCACAAGGGAAAAATGAACTAAGGGAGGACACACTACTTCTTCCTCTTCCTTTTCCCCCACCCACTTCCCTTCCACCTTCACCTTCACTCATCTTTTTTCCATCCTTCCTAGCCATACCAAACTTCATTTTCACCCCTCATCTCTGGTAGCTAGGAAGTTACCCCTCTCCCAACCCTTCAAACCCAAGGTACAGTCCAAACAACTGCAGCCCAGGTGTAGTCCCAAGTTGTTGTCCTACTACAGATGTAGCTCCATATTGTTGTCCCTCAATGACATACACCACCTCCACCTCCTACCATGGCTTGGTTTCCAAAAAATCCCTTGCCATTGCACTTCGACGCTTACCACGACATGCCTAAGAATCTGGAGGGTTTCTGTTCAAAATTTAATCCTCGTGACCTGGAAAGGATGAAAAAAGAACACATCAAGATATTTGAAACAATAATCATAGATATGCAAGTCAGTCATGAAGATGTTGCATGCCACCTTTTTTCATACTCATTAGATGAGGAGGCTTTCTACTGGTACATCAATCTACCAAGGCGGTCCATTACCTTGTGGGACCTCATGAAGAACACTTTCCTACATAAATATAAGATTTTGATCAACCCCTTAGAGCTATACCAACAATTTATGTCTATGCAAAGGGAAGTTAATGAACTCATTGGATCCTTTAATGATCATTTGCATCATGCTTTCATGAGACTTCAAGATCCATACATACATATTGATGTTGTAGCCCTCTCCGTCTACTATGTAGCATTAGATAATCTCATGTCAACATTGGTAAAAAGGATTCATTCACTGCTCACCACACTAGTAACTGCTTATGCAGAGGCGGTTGTTGCCAATGTCGATTTGGGGTAGAATAGCTCTAGTTTGTTGCCTTCGTTGGGATGTGTAGCTCACCAAATGCAAGTTCAAGGGCTTAATTAGACATTCACTCACCAGACCCCTCTTATGAACCAGTTGCCCTAGCTGCCCATCATTTCACACCCTAGACAACCAATGAATCATGCACCTCTCATGCCCCCTTATTTGCAACCATAGCAACAACAAAGTTATCCTCAAGCTCCCCATCAACAAAAGGTGTACTCTCAGTAGCCACTGTCACCATTGTACTTGTTGGGACTAGAATTTCCTTTGATACATCAAAATCAACCAGTGGCCCCACTTGTCTTTCTCCAAAATCTAGTACAACAACCAAGCAACACTGTTGAGAAAGACAAATTGGAAGAATTGACTAAGATGATAAGGAAAATGATTACCAAAATGATGCACCTAAATAACTAGAATAATTAGTTGCAAGCATCTCAGTGTAGTCTCTAGGCCAATCTTAATCAAGAAAGTCGAGACAACAGGGATGGTAGGGACAACTGGGAAGCAAACACCTCTTCTGGGAAGAATTATGATAGAGGATAGAATTCAAATCAAAAATTTGAGAGGAGACCTTCTCAGAGGTAGAGTAGTATGTGGAATACAAGACCCAATAATGAAGGTGTCCCTAATCCTCGTGATGAGCCTAAAAATAATGAAAACATGACCAGTGGAGTGTATCTCACCGAGGTAGCCTTATCTGGATGGTACTAGATTTGCAAGACTAGTAGACAATTCGAGCTAGATTGTTCTGAATTCTAGATAGCTGCTAAAATATTCCAAGTCGAGGTCCAAAATGTTGTTAATGGTGCTGATTGTAGAGACATCATCCCATATGACCCTTATGACTCTTCCTATCTCATGGTAAACCAAGCATCATTTCTATGAAGTGACCACAACAAGCTCAAGGTTGAGCCCACCCCCATAAAGAGTAGAGAAGTGCAAGAGGTACATAACAAACAAACCTTGGCTCAAATTTTTGATTCCATAGATAATGGTTTGGTAGATGAGGAAGAAATGCATATAGATGAAGTTCACATGTTCCACCAAAGAACAACTTGCTACTTCCTTAGGAACAGGCAAGCCGGTGGACCCTTTACAAATTCTACTCCACTAAACAATTTTACTACCCCTCCTGACCCTAATGACAATAATAACCTTGGGCTTCCCCATATTCCCACTTACTATCTCAATAAGGATAGGCCCCAAAATCAGTCACAAAATCAGCCTAAAGGCCAACCCCTAAACTAGTCAAGTCAAATGAACTCTCAATCTTCTAGCTCTACCATAGGTCAAGCCTTTGACTTTTAGATTGAACAAATGGTTGAATATGTAGTAGAAGAGGTCAAGAGAGGAAAAAATAGTTTATCTTCCTTCGAACTACTCAAAGTCCCTACTATAAGACATGCCTTCTTTAGGGTACTCAATGGGACCCCATCCTCTCACACAACACAAGAGACATCATCTAAAAGAGTCACCTTTGAAGAACCCAAGAAAGAACCCATGGTTAAGGACAATACAAGGAAAAGGAAGAACATTCCCTCAAATCAATCTATAAGTAAACAACCAGAAAAGGAACTAGATCAAAATAATAGGCATATTTCCAAAGATCAGCCATTTGGGTAGCCCAAGGAAAAAGTTGGCAATAAGAACAAGGTCCAAGTAGCTTAGATGGATATGTCTATGGGCCTCTTCCAAGAAAATTTTGAAACTCCCCATTTCCTTACCACCATTCAGATATTCAGGAATAATTTGCATAGCTACCTACTCAATTTAGGAGCATCTGCCAATGTTGTGCCCCTAGCAGTGTGCAAGGCTCTTGGGATTACTCCCACACCCTCAAGAAGAAAGGTGACCCAATTGGAAAAAATAGAGATAAACATCATGGGAGAAATGAATCGGATCCTAATGCAAATTGTTGTAGATCTAAGGATACAACAAGTCATTGATATTCAAGTGGCAGATGTTCTTGATGCATATGTGATTATTTTGGGAAGAGACTTCACTAGAATGTTGAATGGATATGCTACCACAAACCATTCTCACATGTGGCTACCATGGAAAGGGTTGCCAAATCAAATCCATATAGATTGTGAGCCTCGTATGAAGTACATGATCATGGAGTACAACAACCTAAATGAGGTGTTGTTTGTTGAGATAGAATTGGGAAATTACTGTCCCTTTTCCTACCAGGATGAATTTAAACCCCAAGAAGGGTGTGTTACCGAGGTACTCTTGGTGCAGTGCAACCCTCCAACTGACTACACTCAATTGCCTCAAATTATAGAGATGCGAGTAGAATCAGATGGTAAACCCAATGAAGATGACAACTTGGGGCTATTCAATGGTTTCTAGGAATTCATGGAAAAGTGCGCAAAGGACCAACTTAGTTTGGGTGCCCAAATGGATTTCTATAATATCTTGCTATCAAATTGGTGCAAAATTCACAATGCTTCCCACTCTAAGTTTGATTTTTTCTTGTGCCAAACAACGATAGAGCATGCCAAAGGATTAGTTGTCCCCTGGAAGGAAACACCGAAGGAGGTGCTTGTAGAACCACCTATTGTTAAATGCACTGAGCTAGAAGATTCCTTGAAGGTCATGCAAAAAACCTCCCCACTAGAAGGAAACAAAAGCTTAATTAGGCCCGGAGTCAAAGAGATTTCCAAGTTTTTGGACACTTCAATTTGATGGATCCAAATCAAAACAATGAGTTGGTGTTAGGTTTGAACTCATCAGCCCAATAGGTAAGACCTTTCTTGATGCCCATAGGTTGTAGTTTTATTGCACCAATAATGTAGTAGAATACGAGGCATTAGTCCATAGTATTCTTATGGCCTTAAAGAAAAATCTCAAAATGTTGTAAGTGTTTGAAGATTTCGAAGTCGTAGTTAAAAAATTTAGAAAATTGTATTCTCGCCATGATAGAAGACTTGCAAAGTATAGGTATAGGGTTTGGGATCTATTAGAAGGATTACATGCATTTAATATACAGCTGATCCTACATGCTCAAAATCATGCAATCGATGCCTTGGCTCAGGCATCCAAAACTTTGCAACCCCTCTCCTTGTCTGGGCTTAAGAAATTTATAGTTGAGTTGACATCCACACCATCTATCCCATATAATGTCACTCATTTTCAGGTATTCAATGATGATACATGCATCCTTAGTTCATCATGAGTTTTGATGTCTTTTCCACCCAAATAATTGATGAAACTAATCTGGAAGAGGCCGAATTGGATATAGAAGGAGTTATCAACCGCAAAACCAATACAATTCCATAAGCATGGTTCAACTTGAATGCACATTTGACTTGGACTAGATTAGAGATCAGAACCAGAAAACAAAGAAGGAAGACATAAGCAACCAATGTGATGCTCACAACCTTGGGACCCCCAAGGAGATCAAAAATGTTTTTATTAGAAAAGTGTGCATGCCTAAGGAAAAGAAGGGAATCATTGATGCTTTGTGGGAGAATCATGATGTGGTGGCATGGAGTTATGAAGATCTAAAGACTTATGAAACCTCCATCATTATGCACACCATCCCTCTCGAGATAGAAGCAAGGTCATTCTGCTAGTGACAATATCCTATTAATGCCTTGTTAGAGCCCATATTTACAAAGAGGTACAAAAGCTACTTTCAGCAAGAATTATCTTCCCATTCAAGCATTCCACATGGGTGGCCAACCTAGTCCCGGTGAGAAAAAAGAGTGGAGATATCAGATTGTGTGTAGATTTTTGTAATTTGAACCGAGCTTCAGAGAAGGAAAATTATCTAGTACCTTCATTGGATGAGGTATTACAGATTGTCAACGGCTCCCAAATGAAGTCCTTCCTTGATGGGTACTCTGGATATAACCAAGTTATTGTGCAGTTTGAAGACCACCATAAGACAATGTGTTCACCACCAAGTGGGGAACCTTCACCTGTAGGAGAATTCCCTTTGCACTCATCAATGTTGGTGCCACTTTCCAACGTGCTATGGATATTTTCTTCAAATATCTGATTGGGAATTGCATAATCATCTACATGTATGATTTAATTGTATTCTCTAAAAGGCAGAGTGGCCATGTCTTTGATTTATGCAAGGTGTTTCAAAGGTGTATGGAGTTTGGAGTTTCCCTTAACCCAAAGAAGTGTATTTTCAGCATGACTGAGGGTAGATTGCTTGGACATGTTATTTCAAACTAGGGAATCTCCATAGACCCTGAATGCATCCAAAAAAATTTAAAGCTTCCCCTTCCAGGTAGCAAGAACGAATTGAAATCTTTCTTCGGAAAGATCAACTTTGTCAGAAAATTCATCATGGGTTTTACTGAGATTGTTAAGCCACTCAATACCATGTTAAAATAGAAATCCAAAGTTTAGTGGAATTCCAAATCCAAACAAGATTTTGAAGAAATCAAATAGGCCATTATTGAGGCACCTATACTAGTTAGCCCAAACTATTTGAAGTCATTCTACATCTATTCATTCAATTAAGAACATTCATGTGCCAACATTCTGACTTAGAAGGACAATGAAGGAAATGACCACCCATTTACTTTCATGAGTGCTCCTTTGAAACATGTTGAATTATGCTACCACAACATAGGAAAGCAAGCATATGCCCTCATTAGGGGGGTGAAGAAATTTAGGCATTATATCTTGTGCAATAAAGTGTTTGTCATTGTCCCTGACCCATTATTGATAACATTGCTTATACAAAATGAATTGGGAGAATGAAGAGCTAAATGGATCACATTGCTCTAGGAGTATGATATGGAAATCCAATTGATGAAGTTGGTAAGAGGACAGGCACATACCCAAACAATTTTTGAAGCACTAGCAAAAGCAGGACCCGAACTCACTATGCAACAATACCAGCTCGAGGATGTTTCCAAAGAAAATGGTACGAGGACGTCGTTTATTATTTATTGAACCAAAAATTTCCACCCCACTTAAACGGAGTCCAAAACTATACTCTTATACTAACAAGTAGCAATTACATGTTGCAAGGGTCCATTTTATATAAGAAAAATCAAGAAGGCATCTACTTGAGAAAAATATGATATTGTTTGAAAGTTATAGATGTTTTTCAATCAGCCTATTGATCAAGACTATAGTCATAATTCTAATAGAAAATGAATAATAATAATTTATTAAATTCATATTAAAGCACAATTTATATTGGTGGAAATTTGAGAATCTCCTTTAAAAACCCTTTTCGTTTCATCAATTTTGGTTAAAAAAAAGGTGTAAGTCACATACCCTACAAATACCCATAATATTGCAACGTTTTGGCTCATCGTGATCCTGTACATACACATTAGACCACTGCCACCGAAAAGAATGTTGTTGTCCCACCACAGCCCTTGTTGGAGGTGAGGTTTTTTGCTCAACGGGGTCTTGATTTCATTGGTCTAGTAAGCCTTCTATCATCTGTGAGACACAGGTACATTCTTACTGCTCCTAATTACTTTACTAGATGGACAAAAGAAATTGTATGTAAGCAATGCACAACTGAGGTAGTTACAAATTTTCTAGAAATTTTCATTTTAAATCACTTTGGTTGTCCCTATGCATTGGTATGTGATAATGGACCTACTTTTGCTTCATTAAAATTTGTTGGTTGGGCCTTCAACTACAAGATTTCCTTTAAATTTTCATCTAATTACTACCCTCAGGGAAATGGCCTTGTTGGATCCACAAACAAGAACCTAATCACAGTGATCAAGAAATTGCTCAATAGGAATCCCAAAGACTAGCATACCCAGCTCCAATTCACCCTTTGGGTAGACTGTACCTACCACAAGGTTTCCCTTGGTGATTCCCCATTCCATCTTGTTTACGGCCTAGAGCCTATATTTCCTATCCACCTAAAGATTCCCACCCTCAAATTTATCAATGACTTTTACGAAGGGAGGAAGTGTAGAGAAGCTTGGTTAGCTAAGCTCTTGCATTTAGAAGTCTAACACTGTGTAATAGAAAATTTCACAAAACATCATGGCACGACTAAGAGATGGTTCAACCATCAATCCAAGATCAAGGCCTTTAGAATTGCATATTTATTCTTGTAGTGGGACAAGGCCCACAAAATGAAGGGGGGACACAAAAAATTTGACAACCTTTAGCTTGCCCCCTTTCATATAGCTAAAATTTTGGGAGACAATTATTTTTTCTGAAAGACCTTAACTAGTGAAGATGTCTCATTGCCAGTCAACAAGTAACATCTCAAGTATTACTTCCAAGCTTGAGCTTTTTCGAGATCTTCCTTGTAAATATTTTTACATAGGTTAGAGTAGGTTGCCTTTTGGTTCACTTGCATTTTGTTGTTTCTCTATTTTGCTTGTCCCCCGTCTATTTTGTTTCAAAGAGGGTGTTCTCCATCCCATTGCAATCACCATGCTCATTCAATGAATGGTTCACTTTATTGTCCTTCCTTGCTATTCTTTGGCTAAACATGCATTCCTGACTATTAGTCCCTGAGGGCTAGCTAGGAGTGGTTTCCTTGTTTGAACTCTACCTTAGAACTCAACCCTTAGTTGGATATTTTTATGCACATCTCAGATCTTGAAAATAATGCATATTAAGTATTTCCAAGGGACTATTCAATGGTTGCTTTGATATCCTAGTAAGTGAAAATATTAAGTCTGGTCCAGTGATCACTATGGTTCCCAAACCCATTGTAGGCTTTGGTGCTTACACAGTCGAGCAAAAGATAAGTGAGAAAAAGAACATTAAAATAAATATCAAAACATAGAAGAGGAAGAAAATTATGAAATAAAGTGGTTGTATGGTTGTATGGGTAACTCTACCAGAGCTATGGATGCCCAGTCGGTAGTAGAGCAATATCCATAGGAGCACAATGAAAAATCCACTAAGGCTATGGATGCCTGACTAGTAGAGGGGTAATTTCCAAGTTTCTTTTGGTGTTGAATGGTTTATGTAGCTTGCTCAGTTGGAGTAGTAGACACTTGTCACAGTTATGTGGAAAGGAAAGAATTCACCACACACATTTCTCAAATGTCTTGTAGATTGAACCAACTAGGGATCCTGCTCTCCTAGTTCACTCTAGCAAGTTCATTCTTGGTCTACGGAACCAAAGATTCTAGGTCCTAGATGAATACTTATTCTTAGAATGCTCGAGAGCATTCCCCAGCAGAGTTGTCATTTGTTGTGACCTCAGCACACACACCCCATTCGGAACAGGCACCCTCTTTTCTTTCACCTTGTTGGGTCACTTTATTGCCACCTTGTTTTGTGTGCCCCATTTTTGTTTCCTAGATTGTTTGAATACCTCCAAAGTCTCATCTTGAATTGACCGTGTGTCATCCCTTCCATCTTGGTTAGGTCCTGGATCTTTGTAGACTCTCCTTGGTAGATTCCTTCTACTAGCACCCTTGGGGCGTAGCAGGCCCGCCTCACTAGGCTTCCCTATCGAGGCTTCCTCTGGGTGTTTTCCATTTTCAATGGCAGAAGGCTCTCACCTTTTCAGGCCCCAAAATCTAGATCCTCGTTCACTACCCTATTTTAACTTTCAATTAAATTGTACTGCCCTTGACCATCCCAGGATCACCCCTCCAGATTTTCATCCTTGAAACTCCATTCCATCTTCACCATTTCTGATTACTGACCTTCAACACCTATCCACCCTCTATACCCCTATTTCCCTTTCACTGATGATTTGAAAATGTACTTTCAAGTGGTTGCAGGGTTGTGTCTTTCTAGTCCTTGAGCCCCAGACCTTCTGCCACTGTCTAAGATTTGAACTTGCCAACCCTACTGTCATTTGTATGGGCATTAAATGAAGGTATTAAATGCATATTGAGGTATAAATATATGGCCTGAACTATCATTTTCATTTGTTAGGTTTTCCAAAGGAGTTTAGAGTGCTTTATAAGGAGATTTTTGCATCTGTTGCCCATTTCCCTCATGTCTATGATCATCATTTGGCCATCCTTAGTGGATTTTACAACTTCCCTCATCAAACTTCCTAGGTAGGTTTGTCGCCTGCCATCCCATGAGGTTTTTTATAATTTTGCAATTAAAATAATGAACAAAATGGGATAAAAATCCTTCAAATTGATAAAACATGACACCCCCTACAAAACCTCCATGCCCAAAGTCTAGAAAAACCTCCAAGGAATCTCCTAAGATCAATTTGGAACTAGACCTCCCCACCGCCATTTGTCGTGCAAGGCATTCACACCATCCGGTCCCATGTCAGTTCATTGCCATCAAAATGTAGCACACTAACAACCTAACCAAACAATTAGGAGAACTCACCTCCCGGGCCTATGACCCAGGACCTCCATCCTCCAATCACCATAAAACATACCAAACAACAAACTCAAAATACAACCTCTATCTCTGCTTCCCAGGCCCGCTCCCATAGGACTCCATCCCTATGACTCCACATCACTTCCAATGTTCCTAAATAGTGTTGGAAATATGTGCCTCAAACAATACAGATTGAAGCCTCCATTAGAGCCAAGTCGGTGTGACATCTTCATAGTCTGGCCGACTAGTAGTTTGATTTATCATGTTTTGCACAGGTCGCTGTGACCTTGTAGGAGTCTTGCCGAATGGTTACTGTGGAGTCTATCATTGTGACATAGTGTGTTCATTATGCCCTCATAGTGCTAGAGAGACCTTTTTTAAAGGCCATTCAATCATGTATTAGTGAGACTCGTGGTGACTACGAGCTTTGGGATAACTAAAGGTTCTTGCTAAGAAGTCTTAGCGAAGTGTTAATCTCTTGCCGATAACATATGTATTGAAGTCTTTATGGTAACTCTAATGATCCGGGAACACATCTTAGCAAACAGTGGAAGCCTTGCCGATGGGAACTCATCCGAGCATTCTTTGGAGTAACTCAAAGTGGTCGGAGAAATGTCTATTGTGTTATTTTCCAAACTCATGGGATCATCTAGTGATGGCTATTGGGAGTACAACATCCAATTTCAAGATGGAGGATATTGTTGGTACTTTATTGTCAGAAGAAATGAGAAGGAAGTCTTCTAAGATGGCAAAGGAGGCTCTTGCTGTTAGAGGAAGGTCAAAGGAGAAAGGGAAGAAGAAGGACAAGAAGTCCAAATCAAAATTAGAGGGGAGATCAAAGTCTCCTGGAAAAAAGTCCAAGGTGAAGTGTTGGAACTGTGGGCAACCTGGTCATGTCCGAAAGGATTGTAAAGAGGAGAAAAAGAAGGAGAAGGGCTCTTCCGATAATGGTTCTTCTCATAGTTATGGTGATGCCTTCATTACATCCTTGGCTACACAGGCATCAAATGATGTCTGGCTGATTGATTCTTGAGCATCGTTCCACATGACATCTCATAGAGAATGGTTCACAAAGTATGAAGAATACGATGGTGGAAAGGTGTACATAGCGAGTGATTCAACTTTGGAGATAGTTGGTTGTGGAAGAGTCAGGATACAATTCCCTAATGGAAGAGTGAAGGGAATCAATAATGTTATGCACATACCAGGTCTGGCTCAAAATCTATTGTTTGTAAGTATGCTAAATGATATTGGTGTACAAGTTACATTCTCTAGAAATGGCTACAAGATGACTAGGGGTTCAATGGTTTTGGCTAGAGGTGCTCGAATTGTTACCTTGTACAACCTAGATGCACAAGCTATTCAATGTAACAGTGTCTCTTTGAAGTCACTAAAAGCTGCTTATGGAGGTAAAGAGGGAAATATCCTTAATTATGTAAACTCTATGGAAGTAAAACTTCTTGCAAAGAAGACTATGCTTTGGCATCATAGGTTAGGCCACATAGGAGAAAAAGGTTTAAAAACCTTGAAAAACAAAAACCTGGTTGAGGGGCTTGAAGATTGTAATCTAGAATTTGAATTTTGTGAGCACTGTATATATGGAAAGTAGCATCATGTTTCATTTTATGACAGTCCTCATAAATCTTCTAGTTTGTTAGACTATATTCATTTGGATGTGTTTGGTCCAGTAGATGTTCCTTCTTTTTCTAAATTAAGATACTATGTGTTGTTCATTGATGATTATTCAAGAAGAGCATTTATATATTTTTTGAAAAGTAAATCAGAAGTGTTTAGTCGATTTAAGGAGTTTAAAAATCTTTTTGAAAATCAGACTGGTAAAACAATAAAATGCTTAAGGACTGATAATTGTAGTCAATTCTGTTCTAATGAATTTGAAAGATACTGTAAAGACCATGGGATTAAAAGACACAAGACTATACCTTATACTCCATAGCAGAATGGAGTTGGGGAAAGGTTCAATAGGATAGTGATGGAGAGAGCACGAAGTATGCTTAGTAGTGTTGGCTTGAAGGAGAAGTTCTGGGCTGAGGCTACTGCTACTGCATGTTACTTAATTCATCAGTCTCCAAACTCTACTCTTGTTGAGAAGACACCTTTGGAAGCGTGGTCTGGAAAGAATACCTCTCTTAGACATATTTGAGTCTTTGGTTGTGAGGCATATGCACATGTGCCGGATGTAAAAAGATCTAAGTTGGAGAACAAGGTTGTCAAGTGTATTTTTATTAGCTATAGTGCTAACATTAAAGGATACAAGCTTTGGAATCCTATTATAGAGAAGGTTGTATACAACAGAAGTGTAATCTTTTGTGAGCTAAATCCTTCCACCTTGGATCTGCAGTCAGAGACAAAGTCAGAAAACAATAAGGATGTAGCAACAATTCCTCCTACACCAAAGAAAAAGGAATTGAAGATTCAAAATGTACCTGAAACTGAGGAGAGCTCAAGTAGTTCTGAAAGTTATGAAGAAGAAGAACCTCAGCCTCAGCCAGTGAGGAGGTCAACCTGAGAAAGGAAACAACTAGATAGGTATGGGTTCTCATTGATTGATTCTACTTGTGCCTATGCCTTGATTTCTAGCACTGATGAGCCTAGGACTGTAAAGGAGACATTTAAAATGTCTGATTCAGATTCTTGGTTGGAAGCCATGAATGAAGAAATGACATCATTAGATAAAAATGAAACCTAGAGTTTGGTGCCCTTGCCTAAAGGTAGAAAACCTATGGACTGTAAATGGGTATTTAAGAAAAAGATTGGTCTAGATGGTAGTGTAGAAAAGTACAAGACTGGTTGCAAAGGGTTATTCCCAGGTAGAGGGAATTGATTATGGGGAAATCTTTTCTCCTATAGCAAAGTTGACATCCATTAGATTTATATTGTCCCTTGCAGTAGCATATGACTTAGAGGTTGAACAGATGGATGTGAATACAACATTTCTTCATGGTGATCTTGAAGAAGAAATCTATATGTCCCAGCCTGAGCACTTTGTTGAAAAAGGTAAAGAAAAACTAGTATGAAAATTAAAGAAGTCTTTGTATGGGTTAAAGCAGTCACCTAGAATGTGGTACCAAAAATATGATACTTATGTATTATCTTTAGGGTTTGCGAGATCAAAATCTGATCACTATGTATACTATAAAGCTGAAAGTGATCAAGTACTTATTATTGCTCTGTATGTTGATGATATGTTGTTCATAGGAAATAGCAAGCTAATGATTTCTGATCTTAAGTCTTAGTTTTAAGTTCGAAATGAAGGATCTTGGTGTAGCAAGGTATATTTTGGGGATGGAGATAACTAGGGAAAAGAAGAATAGAAAGGTTTGGCTCAGTCATAGTAAGTATATTAGGACTGTTCTTGAGAGATTTTGTATGAATGATTGCAAGTAGTTAGTTGTTCCAGTCATGCAGGGAACGAAGCTATCTGTTGAGGACTGTCCAAAATCTCCTACTAAGATGGAGGACATGACTAGTGTACCTTATGCTAGTGCTGTAGGCAGTCTTATGTATGCAATGGTCTATACAAGGCTAGACATTTCCCAAGCAATGGGGTACTTAGTCGATTTATCGCTAATCTAGGAAGAATGCATTAGGATGTTGTGAAGAGGGTGTTCAGGTATTTGAAGGGAACTTCAAATTTTGCTTTGTGTTATCATGGGAATTCGGATGAATCACAGAGGACTCTCAAAATTCATAGTTATGTAGATTCTAATTGAGCAGGGGACATTGACAGCAGAAGATCCACCAGTGGATACATTTTCATGATGAATGGTGGTGCAGTGAGTTGGATGAGCAAGCGGCAAGCTGTAGTCACTTTGTCCACTATAGAGGTTGAATACATGGCAGCTAGTCATGCTTGTAAAGAAGCTGTATGGTTGAAACATTTGTGTTCTAACATTTGTTTTGATGTAGGGGAAATAACTATTTTATGTGATAGTCAGAGTGCAATTTTTTTGGAAAAGAACCCTACTTTCCATGCTAGGATGAAACATATTGATGTACAGTACCACTTTGTACGAGATATGGTCAAGGATGGAAAGGTCATTTTGGAAAAAATTGATGCTCTAGAGAATGTTGCAGATGCATTGACGAAGCTAGTGAGCACAAACAAGTTCAAGTGGTGTGCCAGTTTAATGGGCCTTAATGCCCATGATTTTTAGTAAAGTATTTTTTGTGCTCTGGAGGTGCCTGTATGATCTTCATCAAGTGGGAGATTGTTGGAAATATGTGCCTCAAACAATACAAGCTGAAACCTCCATTAGAGCCAAGTCGGTGTGACATCTTCATAGTCTGGCCGACTAGCAGTTTGATTCATCATGTTTTGCACAAGTCAATGTGACCTTGCAGGAGTCTTGTTGAACAGTTACTGTGGAGTCTATCACTGTGACATAGTGTGTTCGTTATGAACTCATAGCACTTGGGAGACCTCTAGTCGAAAGGCCATTCAATCGTGTACCAGCGAGACTCTTGGCAACTACAGGCTTCGGGATAACTGAAGGTTCTCGCTAAGAAGTCTTAGCGAAGTGTTAATCTCTTATCGACAGTGTATGTATTGAAGTCTTTGGGGTAACTCTAATGATCTGGGAAAACGTCTTAGCAAATAGTGGAAGTCTTGCCGATGAGGACTCATCCAAGCGTTCTTTAGAGTAACTCAAAGTGGTCGGAGAAACATCTTAGCGAACATTGAAGGTCTCACCAAAAGAAACACCTTTTGGAAGTCTTAGGTGTAGCTCTTGGCGAATGATGGTCATCAGTGGAACATGGTGGTTTTAATAAGAAGTCCCAATGACTTTGATGAGTCTTACCGATGATGAAGAGCCTTCAAGGTAAGTCTTGAAGTTCGGTGTGTTCTCTTAGCAAAGATGATATGTCTTGGCAACTGCTGACGGCTTCGGTGAAACATATGGATCTCAGTATGATGTCCCGGTGAAAGCCGATTGTCTGGCCAATGAGAACACTTAAGTCTACGTGACTTGTGGAGCTTTGGCATAACATCTTAGTGAAAGTGTTTGGTCTTGCCGATAAATGTATACTTTCGGTGTAACCTAATGTTGCTCTATGAGACCTCTTGGTGATATTTGTATGTCTTGCCAACTATCATGTGGAGCTCGATATGACAAATGACTTCGGTGTAACTTGAGTGACTTGCTATGATCTCCTAGTGAATGCGATAGGTCTGGGTGACTGCTTGGTGACTCAGTGTAACTCATGGAGCTTGATAGAATGTCTTAGTGATAACAGAGTCTCTTGGTGACATCGATATGAAGTCTATGTGGCATCGACGAGAAACAGTTAGTGTCTCACCGAGATGCCAATACATTGCGAATTCTATTGACCAAGACCTTCTGATGTGGCATCTCATGGATGAATTAGAGGAGCTGAATTGGAACCATTGGGAGTCTATTCGTTGCAATGGTTCTGTGAGGGAGCTCAATAGATAGAGATCAAAATGGATATAGTTCATAGTTGCAGATGCTTGGGGGTTTGATGGTGGTTGGTTCAATCAACCGTGGAGTGTGAAGATTTTGAACTGTAAAAGTGTGAATTTGATTCTATAAACATTGTAATCAAAAAAGGTTCATGTCCAATATTGTTAATGGTGAATGTTGTTGTAAATTAGACTCCAGAAAGATAAGTCTGACAATTGTATGTAATCCTTATTACTGTAATACAAAGTGATTTCTCTTGGTGTGGTGGGTTTTTCTCCCGTAAGAGTTTTCCCGCATATATTTCCCACGTATATCTGGTGTTCTTGTGTGATTTTCAAACTCTATTTCTGTAATCTATTTCATAGTGCATCTTAACTTGAATGTAATTGGAAATTTTAAAGTGTATCTGCATTCTTTCCTAACGTATTGACATTAGGAGAATTGTTTTCCACATCTAATTTTCCTTAAAAATAGAAAGGAGAACCCATCCACCTAAGATCTAAGGAATGTATCACCTTTCATCATCTGAAGTTGAGCTTGAATGAACTCACCAAGAATAAGTCGGGCCCTGGTCGACGGGGTTCCATCTGTGGGTTTCTATGGCATCTTTGTAGTTTAAAATGACCATGCGGTGATGTCTCCCCACTTCCTAGGTCTCAACCCTCCAAAATGACTAAAGAAACTTGAGAAAAAATTAGCGACAAAACTCAACACTATATCTGGTTTGCTGAGACGCTCCCCCTAGGTTTCTACCTAGCGACAGCCACTCTGAACTGCAAAACCCAAATGAATTCCCACCCCTTCAATCCTAAATTCTCTAAAGTCAAAATTGTGTTGATCATCCTTTGACCTCCCAAGTCCCAAACCCTAGAATTTTGTCCCTTTTTGGCCATTCTAAACAACAAAACCTTCATAGCTTTCCAGTCTCATATCTCTGAGTACCTCAAAAGTGATATAAATGACCTTCAAATTGAAAACCAATCTCGACCCACGGGCTCAAATTTAACCCTCTCCTACATGAGCCTTTGAAACCACAAAATTTTGAAGTCGAGAGGAATCACCTACATTTCCCTACCCTATTCACCCTTCAAAACAACATTCCTACCAAGGAAGTCTAACCCCCTAGGCCCGGGTTGTCCAAAATCCCTCCAAAAAATGACTAACGACATCTAGAACAAAAGATTTGGTTTCACTAATCATATGTTGTCTAATTGGATTTTATCCATAGAATTTTGACAAATGTTAGTGCTTTCATAACTGGTTGTACTCATTATGCCCTATTTGAAGGATATATGGAATTGGGTGTAGGACCCTCAAGGGAAGCTATAGAGAAGGACAAAGGGAAGAGAGCAGGAACGACTCCTCGTGGAAAAGAGTACAAAGACCAAATGAAGTACCAGTTCAAGGGTGAGTCTCTACATTCAAAAATCATCACTAACTAGAAGGAAATCATAGACACCAATATTGGCCATGTCGATATTGATGAGTTCAAGCAAAGGGTTAGAATCCACCCCAAGAACGACAATGCTAGATTAATCAAAAAAAGTAGAATTGTAAAAGTTGTAGGTTTAACCCCATCCCTCATAGCCCCTAAATTGGTCATGGCTTGCTAGCAGGCCTACTAGCCATAAACACGAAGCATTGTTGATAGGGATGAAAACATTCTTGTAGACATGTCAAGTGAGGAAATTACTAAGGCTTTTCACATCCCTACCCTCGAGGAGATGGAGATGCCCACCATAGAGGAAAGGAAAGCAACATGGGATGAGAACCCAATGGGTTAGTATTGGCTGAAAGAGAAAAGGGGTAGCGCTGCAAAGGTTCCTCAAGAACTCTTCCACAACAACTTCTATAAGGACTAACATGACTTGGTCACCATGTTGAGTAGGGTGATGTGTCTCTCCACTGCTGCCTAATTTTAGGAATGGATAGTGTATTTCATAGAGAAGATCCTCCTTGGGGATGAGGATGTCACAAAAAAAGCTTCATTCTAGTGGGGAGGCATCATAAGCGACTACTTCCATGGGTAGTTTATGAATGTAAAGAATACCTCTAAGTTCTACATGACCTCCTATCTAGTGGATATTTTGTGGCATCTGATGATGAACCAGGTCATACGTTGACGACCTATGATAGCTATCCCCAGCTCTAGTTCAGAAACTTCAACAAAGAATATATTGTAGGGTGAAAAACACCTTCATTGACCACATTATTAGGTTGTTTGTGGGGGATTTTGAGAGAAGGTTCTCTCACAGGAGCACCTTCATCAGCTAATAATAATTGAGATGCCTTGGCAAGGAAGAAGTAGATCGAGTCTTGAAGGAGTTTCATGAAAAGTTTGGCACCGGACCTTCCACTGCACATCAGATATTAATAGCAGGGTATTATTCACCAGTTGTCTTCAAGGATTCTTATGGTCATGTTCGTTCATGTCACACATGTCAGGGTATGTGTAGGATCATCATGGAAAAAATAGGCCCTTAAGTGCCAAAAAATTCAAAAAAATCAATGTTAGGCAACTTGACATAAAAATTTGAATAAGTTATCTATATTATTTCAAAAATATGTAAAAATAGAATCTGTAAAAAATTGAATGCAGTTTTTAAACTACTAGGTTTATTTAAAAATAAATAAAATCTATTTGGTGAAAATTTGAAATCTCAATGCAATAGTACTTAAATTTCAGGGAAAAATAAGAAGTAGGTGTCTATCTAAACAGCCTAATGATAATAAAATCATAATATTTTTTAATAAGATTTTATATATAAGTAGATGACTCATGTTTTAATGTGATGCATATTTTTTTGTAATTTATTTCCAAGTAAATAATTAATTATGAATTTTTTATTACAACTTTTAAAAAATATGAAAACTTGTATATCTGACAACCTTAACTTGGTCAAAACTTCATTAAATTTAATTTTTCCTTTTTTAATCCTATAGTATGTGAAGCATAGAATATGATGCATGTTTCGGATTCAAAAAATGTGATATTGTTTGAAAGTTATAGATGTTTTTAAAGCATAATTTATATTGGTGGAAAGTTGAAAATCTCCTCTAAAAACCCTTTTTGTTACATCAATTTTGGGTAAAAAAAATTCGTAAGCCATATACCCTACAAATACCCATAATATTTCCACTTTTTGGTCCATCGTGATCTTGCACATACCTGTTAGACCACTGCCACCGAGAAGAATGTTGTTGTCCCAATATAACCCTTGTTGGAGGTGAGGTCGTTTGCTTAGTGGGGTCTCAATTTCATTGGTCCAATAAGTCTTCCATCATCTGCGAGACACAGACACATTCTTACTGCTACTAATTACTTTACTAGATGGGAAAAAGCAATTGTATGTAATCAATGCACAACTGAGGTAGTTACAATTTTTTTGGAAACTTTCATTTTAAATCACTTTGGTTGTCCCTATGCATTGGTATGTGATAATGGACCTACTTTTGCTTCATTAAAATTTGCTAGTTGGGCCTTCAACTATGGGATTTCCCTTAAATTTTCATCTAATTACTACCCTCATGGAAATGGCCTTGTTGGATCCACAAACAAGAACCTAATCATGGTGATCAAGAAATTGCTCAATAAGAATCCAAAAGACTAGCATACCCAGCTCCAATTCACCCTTTGGGCAGACTGCACCAGCCACAAGGCTCTTGTTGGTGATTCCCATTCCATCTTGTTTATAGCCTAGAGCCCATATTTCCTATCCACCTAAAGATTCCCACCCTCCAATTTATCAATGACTTTAACGAAGGGAGGGAGTGTAGAGAAGCTCGGTTAGCTAAGCTCTTGCATTTAGAAGAAGTCTGACACCATGCAATAGAAAATTTCACCAAACATCAAGGCATGGTTAAGAGATGGTTCAACCATCAAGCAAATATCAAGGCCTTTAGAATTGCATATTTAGTCTTCTATTGGGACAAGGCCCATAAAATGAAGGGGGGACAAAACAGATTCGACAACCTTTGGCTTGGCCCCTTTCAAATAGCTGAAATTTTGGGAGACAATGCTTTTCGCCTAAAGACCTTAACTGGTGAAGATGTCTCATTTCCAGTCAACAAGAAACATCTCAAGTATTACTTCCACGCCTAAGATTTTTCGAGCTCTTCCTTGCAAATATCTTTACATAGGTTAGACTAGGTTGCATTTTGGTTCACTTGCATTTTGTTGTTTCTCTATTTTGCTTGTTCCGGGTCTGTTTTGTTTCAAAGAGGGTGTTCTCCATCCCATTGCAATCACCATGCTCATTCAATGAATGGTTCACTTTTTTGTCCTTCCCTGGTGTTCTTTGTCTAAACATTAATTCCTAACCATTAGTCCCTAAGGGCTACCTAGGAGTGGTTTCCTTGTTTGAACTCTACCTTAGAACTCAACCCTTAGTTGGATATTTTTACGCACATCTCAGATCTTCAAAATAATGCATATTAATTATTTCCAAGGGACTAAACAATGGTTGCTTTGATATCCTAGTAAGTGAAAATATTAAGTCTGCTCTTGTGATCATTGTGGTTCCTAAACCCATTGTAGGCTTTGGTGTTTACACATTCGAGCAAAAGATAAGTGAGAAAAAGAACATTGAAAGAAATATCAAAACAAGAAAGAGGAAGAAAATTATGAAATCAAGCGGTTGTATGGGTGTACAAGTAAATCTACCGGGGCTATGGATGCCCGACTGACAATAGAGCAATATCCATGGGATCACAATGACAACTTTGTCTAGGCTATCGATGCCTAACTGGAAGAGGGGAAATTTCCAAGTTTCTTTTGGTGTTGGATTGTTTATGTAGCTTTCTCGGTTTCAGTAGTAGGCACTTGTCACAGTTCCATGGAAATGGAAGAATTCACCACACACATTTCTAAGATGTCTTGTAGACTGAACCATCTAGGGATCCTGCTCTCCTAGTTCACTCTAGGAATTTCATTCTTGCTCTACAAAACCTGAGATTCTAGGTCCTAGATGAATACTTATTCTTAGAATGCTCAGGAGCATTCCCTGGTGGATTTTTCATTTGTTGTGACCTTAGCACACACACCCCATTTGGAACAGGCACCCTCTTTTCTTTCACCTTGTCAGTTCACTTTATCGCCACCTTGTTTTGTGTACCCCATTTTGGTGTCTTAGATAGTTAGCATACCTCCAAAGTCTCATCTTGAATTGACCGTGTTTCATCCCTTCCATCTTGGTTAGGTCCTGGATCTTTTCAGACTCTCCTTGGTAGATTCCTTCCACTAGCAGCCTTGGGGCCTTGCAGGCCCACCTCAATAGTTTTCCCTATCTAAGCTTGCTTCGGGTGTTCGCCATTTTGAATGGAAGAAGGCTCTCACCTTCTCAAGCCCCAAAATCCAAATCCTCATTTGCTGTCCTTTTTCAACTTTCAATGAAATTGCACTACCCTTGACCATCCTAGGCCCACCCAGGCTACAGATTTTTTTGTCCTCAAAACTCCATTCCATCTTTGCCATTTCCAATGACTAACCTTCAACATCTATCCACCCTATGGACCTTTATTTCCCTTTCACTGACAATTTGAAAATGGACTTTCAAGTGGTTTTAGGGTTGCGTCTTTTTGTTCCCCAAGCCGTAGACCTTTCGCTGATGTCCAGGATTTGAATCCACCAACCCTCCTATTATTCATATGGGCAATAAATGAAGGTATTAAATTTATATTGGGGTATAAATATATGGCCTAACCTATCATTTTCATTTGTCAGGTTTTCTAGAGGAGTTTAGAGTGCTTTCTAAGGAGATCAGTGCATCTGTCGACCACCGCCCTCGCGTCCATGATCATCATTTGGCCATCCTTAGTGGATTTTGCAACTTCCCTCATTGAACTTCCTAGGTAGGTTTTTCACCCATCCTCCCATGATGTTTTTTGTAATTTTTCAATTAAAATAATGAACCAAATGGGCTATAAAAATCCTTCGACTTGATAAAAAAAGACACCCCCTAAAAAACCTATGTGCCCAAAGTCTAGAAAAATCTCCAAGGCATCTCCTAAGATCAATTTGGAACTAGACCTCGCCACCACCATTTTTCATGCAAGACATTCACACCATCTGGGCCCGTTTCAATTCATCATCATCAAAACATAGCACACTAACAACCTGACCAAACAACAAACTCAAAATACAAACTCTATCTCAGCTTCCTTAGCCCACTCCCAAGGGACACCATCCCTACAACTCCACATCACTTCCAACATTCCCAAATAGAAAGGAGAACCCATCCACCTGAGATCTGAGGCCCATATCACCTTTCATCATCTAAAGTTGAGCTTCAATGAACTGACCAAGCATGTCGATGGGCCTCAGTCGACGGGGTTCCATCTGTGGGTTTTTGTGGAATCTTCATAGTTTAAAATGATCGTGTAGCAGTGTCTCCCCACTTCCCAAGTCTCAACCCTCCAAAACGCCTAACGAAACTTGAAAAAATTAGTGACAAAACTCAACACTAGATCTGGTCTGCCGAGACGCTTACTCTAGGTTTTCGCCCAATGACCGTCGCTATGAACTACAAAACCCTAACGACTTCCCACCCCTTCAAGCTTGAATTCTCTAAAGTTAAAATTGCATTGATCATTCTTTGACCTCCCAGGTCCCAAACCCCAGAATTTTTTCCCTTTTTGGCCATTCTAAACAACAAAACCTTCATAGCTTTTTGGTCTCATATCTCTAAGTACCTCAAAAGTAATCTAAATGACCTTCAAATTGAAAACCAATCTCGACCCACAGGCTCAAATTTAACCCTCTCCTACATGAGCCTTTGAAACCACAAAATTTTGATGTCAGGAGGAATCACCTACATTTCCCTACCCTATTTTCCCTTCAAAACAACATTCCTACCATGGAAGTCCTACCCCCTAGGCCCGAGTTGTCCAAAATCCCTCCAGAAAATGACTCATGACATCTGGAACAAAAGATTTCATTTCACTAATCATATGTTGTCTAATTGGATTTCACCCATGGGATTTTGACTAATGTTAATGCTTTCATAACTGGTTGTACTCATTATGCCCTATTTGAAGGATATATGGAATCAGGTGCAGGACCCTCAAGGGTAGCTACAGAGAAGGAAAAAGGGAAGAGAGCGGGAAAGACTCCTCATGGAAAAGAGTACAAAGACCAAATGAAGTACCAGTTCTAGGGTGAGCCTCTACATTCAAAAATTATCACTAACTAGAAGGAAATCATAGACACCGATATTGGCCATGTCAATATTGATGAGTTCAAGCAAAGGGTTAGAATCCACCCCCAGACTGATAATGCTAGATCAATCAAAAAAAGTGGAATTGTAAAAGTTGTAGGTTTACCCCCATCCCCCATAGCCCTTGAATTGGTCATGGCTTGCTAGCAGGCCTACTAGCCATAAAAATGAAGTATTATTGATAGGGATGAAAACATTCTTGCAAACATGTCGGTTGAGGTGATTACTAAGACTTTTCACATCCCCACCTTTGGGGAGATGGAGATGCCCACCATAGAGGAAAGGAAAGCAACATGGGATTAGGAGCCAATGGGTTAAAAGAATCTAATTAATTAGTATTGGCTCAAAGAGGAAAGGGGCATTACTGCCAAGGTTCCTCAAGAACTCTTCCACAACATCTTCTATGAGGACTACCATGACTTGGTCACCATGTTGTGTAGGGTGATGGGTCTTGCCACTGCTACCTAATTTTAGGAATGGATAGTGTATTTCATAGAGTAGATCCTCCTTAGTGAGGCATAATAAGCTACTACTTCCATGGGCGGTTGATGAATGTAAAGAAGACCTCTAAGTTCTACGTGACCTCCTATCTAGTGGATTGTTTATGGTACCTGATGAGGAACTTGGTCGTGCGTTGATGATCTATGACAAGTATCCCTAGTTCAAGTTTAGAAACTTCAAGAAAGAATATATTGCAAGGTGAATGACACTTGCATCAGCCACATCATTAGGTTGTTTTTGGGGGATTTTGAGAGAAGGATCTCTCAAAACGCATGGGTGTTCTTGAAGCAATACACCTTATTTATATAAGTACCCCAAGTTTGCATATATTCATTCATGGGGTTTCACAAAATGGCTGAATAAGCTACCTTGGTACCCCAACGACTGGCTCATACTGTTACAGCTCTCCTGATAGCTACATAATGTGCATTTAGTCCTCAGTAGTAGACATTTGGCAGGGATCCCTTATCCCTTAGCCTTCGTTCAAGGGATGTACAATTTGCAAACTTCTTAGTGTGTTGGGAATTCTAAGAAGGAATTTGTGGAGCATCATTTCCACCTACACACCGCTCACCCATTGATGGGCCATATGGGCATGTAATAAAGGCACTAAGACTAGGGTATGACCATTTGCATCAAGTTAAAGATTTTTGGGAAGATTGCTAGGATGACAAGGAAGTGCGTGCAAGGAATTACATGCAGATGACTATGTACTTCATAAGAAGGGTGCAACTATTTCCAATACTAGATCATATCGAAGAGGATGAGAGAATCATCATGGATCCCAGATATAATGCAGTCACCAACTTGCTGATATTAGTAATAGATTGGGATGAGAAATAGGTCAATGACCTTGATGTTGTAACCAAAACTAATTATGGTTCATACCAAAGAATGGGTTAATGGTCAATAAGCCCTATTAAAGCAGCAAGGGGTTGTCCTAACATATGAAGGGATCAAGAGTGAGCCTAGCACTATAGAAGATGTCACTACTACTACTTCAATAGGAGGGACACCCAAATCTCCTCCACTCACAAGATCAAAGAATAGAAAAGGGATTGAGGTAGAATAGTTACTAGATCCCAAGGTTTATTCAAGAAAGGATTTAGGAGGTTAACACATAAAGAGACCCAAATAGATAGGAAGTGTCGCGGGATAGCCAACAATTCAAGAGGGTGAGGAAAAGAAAAAGGATCACCCAAAACTTCCTCCAACTCCCCCTGTTTTGGCCACCCTTCCATCTATTTCCTAGGCCATGTTTGCCACATTCCCACCTATAGTGGACCTCTTGGTCCATCTTGCTTCCTCTCCACCGGTCGGACCCATAATAATGGTTGATTCCGCCTTTGATGCAACTTCTCTGCTTTCCTCCTCCTCCATCTTGCCCACTACATCACTCCCATTGGCAACAGTGACAACACTGATACTCACACTCACATTGCTGGAGACTTTCTTATGACACATGCATAATGTCCCCTCTGACATCTCCCAAATCTTCTTGGACCCCACCATTCAACATACCTTAGTGCAAGTCCTCGCCAACACTGTGCCTTCACAACCTCCAACAATACCACCAACAATGGAGGTCACAATGTTAATTTTTGAAGAATGGGAGAAGTGGGAGAAAAAATCTTTGAAGGAAATGGAGGATGAAGTTGATGAGTACCATGAACACCCAGAGTATGAACACTAGCAAATTGACAGGGTGGTCCACGAAGAAGAAGAAACGGGGTCTTCCGAAAGTGGAGATGAAGAGTAGGGTACAAGTGGTAGGACTATTTTACAAAACCTTTGATGATGATTTTGAGGAGGAAATGGCTCAACAATTGAAAGATGTTGGAGGGGTAGAAAGGTCACCTCCTAGAGGAGAAGGGAAATAAGTTGGTAGGGTAGTAGAAGATGTGGAACTCCCTATAGAGGAATAGTAGGAGGATGTGCCAACTCCTTATGGATAAGAAGCAAATGTAGAAGAAGACAAGCCCGAGGAGCATGTACATGAGGACGAACAAGTTGAAGAAAGGAAAGAGAAAGGAATTGAGATAGAAAAAAGTCCTCGGGAGTGATTTCCTACTAATCTTCCCAAAAAATGCCATGTGTTCATCCAAGACTCCGATGAGGAAGAAGGAGACAAAACTAAAATGGAAGAAAGGGCTCCCATAATTGAACAAATAGAGATCCAAACAAAGGAAGGTGAGGGTGATCATGAATCGCCCAAGGGAAAATCCACTATACCCATTCATGGTTGGAGAGGCAACTTGAAAAGAAGAATCCTACCCCAAAGGATCTAAGAGCAAGACTAGAGGCTATCATAGCCCAAGCGTAGATCACAACCAAGAAGGAAAAGAAGCCCAAAATCAAATCCAAGGTAATGATGGATGCTTCTAGGTCTCGAACTATGCAAGTAGCAAAATCGGTGGTAGGCCAAGGAGTAAGCTATAATATCTCTACCATTGACTTGGGAAATACTACTAGAGAGCAAAAGGTAGAGCACCTCGAGGACTTTGTGGCTATGGTAGTGCATCTAATACAATGGGATAAAGTCTCGAAAGAAAACCTTAAAGCATAGGTAGCTGACCACATCCGCAACTCCACCCCAACTATTTTCCAAGGAACAAATTGACAAGCTAGAAAAAAGAAAGAACCTAGACAAAACTATAGAGAGTTGGTTATGATAGTTTCTATAGGTTGGAAATATGGGCATCAGTGGGATGTTAAAAAAAAAAACAAGTTCTTGGATTTATAGCAGTCTCTAGAAGGCACAAAGAAATTTTGCATCACCTTCCCTATGACATATAGGTCCACCTATCCAAACATTGAAGCTATCCTTTGGCTGCCAAAATCCACATGGGAAAATGAGCTCGCACTCAAAAGGAACGATCATTGGCTAGTGGATGTATGGAAGTGGTACTTTGATAACAGGAAAGAAAGCTTGGAGTAGATAATTAATAAAGTGGATCCAGATATTCAATGGTTCAAATAAATTATGGAAGTCGTCTGATATTTGAGGTTGATGATGGGATATGACATGCTCGTGGTGCAAATTGATCAATAGAAAATAAAACCCCATTTGTAGAAAAAGATGGATGGGATGTTAGATGAGATAACTATGGATTTCATGAGTTTTCCCACATGTGCCTTCACCCGGTTAGAATTTTTTAGAGACCACATCACCAAATATGATGAATACTGGAAAAGGCTTAAGGACAACTCCAAAGAGTGGAGTTATCAAGTGTTGTGGTCTGAGATCATGGAGCTTGACAAACTCCAACTGGTAATTTTGAAGTTCATGAAGTATGCGACTTTGAAGAAGTAGGAAGGAAACCCTATTATCAGTGAAGAACTTTTAAAGGAATAGCTATAGTAGAAGGGCAATCAACAAAGGACAAGATGCTATAGTGTTGTCACTAGAGGAAAAAATAGGGATATATACAAGATTGTATTTTAAATTGTAATACATTGGGGGATAGGTAGAACCCTAGTTGTAGTGAATCTTGGCCACACAATGAGATTAAACCTTGGCCATTCATTCTACTTTTTGGGGACTATAAATAGGGGGTCTCCTCTAATTTTCAAGAGAGAGTTGAGTTGTTGTTAAGACATGCTGTAGAAATTTCTAATGAAAATGCATTGACATAGTGCATTGTCTAAGTTCTTTTCATGTGTCATGATTCCATCTCCATTGTTAGATGTTTTATTTAGATTTGCATTGCTGATCTAGTTAAATTTAAACTAATTAAGTAGATTTTGGTAATTTTGTTCTATGATCATATAAATTTTTGTTGTAATGATTCTTTCTAGTCCACACTTTTTGCTATTTGCTGCTGGTAAATGGTCTTGTAAAGTTAGTCTAGGCTGAAACTTGAAGTTTCTTTTAATATTTTGTCTTTATTCATGCATGTATGTGGTGGATGAATGATGAAATATCCACAAACCTTTGAACATAACACATATTTCATGAGACTATAGGATTCTTGGTTAAGTGGAACCTTGTTTTAAGGGAGTTGTCCATAGCAAAGCCTCCATGATCACTGTTCACAATTAGTTACAGATCCAAGAGCCTTCTCTCTTCCCTGATCTTTTCCTCCCTTTTTGAGAACTAGCCTATGAAAAGGTTCATTGCACATTGTAAAGCCAAAACTTGAAGAAAACATTGAAGTTTTAGATTGTTGTCTGAACCTATAGTAAAGTGTACCTTAACTCCCATCTCAAAAACTTCAAATTTTAAGATCCAATTTGCACCCAGCTAAGTAAGTTTTCCCTATGATTATGCACAAAATCACATCAAACATCAACTGAGGAGTCCCATGCAAGTCATGACCTGACACCTAAGAGACCTTGGTGTGATTTTCAACAACTTGCTATTGGATATCTCCTTTCAAGAGAGGTAGTGCACATACACACTTCTTGTGTTGAAAAAGTGTACAAAACACCCATCAAAAAACCCTAGTCTACCAATCCATAATCCTAGTCCTCCACCAATCCCTAATCCCTCATCTACTCCTATCAGGCCATCTTAGCCTAGAGTATACAAGTTTCACCACAAACTTATGACAAAGAATACATCCCCAACTCCACACATTGAAGTAGTGGAACCATGCCCTCCCAACCTATCATCCACAGTCATTAGTGATGAGACCCCTCTCCATCCCACACCTATCATCAATGCTACCATCCCTAGCACCACTCAAACTAGTAAAACCATCACACTTACCAAACCTATTGAAACACCATCTCCTACTCTGAGAACTACTGAACCCATCAAAGATAACCAAACCCCATCACCACCCTCTACTCCTAGATCCACCCAATCCATCAAACACACCCAAATCCAATCCACTTCTCCTAACCCTAGTATCATCGAAATCCATTCCCATGAATCCCCTATCCTTTCCTCTCCCCCACTTGAAGAGTCCCTCCAAGACTCCATCATCATGCCACCCACACAAGATGATTCATTCCAAGAGCCTGATCCCAAGCATGTGAACATATACCCTTTTCCACATCAAGATCCTATCACCATCTAGTCCTACTCAAGATCATAGTCCTCCATCCACTCCATCTCATAACTCCCTTGACATTGAAGATTCCACCACTCTATCTCATGAACCCTTATTTCCATCTCCATAACATCAGCTCTTACCACCCATTGCCACAAATCTAGACTTTATCATGTCACCTAATCCCTCTCTTGATCCCTTACCAACCCCTTGTCAATTTCAAGAAGCTAATATCCCATCATCTCCATCTCATATTCCTTCACCATCACCTAAACCTACTATCCCCTCACCACTTGTATATCCCCTTGGTACTCTCACATTCTTCCATGGTGGTCTCCTTACTGAAGAAACACAAAGCATATATACCACCCATCTTCACCTGCCTAATAATGGACTTGCATCATTCTTCCAGAATAATAAAAATCCTATCATGGATCAAATGCTCAAGAACATGAACTTTAAAGGAAAGGGTTTAGTCCTTCATGAGGAAGGTATTCTAGAGCCCATCCAAGTCAAAGAACAACTTTGTATGTGAGGTCTTGAACCTATTTCCCAAGACTCACAATCTAAATATGTTGGTGCAACCTTTAGACATCCACAATGAGCCTCTTCCAAAAGAAATACAGGCTCTTCCCATCGCTCCACTAGATCATTTGTTGCCATCCCCCATCCTCTATTGTACCCCCTCAAAACAACCATCCATATTCCTCCCTCATCTACTCCATCCATTTTGGGTCCTTATGTCCCTCTAGCCACCAAGTCCATTTTGGGACCTTATATCCCAAAATCAGCTCCTCCATCTCATCACATTCACCCTTTCATCCATCCATCACCTATCCATGTCACCCATCTTAAACATCAAACTCTCATGTCCCCTAATTAGGATCTACAAAGGCACATACCCTCACATCCTCCACCTACACACAATCCGCATAATCCTACCTCCATGACTCCCCACCATCCATCTCATCATACCCATCCCATTGCTACTAAAAGAACTTTGGATTCTAAAATAAAAATGCATAAATCTCAATATCCACATGAATCTAAATCTCCTCATGTCCCCTTGAAATGACATGGTTAAGACATGAAAAATAAAATCCACAATCAAAATCAAGCCCATCAGCCACAAAGGCCCACCAAAGCAAAGATCAAAACCATGTGGATCCCAAAGAAAAAAGATGCAATTCCTTCAAATGAACCATCCATAACAACATCCAAAGTTTCCAATCTTAAAAAATCCAATAATATGCATCCTCCATCTCCCAAATCTGATTTGGGTCCTTATGTCCCAAAATTCACTATCCCATCTCCTCAATTATCCCCACATTCTCAATCCATCAATCCTCTTATCCTTTCACATACACCACCACATGTGCCAATGTTGGTCTTGAACTCACCAACCCAACACACACCAACCCCGTCATTCTATCCATACCCTTTCTAGTATCCCATCCATTATCCAACATATCTTCCCCATCCAATCCCTATAATTCATCCTCTTACATAATCCATTTATCCTAAAAGGGTTGTACCAACATCAAACAGTTGCTTCACATATGGGATCTTAATACTTTGTATGGAATTGGATACTTGAGTCCTTCATCCCTCTGCTTATCGCATGTCTTCTAAATCCACTTATCCACATTCCTATCCTTATCCATCTCCTTCCGCATGCTATCCCAAAAATCCAAAAATCCAAAAAAAAGAAGTCAAAAAATAAAAAAGATAGTAAAGAGAAATAATCCATCAAATGGTGAAAACTTGGCAAACAAACACCTTGGATAAGTACCATGATGAAAACCTAGCAAACAGGCATCATGCATAACCTATTTTTCCTTTTCCACACTTGGGGGAGCTTCCTTATATGTATTCTCTCCATCTGGTATGTTTCTAGCTATGCATCCATCTTCCTACTATACGTCCTCTTCATTCATACCCTCCATCCCACATATATTCCGCATTCTACCATCATATCCCATTTATCTTCCATCCCTCCATCCTTCTTGTGATCTTGATCAAAATAGGGGCACCTATCTATGCATGCTTTGGACACATCTTGGTATACATTCCCTTCATCCATGCTCTATTGTATTCCTTAGTTACCCATCCTATCCTCCTCTAGTTATCTCCTTTATCTTCCCATCCACTTGTCTTGCGTCCCTCCTACCTCTTGACACATGACATATTTATAGTGGGGGAACTTATCTTCCTTTGTGACATAGTCCTTGGAGACATCATCCATCATAACAATCTCTTCCATCTACCCACCATTATTTTCCCATCCACTCAAACAATCCCTTCCATTTTCCAATCCTTATCTTCCTATCCTTATATCCTGACATCCCTATCATCTCCCCATCCATATCATCCTATCCATCATAGAAATTCTTTCCATTTTCTCATCCTTATCATAGCATCCCTTTCATCCTCACATCCTTATTGTCCTATCCATCATAGCAATTGTTTCCATCTCCTCATCCTTATCATAGCATCCCTATCATCTCCTTGTCCTAGTCTTCCTATCCACCCATCTTTCTCTTCTTACCTGTTCATCCCTATCCTCATCCCATCCTATAATCCCTTGTCATTGGTATCTAGCTATAGGCCTCCCTCCATGCAATCCAATTCCATCTATCTCATCATTGTCACTTCTTATTCTTTTGCACATCTTTTCAATCTCCTATCTATTCTCATCATTCATCTCTCCATTGTATCATCCTCCCAATTCATTTTGATAATTTGGATAACTATCCCATCCCTGAGCTTTATGTAGTCTCCATCATCCTATCCAATCCAACCGGTCTATCCTGACCCATAATTTTATCCCCTTCTCAAGGTTATCTTATCATCATCCTTTATCCATTTTTTGTCTTTGGTCTTTGGTCGAATTGCATTGCCCCTGCACTTTAACATAGGCAAGGTTGATCATTTGATCTACCCTCAATGCTCCTTTATCATCTATTATCAGTCCTTTCTTTGTCCATCATGTCATCCATCGAGGTCTCCATCATCCTCTTTCCACTTTTATCCCTGGTCAGTTGTCATCCTTTTATCAAACTATGAAGGCTTTGCACTTTCACGTAGGAAAGGCTAATCTTTGATTGGCCCCCAAGCCCCTAGGTCTTTAGGGTGTAGTCTTCTATCTCGTTTCTTGTCTCTCTTGTTTCATGTTGTCAAGTTACACCCTTATCTAGTTGGTTCTTCACAAAAAAGATCCACTAGTATCAAAAAATCAAATCAGTTTCAAGTATCCTGTGTCATATCGATCTTTTAGTTTAGTATCCATCATCAATCTTAACAAGATGCATCCTTCCTAATAGACCTCATCAATCACATGCATGCCCTTGATCCTATGGAAAAGGATATTTGAAATTGATTGAGATCTTTTGATGCTTTTGGATTTTTTTTATCATTTGAGCTTCCTATCATCACTTGTCATGGTCACCTTGATCCATCATATCATGGTGTGCTTTGACTAGTCAGTTCATAGGGGCATATCTTGATCTTTTTGCTTTGTTGTATTCTTGGTTTTCCCGCATAGTATCCACCAAAACTCATGCGGTATTTTGTTATGCTGGGGCATCCTCTTCTACTTGTGGCTATTCCAATTCCTAGCCCAACCAAGGTCTTTGTGAATTTTAGGTTCCAGAATAGCCTTCCATTTTTATGTGTTGTTTTCATGCATTAGACACTAATTTTCTTTGGTCCTTTATACCTTGGTGTATCATGTCTTTTTCTATAGCAAAAATTAGTGGTTTTAAGATGGAAAATTACATTAGGATTGCATCTAATTTTCCATTCCATCATCATGCATATATCCCCCATCCATTCATCCTTCATCACTCTCCCTTCCCAATCTCCTCTTGCTTATTACCCTCTCCTCTATCCATCACTTTGCATCATCTTCCCCATCTTCCCTTTCATCATCTCATCCACATCTTCCCTTTCATCACCTCATCCATTTTGAGAGAGCACCTGCATTCTCTTGAACCCGCATGTCCTCTTGAGGGGGAATCTTCAATCCCTAATCTTCATTTTCACCCCCATCATCTTTCTTCCTAGTTATTACTTTGAATGACTGGGGCATCTTTTCCAATCTAACCATCTTCTTGTTGGTCCTATATTTTAATATGCTACTTTGCAGCACCATCTCAAAGAGCGGCCAAATGTAGACATCCAAATTTGGACACTTAATTTATCCAAATTTATCCCCTTTCATCTAAACATCCCCTTATTTGCATTATTTAAGTAATGTTTCTATTATTTAATTAATATCCTTAAGTTCCTCTAAATCCCTAAGGTATTCAATTAATAATTAAATAAATTACTCTCTTTTATCCTCCTTTTCATCAAATGAATTAAATAAATATGATATTTAATTAATTGGAATCACATGTCACATCCCTTTCTTAATCCTAATTATTCTCCTAATATGATCATTAGAGATATGCAAATTCCTAATCCTTGATTAGGATGTATCACATCCTCCAACTTTTACAAGTTGGCCCCTAATCTCTCTTAGCCACCTAACCCTGATCTTTGACTTGTTACATCAAGTCACATGTGGACTCTTCCCCATGTGATCTTTGACTTGTCACATCAAGTCACATGTGAACTCTTCCCATGGAATCTTTGAATTGTCACATCAAGTCACATGTGACAAGTGCTTACCTTTCTAGGCACCTTATCTTATCCAAGGTACTTTCTACCTCTCCATTTCAAACCTTGTCTTATCCACAAGATTCCCTAATCATGTGAATTCAAAATTCACTTTTTATTCCTCCAAGGAATCTTTTTATCTCCCAATGTACTTTCAAGGCACATGTCCTTCCTCCACATCATGTACCCTCCTTCCACCTCACTTACACATCATCTCATCCTAGGCCACTTCACCCTCCACATGTCAAGATGTGAGGGCTTGTGAGTCCTCAACTCACCATATCCCTTCATCTTGGCCTTGTTGGTTTAATCTCAACCATTAAATTCTCTAGATAATTCAACTTCCTCCATAAATACCCCCTCTTTTCTCTCATTTAGAAACTTTTGTATGCCATAACCAAACTCTTTAAAATTTTCCATTTGAGCCACACTTAGCTAATCTTGACATCCATTGCACTTGCATCCATTCTCATTCATTTCTCATCCATATTGCGTCTCATATCAACATCTTTTTCCATCCAAGGAGCATACACAAAATCAACCATCAAGGGTCAATTCAAGGATCGATTCAAGAAAAGGTATAATCATCTTCTTTTTATTATCATATATTTTTTTTAATTTAACTAGGCTAATCTTGAGGTGTTAGGTTTTTTTATTGTTTCTTGCACATTTGTTGTTGTTGCTCGTTTCTAGGACAGTATTTTCACGTAGTCATAGAAATGAATGAAATGAAGCCTGAACATAAAATAATATAATTGATATCACCTTGGATGATTTCTTGTGAAACAAATATGCAATCTAACATGTAGTGGCCATTAAGAATGTATATCTTGTATGCTTGAATGTAATTTCAACAATTGTTTCAAGTAGATCTTCAATGTTACACTCACAATCTTAGCTCAACAACATGAATGCATGCATCAAACCCTTGACATGATGATATGATCTTGAATTGCTACAATGAACTCTTGAAATCTACCTTGAAATACCTTATGAATTCTCTTGAAATTCTCTAATACTTGTAAACTTGAATGCTTGGAGACTTAGAATGAATTGCTAGGAAAAATAATGTGAATTGACCCCTTATTTATGCTAAATTAGGATATTAACCCAAAAATTCAAACAATTCAAGCTGACACCAGATCTAGAAACAAACATTATTAAATTCTTACCAAGATGAAATTCAAATAGGGGGGTCTCATTAAGGGAGGACCCATTCGCCACCTTCAGCGAATGCATTTTGGCTTAGTTTTCTAGGACCTAACCCTAAGGGATTGAAAGAGGACTAAAAACCCATTTTAGATCAACTGAAAAAGGGAGGTCCTCTTAAGGGAGGAGCCATTTACCACCTAGGGAAAATGGGTCCTAGCACCATTTTCTAGGACCTAACTTTTCCCAATGAAATATTTTATTAATTAAAAATGGGTGTCGGGATAGATCTTTGGGAGTTGTCAAAATTATGGCTTAAATTTGAATTAAAAGGGGGTTAATTAATCCAATTACCCACAATTAATTAATAACCACCTAGATAAATGTGAAAGTGTCATATAACACTTTACATTAGTTAATAAGGTACACATTAGGGTATGTGTAGGATCATGATGGGCCAAAAAGTGGCAATATGATGGGTATGTGACTAATGACTATTTTTTTACACAAAATTGATGAAATAAAAAGGGTTTTTAAAGCAGATTCTTAGCTTTCCACTGATATAAATTATGATTTACTTTGAATTTAATAAGTAATTATTATTTATTTTTTATTCAAATTACGATTAAAGTCCTGATTGATAGGGTGATTGGAAAACATCTATAGCTTTCAAATGGTATCATTATTTTTGAATCCAAAACATGCGTCACATTCTATGCTTCACATACTATAGGATTAAAAAACCAAAAATTTATTTTCATGAAGTTTTGACCAAGTTAAGGTGGTCAGACATACGAGTTTTAATATTTTTTAAAAAGTTATAATACTAAATTCATAATTAATTATTTACTTGGAAACAAATTACAAAAAAATATTCATCACATTGGGGCATGAGTCCTCTACTTATATCTAAAATCTTACAAAAAAAAATTATTATTTTATTGTGGTTAGGGTGGTCAGACAGACACCTACTTCTTATTTTTTCCCTAAAATTTAAGTACCATTGCATTGAAATTTCAAATTGTTGCCAAATAGATTTTTTATTTTTTTAAAACAAACCTAGTAGTTTAGAAACTACTTTCAATTTTCTACAAATTCTATTATTACATATTTTTAAAATAATATAGATAACTTATTCAAATTTTTACATCAAGTTTCCTAACTCTGATTTTTCTGATTTTTTTGCCACTTAAGGGCCTATTTTTTCCATGATGATCCTACACATACCCATTATGTACATTTTATTTAGAAAAGGGGTCCATAAGGCTTAATTATTAAGTAAATGCATCCTAGAAAAGTGTGAAAGTGTGTTACAACACTTTGCAAAACCCTTGCAAAGGATCAATTAAAGCATATGTTAGTCAAATAAATGTCCTAGAATAGTGCGAATGTGTACAACACATTACAACACCACTCCAAGAGATCATTAATTTAGTTTTAATGTCAATTATCAAACCAAGTAAGGGAAAAAGGCATACTTTTTTTGTTACTACAATAGTGTGGTTGTATTGTATGATATTACACCTATACATGACTACAATATGGATCAAGAGGATTTACTTTGCCTCCTCTTCTTATAGTGTCTACTAATCAATTGCGTGGGTTCTATTAGAAACATATTTTTTAAGAAAAGACAAACGAAACATGTAATGTATGTGAGAGAGGGAGGGAGGAACAATGAGATTGCGAGCCACATGAATAGTATTATCTATAATTGTAAATGGGCCAATGAATCATGGAGAAAATTTATAACTTTTCCAAATTTGATTAAAATATCCCAAGGTTTAACAAAAATGTACACCTTGTTCCTTACTTCAAATTCTCTTGAGTTATCTTTTCATTTGCATTTCTATTTTGATAATTTGACTCCTTTAATCTTTCCTTGATAATATGTTCTTGTCATTCATACACATTAAGCATCTTGAACCCTTTATGTACACAATTTTCCTATCTACCACATATAATTTGTGTCTTATAATTCCTATGATAGAGTTCTTAGAAGGTAAAATTTCAATAGAGGATTGATTGGTGTTATTATAAGAAAATTCCACAATTTTGTATATGTAGGTGGAGACCAATATCACCATTAGTTATAGGAGGGCTTACAAATGAAGGTAGTGGGATATTGTTTTTTGAATAAGGTGTGAATGTTCATCAATATTATTTATATAACAATGATTCCCATCATGCCCTTTCCTTTTGCAATATACACAACTATTTCTCCTTCTTGGGTGTGTCCTCTTTTGAAGAGGTGGAAGTCTCATTTGACTCTGTTTTAGGTTTAGGCTTATTCTTCCCTTTATTCTTAGAGCTATGTGAAACTAATGCGTGATTTGTAGGGACCCCCTCCAACTAGATAAGTTTGGGTTGCTCCCTTGTCAACCAGTCACAAAAAATACCAAAAGAAGGCATTTGGAATGCATTACCGAAAGCATCAATTTTGGGGTAGAAGGTAGAAGAAAAAATAGCAAATGGGCCTGTCAACTTAGACAATATAAAAAATATGGAATCCTTATCATTTTTTCTCTTCCCACATCATACTAATTGTGACCTTAAATATTTGAATTTCACTAGAAAGTCATCAATAGAAGGAAATGCTTTAGGGGTACAAGTAGTTAATTCAACCTCTTGTTGTAGGACACAGAACTCACTGACCTAACCAAACAAGTTATGTAACTTATCCCATATCTCCTTGGGTGTATCCAACTCATCAATATGAAAGAGGAGACTATTAGAAACATTCAATTTCATCAAACCCATAGCTTGGTCACACTTATTTCTATAGGAAAATGTTTCCAAGTTCCTTGGTAGGAGTGGGTTGGATATTACTTAGTGTGGACCACAGACCTTGAGACTAAAGCAACTTACACATTTTCATCTTCCAAATATGGTAATTACAGGGAGTTAACAATTCAATAGATTCAAGAGTAGTCTTGACCAAGCTTTGCACCAAAAAAGGAAAAAATTACACCAAACTAAAAATACCTCCAATAAGGAAGCCTCTGGAAATTCAATTTCACAACCTTTCCAAAAATAATTCAAGCAAAAAAGTTGATTTTATGAATTGAGAAAAAAATTGTAGCAAAAATTAATGCACCTTGCTATTGGTTTGTAGCATTTTCTTGCACCACTTGAAAGCCAAATCTTTCTACAAGTCTCCACAACTCAAGGCACACTGTGAACCTCTACGAGCCTTGCTCACACAAAGAAACCACACTATAAAGGCATTTAAGGAGCAAAAAGCTTCCCCTCGTAGCCAATGTGGGATTAAAATCTAAGAAAAAATTCAAAAACTTCAAAGCTAGAACCCACTCCACTCGACTGTACAACTTTGGAACCCTAAATTTTTAGGAGAAACTTTATAAAATATAAATTTTCAAAAGTATATTCTCCAAAACGAGCCTTCAACTGGTGCAAAAATTGGTGTGCTCTACCACAAAACTCGTGGCCTAAGCAAGTGCTTGATATGGTTCACCTTAAAAAAAAGGCTCTATGCAGGAGTAATCACTGTCTTCAATCTATAAAAAAATGCCTTCTTATATGTGTCGCAACTAGGCAATAAACGCCAAACTCCAAACAAAAGATCAAATTCCCTAGCATAAAAGCGGGCCTACAAATGGAAGACATAGGTCCTCTCAAGTTTGAAATGTTTCCTGCAACTTCACAAAACATAGCCACCAGATAGAGAAATCATGAGCCTCCAATAATACATTCCTTCTAATGCAAAATCATTCTTTCTATAGGAAATCACACCCTCCAGTAGCCTCAATTGTAGTGTAAATCGCACCCCAATGGAATGATTTTAGGCTTTGAAAGATGAAGAATCAAACCTCTTCAACAATGAAGATTTTCCTTTTAAAAAAAATAGAAATCTCCTCCAAACAAGAAAATTCATGTCTCCTAAAAGAAAATCACTACCTGCCAAGAATGAATCATGGTTAGCAATGAAAATCGTGGCCTCTTGAATTCAAATTCTGCTTTCAATTTCTTCCAACCAGCAACAAGAAAATGAAATAATCAAATCTAATGAGGCAATTTTGAAATTTAAAAAAATTTCAAATGTCGAAGAATCTCCAACATGTTCAAATGATCTCAAAAATCTTCGATGAAAAATCTCAAGGGAAGGGTTGCAAAATGGTTTTTTGTGATACCATAAAGGTGTATCCCATGATCGCCAATTATAGGATAAACCTTCACAAAAAAATGAGAGAAGAAAAGTATGCTATTTTACCAAAAAGAGGGAAAAATATGAGATGCATAAAATACATAACGGTACATAATTTTAAAGTTGTGAAAACATCAAACGGGTAAGAAAACTACTCTATAGGAAAAACCACCAAGAGTGATTTACCTAAGGTAAACTTAAATATACTAATAGTATATATAGTCTTCTCATTTAGCCTATTTGTCCATTACATATATTTTCAACATGTTTTCCATACTTTGGTTGAATCTATTAGTTTGGACATATTTTTCTAGGTGGTAAGTGTTGACATGCCATGCCACCCTTTGGTGACCCATCATTGATTACTGATCTAAGAGAATCTACATGGGCCATCTTGCATGAATTCTCCTTGAAGGGTACTGGAATTGGCTAAGTCCTATTTTGTAGGATTTTGAGTTTTTGCTTCCCTACTTATGGGTGAAAAAACAAAGTTAAGTCCACTTAAGGTGGAAGTTTTGGCCTTAGAAAAAATCGTGAATTGTAATAAGTAGGATCCCATTTTGTAGAAGTATATTTTTTTTAAATATCAATTATGATCCCATTTCTACCTACGTTGTGAATGGGATCTCAAGTGAGAGAGACATTTATGGCTTTCAAGTGAGCCTTCTCTCCATTGTTTCTCATTTTTTCTCATTTTTTTGGTATTTAGCTATGTATTTAGCTTTTTTTGTTTATTTGTATTTATATTTAGGTTTTTTCATTTGAATCTTCTTGCAAAATAATGAAACCCTACATTTAATTTAGGGCTTAGGGAAAAAACTTACCTACACACAAAAAAAACCTTTAATTGAATCCAAACAAACAAAAAAATACTTTTCAAAACAAAAAATTTACCTTTCAAAACAAAACAAAATTATGTATCAATTTTAATTTTCATTGCTTTATGTTTTAAATATTTCAAAATGGAAATATTTTATTTGCGTTGCTTTATGTTTTAAATTTATATGCGAATATTTAAAAATGGAAATATTTCATTTGCATTGCTTTATGTTTTAAATATGTATGTACAAACACCTACTCTCTAATAGATTAACATACATATAGTTTTCTACTAGCATAATCTTTGAACCTCCTATATGAAAGAAAAAACTCAAGTAAATACCTAAAATTTGATCAAATCAATCAATCTAGAAGAAAACCAATAAAATTAATCAATCCAATAAACTTAAAACAAAATCCTTAAACTCAAGAAATCATAATCAAAGTTGTTATAATTTTTCAAGATCAAATATATAATAATTCTACTCTAGCACCCTTGGGAACTTTAGCTCACAACATGCAATATTCTCTAATGCTAGGACCCCTATAGAATTTTTTCAAAAGGTTTTTTTCCCTCTCTTTTGTTCCCTAATTTGATCAAGTTTATAAAATTCATTTCCCTAAAAAATTTGTAGTGATTGATATAAAATTTGGTACTTAAAAAACATTATATTCTTTGTTAATTCAAGAATAGAAAACATCTATCTATAAAGATTCTCTCATTTTACAAGGAATTATAAAATAAAAAATTAAAAGTGGAGTTGAATATTAGAGTCCTAAATTAATAAATATTAGGGCAATTATAGTATCATGGATCTATTTTATTACTCCTCAAATTTGATCATCTCCTATTTTGTTTTATCCTCTTTCCATTATTGGAATGCATGTAACCTTACTTTCCTTATCCCATTGTCTAGAATCCTTGTTATAGGATCATGGTTAAAATCTAAAATTTCTCCTTCTTTTCCTATTGCCTAAATATTTCTTGTGATCCTCACTACATATTGTTTGAACTTTATTAAAAAAACAATTATACTCTTTCCAATCTATATTACTTTAATTTATACTAAAGTTTATAACATACAACACCTATGGCATGAATCCAAGCTCAACAACCTAAAAAATTTCAAACACATAAGCATAGTTATGTACATTACATAGAACATAATATTAGGTGACATGGATCCCAAAGTGATAGGTAAAGTAATTTAAAACCATAAATTTCATTGAACACACTGTCAAATTCTTTGAAGATAAGTTCAAAATGTGTTTACAATTTAATAGAGTCAACTTTGATGATGTCTAAAAAATTCCTTAATATAATTTTTTTCATTAGATCCATGGTCAACTAAAGCTTAAGTTTGATTCAAATATGGACCCATTTTTCAACATAATATAAAATGTGAGGAAGTTATTCATTTCCTAAGATCGAATAAACTTAGCTTTTACAAATGAGCTCATGTTTGTGGCTTGGTCTTGAACAAGGTTTCATCGTATGACCTATTCTTTCAAGTGAAACCTACTCTAATTCCAATGTAACTTGTAGGGATCTATGTGCATATGTGCCTTGACCCATTTGTGACAAATTTTTGTTCCAAAAATTATAACAAGATAATTTTCAAGATAAAAGGAGATAACCTAGACAAGTATCTTAGTCAAAAGCCAAGCACATATAATTATCAAAGATGATTGTTGTCATTCCTTGAGTTCAAATATGCTAATGAAGAGATCTAATGAACAAATATATAATGAAAATGTTTTCCTCTAAATTCCTACTATATTGTATTACTCAAGTATATGTGTCACACCAACTTCAACAAATTTGATCCCCTTTGATGTAGGAGCATCCTTGGTTATTGGAAATTTTGCATCAACCAAAAATATTTTCTTTTAGTTTTGGTCTTGTTCTATTCTTGATTAGTTCATGTTGGTGGATTCATCATATTTTCTCACCAAACCTTGTGGATCTTGGATTACTTTGTCTACATGTTCATTTTCCTTGCTCCAAGATTTAAGCACAATTGGATCTTTTTCCAACAAGTTATCAGTTTCGTATTTCTTGATAGTTTCTTGAATCGGCACTAAAATAAATTAAAACCTTTTGGCCAGCTCGATCATTACAGATCATCCCCGTGACTTGCGGATCTTAACGATGTGATTTTAATTGTTCTTTGGGGTGTCCCCGACCTTCATTATAGGTCCACACTTCACCTTACACACCTATTTAAAAGAAATTAAAATTTGATGCCAACCTACTCATGCACATGTTATATTTTCCCCACTAGAGAATATAACGATCTTTTGGGCTGATGCAGATGTTTCTAGAATTGGGGATATGATATAAAGCTTCTAATAAATCATTAGAATAGTAATGATCAACTAGCAGTTGATTGAGTAGATTGAGATAGATCATATTTGTAATATTCAACTCGCATATAGGAGCAGGTTAGAATGTTGTATATTTTATTAGGCCTGTGAGTTGAATTTGTAAGCTTGGATGTTGTTAGCCAAATGTAACTAAGATAACTATTAATGGACATATTTTCATTTGCATTTTCCTCCATATTATGTGTTGCTTTCTTTGTGTTACTCTTGTTGCATGGTCTAGATAGTTCTCTTTGAGGACCTTCCTATCGTGGCTACGCCAGATTGGTATCAGAGCAAGATTTGTTCCTTGCAAGATCATCAAAGTTTGTGAAGTCCTATTGAAGATTTGTTGTGGGGTGGCAGATTGAGGATCTGACCTGTAACTGCAAAGGATTTGTGTAAGATGGCAGGAAGGAGTGGTAGAAATGGAGCATGTGGAAATGCAAACCCAGCTGTGATGAAGATGTTGAGAGGAATTGTTGCCAGATTAGATGTAGTTGAAATAGCATAGAGAAGAGGTTGACCAATTGATGATATGAGTGACGAAGAAGTAGAAGTACAGGAAGAAAGAGGAATAGGTGAGAAACCTAGCCTAAATTAGGGAGAAGAGAGGTTCACAAGAGCCCTAACTAAAGTTAATACAAGACCACACTTCAATCCACCGAATTATAATGGTAAGTTGGATTTAGATGTATTGTTAGATTGGATTCTAGAAATGGAAAAATATTTTAAATTTGAAGGTAACTCTTAAGGTAAGAAGGTGATTTTTTCTTGTACAAAGTTGAGAGAACATGCATCACTTTGGTGGGAACATTTGCAAAAAATTAGGTGAAGAGGAAAAGAAAAGATAAAGTCATGGGATTAGATAGTGAATAAGTTGAAGTCAAAGTTTATGCCTGTAGATTATCATATTAGTTTGTTCAAGAAGTTGAAGAACCTAAGGTAGAAAGAATCTAGTGTGACAGAGTATACTGAGGAATTCTATAAGTTGAATATCAGATCTGGACATTCAGAGGAGATTGAGCAAGTAGCCAGATATGTGAGTGGTTTGAGGTTGTCTATACAAGATGAAATTAGTTTGATCAAATTGCAGAGTGTGGAAGAGGCATATCAGTGTTCCCTAAAAGTAAACGAGAAATTGAATAAAAGACATGAGAAGAGATAGAGAGGAAGAGGTGGAAGACTTCAAAGAGGGAGAACTTTTACTGGAGGAGGAAGAGGATCTTTTCCAGATCAGAACAAGGACAAAGAGGTCAACAAGAATGATAATACATACCAGAGAGGTGATGGAAACTCTTACAGAAGAGGAGGTTATAGTGGTTACAGAAGAGATGATAAGGAGAAAAGTGTATTCAAGGGAGCTTTCTTTAAGTGTGGTGGAGCAGGACATAGAGAATTTGAATGTAATCAAGGAGAGACAAGAAAGACAAATAACAATAGGAGAATAGCCTTTGTTGAGGAGGATCATGTTGGATCGTCTAATAAACTTGAAGATGGAGAAGTGTTGGTGAATAGAAGAGTATTATGTCAAAGTGAGTTGGAGAAAGAACCATTGCAGAGAAATAATTTGTTTCGGACCAAATGCAAGGTGAATGGTAAATGTTACAAAGTGATTGTTGATAGTGGAAGTTTTGAGAACCTGGTTTTTGAAGAAATGGTGACTAAATTGAAGTTAGGAAGGTTGAAGCACTCGAAGTCCTATCAAATAGCTTGGATTCAGGATGAGCATAAGATACTAGTAAGTGAATAATGTTTGGTGAAATTAAAGATAGGAAATTACCATGATGAAGTTTTGATTGATATCATGCCTATGGATATATGTCATGTTTTCCTGGGAAGGTCTTGGCAATATGATAGATAGGCTATTCATGAAGGAAAGAAGAATATATATACTATTATTGCTAATGGGATGAAGCAGATTTTGTTTCCATTGGAAGATGTTCCTATAGTTGAAGTTTGTACAAGTATTAGAGTTTTTCTAGTTGATGGAAGAAGATTCCTTGATGGACTAAGACATGAGAATGTATGTTATACCTTGGTTCCCAAGAAGGGTGAAGAATTGAAGCATGTGGAAGAACACCTGGATGAAATAAAGGAATTGCTAACAAAGTATGAAGAGATCATTTCAAATAATGTACTTGATGGATTACCACCTATGAGGAGTATTATTCATTGCATGGATCTAATTCCTAGAGCAATTTTTAATAGTAAAGAAGCACACCAAATGACATCAACAGAGAATGAGGAGTTGAATAGACAAGTATAAGAATTGTTGAAGAAGGGTTTGATCAAAGAAATTTTAAGTCCACATCCAGTACCTGTTGATCTTGCACCTAAGAAGGATGGAGAATGGAGAATTTGTACAGATTCTCGAGCCATAAACATGATTACAGTGAAGTATAGGTTTCCTTTACCCTAGATGGATGACATTATGGATTTTTTGAGTGGAGCTAAGTACTTTACAAAGATAGACTTGAAGAGTGGATACCATCATATTAGAATTAGAGAAGGGGATGAGTGGAAAACAATGTTCAAGAAAAATGAAGGATTGTATGAATGGTTGGTTATTCCTTTTGGATTGACAAATGCACCAAGTACTTTCATGAGGCTGATGAATGAAGTATTGAATAAATTATTGGGTAAGTTTGTGATTGTGTATTTGGATGACATCTTGATTTTCAATAAGAGTAGAGGAGAACATCTATTGTATATAATACAAGTTTTACAGAGGTTGAGAGAAGAGCAATTGATGATAAACATTAAGAAGTGTAGTCTTATGAAGGAGGAGTTGGCATATCTAGGATTTGTGATATCTACGGATGGATTGAAGATGGATCTTGAGAGTGGACTACACTAGATAACATTGGAGAGGTAAGATCCTTTCATGGATTTGATAGTTTTTACAAAAACTTCATTAGAAATTTCATTCCTATTTGCAGTCCTATGACAAAAAAAAAAAGAGATAGGAAGGATTTTAGATGGACATATGGAGAAAACCAAAGTTTTGAGTTGTTAAAACAGAAGGTGACTAAACAACCTGTGTTGGCTTTACTGGATTTCAGTAAGGTATTTCAAGTAGAATATAATTCAAGTGGAAATGCAATTGGAGTAGTGTTGAGTCAAGAGGGAAGACGTGTAGCCTATTTCAATGAGAAGTTGAACGATGCTAGGAGAAGATATTCAGTGTATGATGAGGAGTTTTATACTATAGTTCAAGCCTTGAAGAAGTGGAGACATTATTTGTTGCCTAATGAGATTGTGTTGTATATGGATCATCGAGCATTGCAATATTTGAATAGTTAGGGTAAGTTGAATTAGAGACACATGAGATGGGTAGAGTTCTTGCAGAGTTATACTTTTTTTTGAAGCATAGGAGTGGAAAGTCAAATAGAGTCGTTGATGCTTTGAGTAGGAGAAGAAATATACTGACAATGATGAGAGTGGAGGTATTAGGCTTTGATGAGTTGAAGAACTTGTATGAAGAAGACCCAAATTTTGTAGAACCTTGGAGAGCATGTAAAGAACCTATTTTAGAAGATAGGAGTTAGTGGTTGGATTATTTCATTCAGGAGGACATGTTGTTCATATGTAATCAACTATGTATACCCCAGAGTTCAGTGAGGGATAACCTGGTGAAGGAGAAGCATATTGGAGTTTCAGAACATTTTGGAGTTCATAAGACAGTGGCATTGGTGAGTGAGAATTAATTTTGGCCATAAATTCATAAGGATATTAGGAGATTTGTGTAGAGTTGCAGACTTTTTCAAGCTACAAAAGGGAGTAGTCAAAATATTGGATTGTATAAACCTTTGATAGTTCTAGAGAGACCTTGGGAGGATATCAACATGGATTTCATACTTGGCTTTCCAAAGACACAAAGAGGTAATGATTATGTATTTGTGGTGATAGATAGATTTTCTAAGATGCCACATTCCATACCTTGTAAGAAGAAAATAAATGCAATACATGTAGCAAATTTCTTTTTTAGAGAAGTGGTTAGATTGCATGGGTTACCTAGAAGTATTGTTTTAGACAGAGGTGAAGTTTTTTGGTTATTTTTGGAGGACACTTTGGAAAAAGTTGAAAACATATTTGAAGTTCAGTTCTACTTTTCATCTACAAACAAATGAATAGATAGAGGTAGTGAATAGGATTTTAGGAAATTTGCTGAGATGCTTGGTTGGAGAGAAGACTGGAAGTTGGGATTTAGTCCTTTTGCAAGTAGAGTTTGCTTACAATAATTCACTAAACAGGAGTATAGTAAAGACACCTTTTGCGATTGTTACTGGAGTTCATCCTAGAGGTATATCAAAATTGAGAGACACCAGTATGGAAGATAAGAGGAGTGAAAAAGAAAAAGAGTTTACAGAATACATGAATAAGTTGCATACTCAAGTGGAACAGTAGTTGGAAGACATGAACCAAAAGTATAAGGAGAAGGTAGATGAAAAGAGGAGACATAAGGAATTTGAAGTTGGAGATGAAGTGATGGTATATTTGAAGAAGGAAAGATTTCAAGTTGGTACATATAATAAGTTGAAAATGAGGAAGTTTGGACCTTGTAAGATTTTGAAGAAATTTGATTCAGGAAATGAATATGAAGTGGAGTTATTAGAAGGTATGGGTATACCACCTATATTCAAGATTGCAGATCTATATCAATACCATGAAGTAGAATTCAATGAAGACAGTGGAATAAAATTGGAGAATTAGTTTCCTAAACAACATTCAGATGGAATTGAAGATATTTTGGATGCTAGAGATGGGAGGAAGACTCATGGAAGACAGTACAAAAAATATCCTATGAAATGGAAAGGTAGACCAATGGAGGATTCTTCTTTGATTTCTCAGGACGAGGTAGACCATCTTGGTTTTCCTTTGGCCCTAGCAAAGTGAGGGACTCACTTTTTAATAACTCTGAATGTCTAATGCAAGATCATCCTTGGTTCTTGGAAAACTTGCATCAACCAAAAATATTTTCTTTTAGTTTTGTTCTTGTTTTGTTCTTGATCAGTTCATGTTGGTGGATTCGTTATATTTTCTCACTAGACATTGTGGATATTGGATTACATCATCTACATGTTCATTTTCCTTGCTCTAAGATTTGAGCATAACTGGATCTTTTTTCGCAAGTTACCGCTTTGGGATTTTTGGACAGTTTCTTGAATCAGCACTGGAATAATTTCAAACTTTTCGACCAGCTTGATTGTTGCAGATCGTCCATGTGACTTGTGGATCTTAACAGTGTGATTTTAATTTTTCTATGGGGCTATCCCCGACCTTCCTTATAGGTCCACACTTCACCTTATGCACCTATTGAAGAGAAATTCAAATTTGAGGCCGACCTACTCATGCACACATTATATTTTCCCCATTGGAGAATTTAATGATCTTTTGGGATGATGCAAATGTTTCCAGAATTGGGGATATGATATAAAGCTTGTAATCGATCATTAGAATAGTAGTGATCAAGTAGCAGTTGATTGGGTGGATTGAGATAGATCATATTTGTAATACTTAGCTCGCATATAGGAGCAAGTTAGAATGTTGTATATTTTATCAGGCTTGTGAGCCGAATTTGTAAGCCTGGATGCTTCCAGTCGAATGTAACTAAGATATTCGTTAATGAACATATTTGCATTTTCCTTTGCCTCCATATTTTGTGTTGCTTTTGTTGTGTTACTCATCGTGCACAGTTTGGATAGTTCTCTTTGAGGACCCTCCTACCATGGTTGCACCACCCTTGCTTTCCATCATGATAAAGTGATTATATGTTAACAATAGGATGTCATCATATGTTATCAATTACCTCCTATATGTACATTTTAAAATATAGTATATCTAACTTAATGAAATCTAGTTTCCTTCGGAAACTTCACCATTTTATCCCCTCAAGCCATCATTTTTTCCTATGATAGTTAATTCATAGATCCCCTTAAAACTATACTTATGACCCCTTAAGCCATCATACGATTCTTTTCAAGACAAGAGGAGAAGACTTAGACAAGTATGTTAGTCACAAACCAAGCACCTATAATTATCAAACACGATTGTTGTCATTCCTTGAGCATAGAGATGTTACGGAAGAGATCTAATGAACAAGTGTATAATTCAAATATGCGCCTCTAAATTCCTAATAAATCATATTACTCAAGTTCATGTGCCACACCAACTTTACCAAATTTGATCCCCTTGCTTGCCATAATGATAAAGTGATTATACATTGACAATAGGAGGCCACCATATGTTATTAATTACCACCTAAATGTACATTTTAAAATATATTATATGTAACTTAATGAAATTTGATTTCTTTGAACATCTTCACCAAATTTTATCTCTGTAAGCCCTAATTTTATCCTATGACCTTAATTCATAGATCCTCCTAAGACATCCTGTTACAACCTTTAGTGATTCTATGAGGACCCCTTAAGCCATCATAATTTATTCGATAGACACTACAAGGAAAAATCAAAGGTTCAATCCAAAATATTATTGTTCTGATGGCAAGGATATAGGATGACGTAATCCAAATGCAATGAATATGCAGATGCCTTCATTTGAGGACGAAATATTTTGAACATCCTCACGAAAGGTGTTAATAAATGATGCTTAAAGAAGATTCTCCTTATTTTAAGGAACCTGAAATCGTCTGGACGGTGACCATACCGATTCACTTTGATCTCTATGCATAATTTACACAGTACTCCCAGTAAGAATTTTTTATATCTCTTATAACTGCAACACAAGTTAATGACATTACTAATGCGTCATACCCTCTAAAAAAATTTAAGAATATTAAAAGTTAAAGAATTTTCTACTTTTTGCTGTTACTGGCAGGAAACACGTCATATGTTCTTTCTGCTTCGACTAAGGAATGTTCCTTTTGTTGGGTTAGCCTTTATTTCTCTGTAGAGATAAGATGTCATTTTATAGGGGAGGAATCTATTTTTTGTAGATAGAGGCTTTTGTTGCCTATTTAAGTTCCACGTCAAAAGGACGTCGATAACGCAAACGGTCTTAGGTTTGTGAGCATTAGAAGTGCAATGGCTAACGAGAATGGCATAGACGTAACAGAGCTTACCCACCTCGCGATTCCAAACTGGTAAAATTCTGTTTTTCTGCAATCTAATTTTTTCTTTTGGTTTTAACACTTGAATAACGATAGACTATTTTATGTTTTCTGAAATTATATAATTTAGTTGTCTATTATACTATATAACTTTCCACTTCGAATTTACACTGTTAAACAAATATATATGTCGACTGATTTTACAGTACAATTATTTTATGTTTTCACTAATTCTACTCTACTATTGCTACCTTCTGATTATTTAATTTTTTTAAGTTGATATAATTCTTAGTTGCATTTTACATTAACACAGATATTTAGTCATGGATACAGTTGGGTTTAAATTTAAGTGGGAAACGTTCAATATTCTTACTCTTGTTTGAAGTTGAATTATCAAATTACTCAGAACCCTTCTACTAATTTTTAGATATTTACATTTTATGTAAATCAAACAAGGCAGGAAGTGTAAACTCGAGAGAAAGTTAAGAATAACCTTTACTTGCTAAATAATGTGTAGCTCTTGCTTTTAATTGAAAAATATCAAAATTAAATGCAAACTACCCTCTCTTACGTGAGATCTCTTTGTTGTCAAGGCTGTGTACGATGGACTCTAGCATATTTTAATATACATTAAGAATTGAAATGATAGAGTTTTCTGAAATTTGACCGTGTAAATGTGTAACTAAATTTGAAGAAAGACACAATTAACTAGCAATAAATCATTACAACATATTACTTTCATATATCTATTTTCATGGCGCTTCCTCTCTCCTCTCGACCTGATCCTCCCGCTCTCCTGCTCGTTCAAACAATTCTTTCCTGCTCAATGGTTTTGTCTCTCCTCCTGCGTATGATTTTGGTTGACTTGGTGCTCCCTGCTTCTGGTGGTACGATTGTTACTCAGCTTCTGCTACAGGACGTGTCCCCTACGATGGAGGGGTACGTTCCTTTGGGTGCATGTGCTTCTCTGTGTGCTGGACAGGATGTGTTTGTTGTTGTTTCTGTTTAGGCTGTGGGTGGGATCCCGTTGCTTGGCTTCTTTGCTGATGTAATGAAGACTAATAAGGTGGTGTTGGGCCCCTGTGATTTCCGTAGGCCAGGACGTAAACAAATGTATAGACTTCTTCTCTAGAAATGGTTTCATCAAGTAGATTTTGTCGATTGTGGCCTTTTCTTTCTGATCTGCATCATTGAATTTGGAAGCATTAGAAGCCTTTGGTGGAGGGTAAGATCCAATTCTATGCTTTTGCTAGATTTTTTGGTTTTATCCGTTTTGATTTTTCTTAAGGATAGATAGGTTCTCCTAGAAAATGATAATTGGGAACGAGATTCTATATTCTTTTGATTTTACCTTGGACTACTTTTTCTAATCTTTTGAAGGAATCCATTGATATTTTATTTGTTTGGTTGAGATTGTCTTATCTCTCCTTTCAATTTTGGTGTTCCTCTATTTATGAGGTCATTGGTAATGTTCTTGGTAGGTTCTTGAAAGTGGATTTTACTTCTAATTACTTTATCCTAATTTATTTTGTGTATCTTGATCGAAGTTGATATGTGAAAGCATTATCTAAAGAGGTTCTGTTACAGATTGATGATTGGTCTTGGTCTCATCTTGTGGATTATGAGCTAATCCCTTTCCATCGTAGGCACTATTTTGCTACTAGACTCCTAACTTGTACTGCCTCCATGGCTCCCATAAGGTGTCTTCTTCCACTTGGTGGAAAAATGGTTTTCCTGACCATCTTACAATGAAACCTGAAGATTCTATTGTTCTTTGTGAGGATTTGGAGCTTCACTCACCTCTTGTATCTGCTCATCCTCCTCTTTCTCAAATGACTAATAATCCTGCTGCTCAAAAATTTATTTCTCCTATTGTTTCTGATGTATTGGTTCTGGAAAAGGTTGTTTCTTCTTCTCCACCTTGTTTTTTTTGGTATGTTCCATTAGTTAAGCAATCTGAGGAGCATCTGTCCCTTTTTGTCTAAAGGACACAAAATTTATTGATGACTCTTCTTGGACAGTTGTGCAATAGAAGGAGAAATGTCTTCCTAAAATAGACTCTATCTTACATATCAAACCCTTGAATGCAAAATTGTTAGATTCAAGCTCTAATTTTTCTTGACTTGTTTCTCTTTGCTATTATATGTTCAGGACCCTTCCCTACTTAATTTTACCAAAAAAAAACCATATTACTTTCATCACAAAAAGGACACAATCAAACTAAACTTTCGGTCTGAACAAATGACTTATCATCAGGAGCATATGGCGATAGATTATTATTATACACTTAGATTGAGAACATTCAGATCTAGTTTGATTCTCCCAAGGGATTATAACATAAAATTTCTATTATTATTTTATTGGACTCTCGAAACATATTGTGTTCGCAGCCTTCCAGGGGGCTATGGGAGTTAAAAAAAGGATTAGTAAAACTTTCATGAACTTACTGTTTTAGGTTATATTAAAATTTATCAATGCATAATTGATAATTTTTAAATTAAAAATCTAAGTAAATTGTTAACTTAAATTTTAAGCATATTTTTAAGTGGCATCTTCTATTTTACCATTAAATTTAATAAAAAGAACAAACATTTTTAACAATTTTTCATTGATGAGACTTCAAGATATAAAAATGTTCTGCTATAACAGGAGATGTCTCTCCCTCGATTATCCCTTGCAAAGAAAGAACTCGATTTTATATAGGGATATGTCCGCTTGGTATAATTCTCGTCAGTATTTATTTTGCTTATTAGACTGACAAAGTGTCATTATCTTCTAATCATACCGTACTATATTTAAAGTTGTTTTGAGGTCACAAAACAGGTAACCCAACAGTAATTTAGTGTTTAAATTAGGTTAGAGATTGATTGGAATATTTAGAAATTTGGATTTTTTTTTTAATTGTGGTATTTTTCTTATTTCTTTATAATTAAGATTTGGAGGTGTGACTCATCATGCAACTTATCAAATCAGCACATCTACTGAACACTATCTAAAATTGACTTTATAAAGATTCAACTATAACTCAATCATGACTTCAACAGTTGGAAAAAAAGTTGGAAAAAATGTAATGCACATTATATTCTGATAATTCTTTGGCATGCAATTATTTTTATGTACAATGGTATAAAGTAATGGGGTGATTACAGGGAAGATCCAGTGGACAGGAGAAGTATTGCTGCAGGGCTAGTGAAGATTGTATCCCTTCTCGAAACCAACCGAAATCAAGCTAATGAATTGTGTTGCTTGCTTCAATTTGAAGTGAAGGAAACTGCAATCGACGAGCATGACAATTCTATATTTGCGGCTGTTTTTCAGAAGTGGTTGCATTCAGAGGTACACTTCTTCGACCCAAGACTATGTTGCAAGACATCATCCTAGATTTGAAGGTAGCCTTTGCATTCTTGGAATCAATAGGCAGGGTTGATAAGGGCTTATTATTCCTGAGAAAATCCCTTCAGAGGAATGGAAGCCAAAATATGTGGGTAGCAGGGCATTCGTTGGGAGCTGCCATTGCACTGGCTGTCGCAAGAAAATTGAAGAGGGAAGAACGTCATGAACTTGAAGCGCATCTTTTCAATCCTCCATTTTTTTTTCCTACATATCCTCAGTTGAAAGCGTTTGAAAAAATTGCAAAGAATTTAGTTGCCGCACGTAAAGGTGCCCCTTCCGTTCAATGTTCACAGGAAGTTTGCAAATATGTTAAAGGCACTTTTGAGGCTTTGGCATTTCAGATGGGGTTGAATGATGAGACTAAATTACTTGAGTTGTATGGTGATTTCCTTGGGTATAGTCATTGGATCCCCAATTTATATGTGAATAACAAGGATCCCATTTGTCTCAGTTACCTTCACTATTTCGAGGTATGGAAGGGTATATATAAGCAGAAAAGTCATTTGGTCCATGAAAGCATGAAGTACCTCTTCTGTTATGAGTTCGCGACAAATAAAACTCCTTGGCATATAGTTCCATCTGCTAGGGTATTTATCGTAGCTAGACATCTTTTACATAACCACCATGGCATTCATCAGTGGTGGTCTAAGAATCTTCTAGTTCAGACGGTTGAATACATCCCTCCAGATGAAGTCGTTCAATGCAATATTAAGGACCTTCAAAAGAGTGTAGTTTCCTAGATTATGGATAAAAAATGAGATGATAAAGATGCTGATGCCACTAGGCACTAGAGTGATTAAATTGTGTATACTAGCACTTGCACCCAGGGGGCGTTCAAGGAAAGCGCCGATAGGATTGTAAAGGTGTGGAAGTGAAAAAATTTAACATTACATAGTGAAAGTATATTTAAATACAAATGTACATTTTATTACTGTTCAATTTTTCAATCTGCTGTCCAATTCAATCTGCTGTTCAATTTTTCAATCAGCTGTGCAATTCTTCAATCTGCTGTCCAGTTCAATCTGTTGTTCAATTTCTCACTCTGCTGTTCAATTTTTCACTCTACTGTCCAATTCACTATAGTGGTAGAACTTGAGTTTCAATCTTTCATTGTATCACATATAGCTAATTAATCTTTATTTTATCCCCTATTCCATCACTTCCACCAACGCTGAGAAGTCTGTAATTAATCTAGATATTGGGGATCCTCTCTGGAGTTTTAAAAATTGAATAGAATTGGTGTCTTAAAATGTGAGGAAACCAATTTATCAAACCCAGTGCTTTGCAGTTGGTGTTGAGAAGGTTTGTGTTGATCAACTCTATCCATGATAGATCTGTTAACAAGCATGTCGGTTGGCAGTTTTCCTACTACATGTTTCGCATTAAACTAAATATGAAGTTTCCAAAATCTAATTTTATTTACCATCTTACTCTGTAATGTGTATTTCTTGGTGACATGGTTTTTGAAGGCCAAAGGCAGAGGAATTCACACACAATAAAAAAAATAAAACTTAAAATATTAATTTCTTCAACATAGAGCTGCTGCTCGTAATTTTCTGTTTCTTCACATTCACCTTCTCAGTCAAAAATGATTACATATAAAAAAAATACATATAGGTAAAAATCACGTGAATATATTTTTCCACGGATGAGGAGGCCCAACAAAAAATTTATTACAAAAATACCTAACTAACTTTTTCCCATCAACATGCATTTAATAAAACGTCCTTTACATCAATATAAAACTTAAATATTAAATTTTCCCGTACTCCGAATTATTTTGGTCGTGGCAGCTTAATACATTGTTCCCCGCGGTATCGCAATGGGTAAAACCCATATTGCGATATCACGGGCAGCGATTAGTTGACGGCGCGGTAAACGGCGGTAAACAGCTTGCGGTAAAAAATAAAACAAAGCTTCTACGGTAGTCTCCCACGGTATCGCAATGGTTAATTTCTTTATTGCGATATTGCGGGCAGTGGTTGGCGGGGACGGCTGCAGTTAGGGTTTAAATTCCAACACCCCCCCTTAAACATAACTACACTGTCCACCATGCCCAACCTGTTTCTTTGAAAAATAAAATTATCTCTTCCTAGAGCCTTTGTGAAAATATCTGCACATTGCTCTTCTGATCTACAAAACTCTAAAAATATGTCACCATTGTTAATTAATTCTCTGATAAAATGATACCTGGTATCAATATGTTTGCTTCTCTTATGAAAAATTGGATTATTTGAGAGAGCTATGGCTGAATTGTTATCACAGTAAATTTTTGTTGCCTCCATTTGTTCATTTTGCAATTCTTTCAAAATTCTTCTCATCCAGATTGCTTGGCATGCTGCACTTGTGGCTGCCACATATTCTGCTTTAGTTGATGAAAGACAAACTATAGGCTGCTTCTTTGAAGACCATGAGACAACCCCTGTCCCAAAATTAAATACATAACCAGACGTATTTTTTCTGTCATCAATGCTACCAGCACAGTCACTGTCTGTGTATCCTATGAGTTTGAACTCATATGAACTTGAATACTTAATGCCAAAATTTCTTGTTCCACTTACATACCTTAAAATTCTCTTCCCAGCTTTCCAATGGGTGTCTTTTGGTGTTTTCATAAACCTAGAAATCAAACTTACTCCATACATAATGTCTGGCCTTGTGGCTGTGAGATACATGAGACTTCCAACAAGCCTCTTAAACAAAGTTGGATCAACATTAGACCCTCTATCATCCTTGCTTAGTTTCAAACTCATCACTGTAGGTGTTGGTGCTGGTTTGCACTTCATCATATTAAACCTTTTCAAAATGTCATTTGCATATTTTGACTATGAAATAAAAATACCATTTTCATTTTGATTCACTTCAATGCCCAAAAAATACTTCATCAGACCTAAGTTTGTCATTTCAAATTCTTTCTTCATGTCTTCCTTGAACAGATCAACTGACAAATTGCCAGTGAAGATTAAATCATCAACATATAAACATACTATCAGTATTTCACCTTCTTCATTCATTTTTGTATACAGTGTGGGCTCACTGCTACATCTATTAAATCCATTAAGCAAAAGATAACTATCTATTCTACTGTACCAAGCTCTTGGGGCTTGCTTCAATCCATACAGTGCCTTTTTCAATTTGTAAACTTTGTCTTCTTGACCCAGAATTTCATACCCAGGTGGCTGATCCACATAAACTTCTTCTTCTAAATAACCATTTAAAAAAGCTGACTTTACATCCATTTGAAATACAGACCACTTATTCTAAGCTGCTAAAGCTAAAATCATTCTTATAGTATCCAATCGTGCTACAGGTGAAAATGTCTCATTGTAATCAATTCCAGGCTGTTGTGAATAGCCCTTTACAACCAATCTTGCTTTAAGCTTCTGAACTTCATCTTTTTCATTCAATTTGGTTTTATAAATCCATTTCACTCTAATGACATATTTATCTTTTGGAAGACTGACTAGTTCCCATGTCTGATTCTTTTCAATTGCTTCAATCTCTTCATCCATAGCACTTACCCATTTGTCATTTTTGACTGCATCTTCAAAATGAATTGGATCTTCTATTTGAGAAAAATATGTAAAAAGATAAATCTGATCTGAATTATTCTCACCTTCATTTTGCTCATATATATCACTTATGCTTCTGATTTTCTGTCTTCTCAGACTTGCCAATGTAGGATTTGACATATCACTTGAACTTGTGGAATATGGACCCGATGGTCCTGCCGTAGATGGTGTTTGTTGTCCTCTTATTGGACTGCTTCCTTGAATGGATGGGGCTGTTCTTATAGTCGATGTTGGTGTCACTTGTGGACCACTTTGCTGAGCTTGAATGGGAGTGGTAGGAGTCACAATAGCTGGAATATTTGTTGATGCTGAAACTTCATTCTCCTCTTGAGGTATACTAGCTGAAATATTGACTGTCTTCTCTATGCTTCCATCCCATGCTTCATCTTCTACAAATTGTACATCTTTGCTGATTATAACTTTCTTTGTTGTTGGATTATAGAGCTTATAAGCTTTGGATTCTTCACTGTATCCAACAAATATACATTTTTCTCCTTTTTTATCTAGCTTCCTTCTCAATTCATCAGGCACATGTGCATATGCTACACATCCAAATACTCTCATGTGAGTAACACTATGTTTTCTTCATGTCCATGCTTCTTCAGGTACCATATTCATGACACTTTTCGTTGGACACCTATTCATTATATAGGCTACACAAGATATTGCTTCTTCCCAATATTCATTTGAAAAATGTTTGGCTTTCAACATGCTTCTAGCCATTTCCATGATTGTTCTGTTTTTCCTTTCAGCTACTCCATTTTGCTGAGTTGTGTATCTAGTTGTGAACTGCTTGTGAATTCCATGATCTTTGCAAAAATTAAAAAAATTCTCTTGAAATATATTCACCACCTCTATTTGTTCTCAACACTTTGATATAATAACCACTTTTTTTTTCAACCAAATTCTTGAACTGACGAAACAGATCAAACATTTCATTTTTCTACTTTAGAAAATAAACCCATGTTTTTTCTTGAATAATTATCAATGAATGTCAGAAAATAAAAACTACCACCTATTGAAGGTGTTTGCATAGGTCCACACAAATCTGAATGTATAATTTCCAAAGGGGCTTTTGCTCTAGTTGACTTTCCTGCTAGAAATGATTCTCTATGTTGTTTTCCTAAAATGCACCCTTTACATACCCTTTCTGGTTTTTCTATTAAAGGTAGTCCCTTGACCATGCCTTTCCTATGAAGTAAATTTAAACCTCCAAAGTTAAGATGCCCAAATCTCAGGTGCCATAACCAGTTTTCATCTTTTATCTCAGCTTGAAAGATTGTCTGCACTACTGTTGTAGTTTCTTCTCTACCTACTTGTGAATTCATTAAGTGTTGTGCTTGAGCATAATTTATATTCAAATCTGACCTTATCTTTAAGGGAAACATTCTGTTGTTTGTCATTCTGACTTTTGCAATAAGCTGGTTGCTTGAGTATTTATCTAAAATTGTGCATAGACCATTCTTGAAGGTTACTCTATACCCTTTTTGAACTAGTTTCCCTACACTCATTAAGTTATGTTTCAGACCAGGCACAAAATATACATCTGAAATATATTTTTTCTCTCCCTATTTAGTTAGAATATTGACATCTCATTTTCCTTTGACTGACACTTTGTTGTCATTACCCAATGTAACATCAGACTTTACATTCTCATCTAAACTTGAAAACATTTCTAGATTCCCTGTCATATGATTGCTACAGCCTAAATCTAAAAACCATACATCTTTTTCATTTGCTTGAGCAACATTACAAGCTAAAAACATTGTGCTCTTATCTGAATTCTGATTTTGACCTTCTCTTGAAAAATTTGCATTTTGTCTATTGTTATCATACTGCTTCTTTCTACACTCATTCATATAATGCCCATATTTTTTATAGTAGTGACATTGGACTTGAGATTTATCATACCTTTAATTTTGTGACTGATTCTGTGTTGAGTTTTGGCTTGAGCCTTGATTGCTGCCTCTTCCACTTGAACTTGATAAACTGTATCTTTCACCCCTATAAGAATTTCTTCCTCTTCCTCTTGATCTACCTCTACCTCTTCCTTGACTGACTGAAGCCTAAGTTTTGAAAGCATGCTCCGGTGATGTATCTGCTGACCTTTTCAGCTTGTGTTCATGAGAAATTAGAGATGCATACAGCTCATCAACTGAGAACTGTGAGACATTCTTTGTCTCCTCTATAGCAACTACAACCGGTAGAAATTTTGTGGGCAAACTCCTTAAAATCTTTTCAACAACTCTAGTATCTTCTAGATTCTCTCCATGAGACCTAATTTGATTAACCACCCCAATGACTTGGGTGTAGAATGAATCTACAGATTCATTGTCCTTCATACATATTGTTTCAAAATCTCTTCTCAGCATGTGTAGCTTTGTTGTTTTAACTTTTGCCATGCCTTGATAGGCTGTTTGAAGTATGTCCCATGCTTATTTGGACTTTGTTACTGTTGAAATCCTTGGAAAAATGCTCTCATGTACAGCTTGAAACAGATAAAATAAAGCCTTTGAATCTTTCTTCCTTGTGTCTTTTAATAAATATTTCTCTGCTTGTGTTAAAGCATTGTATGCTACTGCATCTGCTAGCTCTGGAAATCCATTCTCTACTAAATCCCATATATCTTGTGAGCTAAATAGTGCTTTCATGGTAATTGACCAGTACTCATAATTCTTCCCATTAAACTGTGGAATTTGTGGGTTTGTCAAGCTTGTGCTTGCTGCCATTTTTGAAATTTACCCAGATAATCTGGTTTGATAAAATTGACTCTGATAATCGAACTTGCTCTGATACCACATGAAGGCCAGAGGCAGAGGAATTCGCACGCAGTAAAAAAAATAAAACTTAAAATATTAATTTCTTCAACACAGAGCTGCTGCTCGTAATTTTCTGTTTCTTCACATTCACCTTCTCAGTCAAAAATGATTACATATAAAAAAATACATATAGGTAAAAATCACGTGAATATATTTTTCCACGGATGAGGAGGCCCGACAAAAAATTTATTACAAAAATACCTAACTAACTTTTTCCCGTCAACATGCATTTAATAAAACGTCCTTTACATCAATATAAAACTTAAATATTAAATTTTCCCATACTCCAAAATTTTCTGGTGGTGGCAGCTTAATACATTGTTCCCCATGGTATCGTAATTGGTAAAACCCATATTGCGATATCGCGAGCAACGGTTAGTTGACGGCACGGTAAACGGCGGTAAACAGCTGGTGGTAAAAAATAAAACAAAGCTTCTACAGTAGTCTCCCGCGGTATCGCAATGGTTAATTTCTTTATTGCGATATTGCGGGCAGTGGTTGGCAGGGACGGCTGTAGTTAGGGTTTAAATTCCAACAGTTTTAAGATATGGATGGAGAGATGCTTTCTTGATATGCTGTTAATACCAAGCTACTTACATGACTAATGATTCTAGTTTACATTATTGCTGCATAAGTATGTTTTTGAGGTGTGAGTCTAAAAATCACCTATTACAAATAAGATAAATTATGCATTTCCAAACATAACAAGACAGAAAACAACCTTCTGTTATTCTTTCATAGAAGTATATACGTTGTTCTAAAGCACCTATTTTTAATGAAAAGTAGAGAGGATGTTGGAGAAATCTATGGAATCTAGCTTATAGCAGCAATTTGTATTTGCTTGAGTGTCACTAAAGCCTCTAAACAAATCTATTTTATGCATTTCTTGCAATCATTGCATTTTCATGAGATCACATCTTCTTGGGATTCTGGGTCAATAGCTCACACGCCTTGCCTATGCTTCCATATTTTGCTGTCAACAGTTCACACACCTTGTCTATGCTTTCACATTTTTCTGTCGAAGGATTCATATGCTTTGTCGATGCATCCACATTGTTCCAAATCATCCATTCTAGGGCAAGTAGAGTGAATACCGAGAAAAAGGCAATAAAATTCAAAGCTAGAACATTTATAAGTTTTAGGCTGGTGTGTTATCTTCATATAGAATTATAAGATCAACTGAGCCTTCGTATTGAAAGCCACCTAAAACTGTAGAAGAGATAAATTCAAAATTCAATTCTTAAGCATTTAAAACAAGATTCTTTCTTCCTTTTATTTACATCAGTAGTATATTTACATATGTAACACTTTCAATCTCAAAATGCTTAAGTTTAGGTTTTTATATACATTAGAGGGTATTAAGAATTTCGGATTTCACACAGATCCCTAAAGGATAGTTACAAATTTGTATTTTACATAGATTTTTATTTTCTAATATGAGGAGCATTTCTTCCACACCCAAATGGAAACTTGTGCACATTCCTCATTAATCGGTTTTTTCTTTGTGTTTCTTGACTGAGTAGTTGACCCTACAACAAGTGATTCTAGTTAGTTTGGTAGGTTTATTGCAATAAAGAGTTGTTAGATGAGCAAGATTTGTACTTGTAAAGATGCTACAAAATAAGTAATTAAAGCGATTGTAAAAAGAAATGAAAAGACTGTTTGGATGAAGAGGAGGAATCTAGATTTTTGTGTTTGTTTTGCATCTCAGTGTCCACCTGTACAACAAGAAAAGGTTGAAATTGATTAGTTTGAGTGGTTGTCCTGTAGCAAAGGAGGGAATATATGGAATTCTTTAAGTTTGTAAGAAAAGTAGTAAATGTACTTACCTGAATATGTTATTGAGAAAGGAGTTGAAGTTGAACCTCTTCTCTCTTTCTAATAATGTTATGTGGGTTCTTCTTCATTTTGGCATAGCGATCGAAAGAAAATGTTGGTTCTATGTGAATGGCTAGTATGGATTTGACTCTAGACATTGTTGAGAATGTGAGGCCTTGTCTTTCTGTTTTTCCAATATCGATTGTGGCCTTATTTAGTGTGAGGCCTTACAATATGTGTATAGTGATTGCCCATGCCATAGTTAGTGGTATCTGTCTACAGGTGCCACGTGATACTGGTTGTATTTGTATAGTTTTTGGGTTTGTTTCATCCCATGGTAGACCACTATAGTTATCGAATGTGACTATAACATATGCTGGTAATTCATGTGGTTTAGATCTGAGGGGATATACAATGTCTTTGATCTCTCCAAGGGATCTATTTACAAGTCCACCTTGGATCCATAGGTTTGTTGTAAGCATGACATGTTGATATTTGCTTAGTAGTACTTGGCTACGATGACGCGTCATCATATTGAGAATGAAGTATCTAAATCATGGATGATGTCCAAATCTGTTGTCATGGTATCACATAAGATGCAAGGCATATTCATGAAGTTGCACCTCCCTAGCTCGAGGTTGCATGGGTAGTGCAGTTCCATGTGGAAAGAGAGTGGGAAATGCTATATCAAATAGGCCCTTAGTAGTGTATTCATTGATGGGGTTTGAGCTTATATGAGGCCAATTAATGATGGGGTGGTTGTCATTCTCTATATGTATAGATTCCTTTATGATTTGTAACTCACGAGGTTTATTTGGTAGGCTAAACATGAATGATATTGAATATTCAATTTCATTTTCTTCATCATTGGGATTATTTTCAGATTCCACATATGTTCTTGTTGGTTCTTCATTTTCACATTCCATGGTGTGCAACATGTCTACAATATTTGTAGTTGAATCAGCGAGAACTGCCAATGCATCACTATTGATTTAACCATCCTTGTAGAAGGGATCATATTTTATTTTGTATGTAAGTGCATTCTGAACATGACTCCTACTAACATATCAATCATAATGCTTTCCATGTGTACTAATTCTTTGGACTATCAACACATCCAAGTCTTTGAGTCTACGTGGCAAAGAGTTTGTAATTGTTTTAATATCTTGAGGGAAGCTAATTGTGTGACCACTATATTTGTATTGGCCACCATGAGTATGAGTAACTTGCAAAATTGGATTTACACGTGCAATGAGCATCTCTTCTACTTGGGTGAGAATTTTAAGCACATTTGGTTGTTTACATGGGTCCATATTGTTATGGATGGAGAATCAATGTATGCCTTTCTCAGCAATGCATCTTCTACAAATAGGATTGTTGTTTGTTGAACAAACATGTATACCAGGGTATCGTTCCTTATAGATAGTACATGTTTGTATGCTTGATAGTGCATCTATTCTATTTCTAATTTTTTTTTATGTCTCTACAAATTTGGCAGGCCAATCAATAGCCAAATTGGTTTTGGAACCTATATTTTGTGGCATTTGTGTATGCAGATGTGTTTCAATTTGTTGATGGGGAAAACTTATAGAAGCTTCTATGTGGTGACTTATGAGTGGTTGTAATGGTTCTTGTAAGTTGTTTGTTCGTTGGATACTATGGTGAACATTTATTTCTTCTTTGTGCCTAGCATAGTACAAGTGACTTCTCTTACGAGCTTGCAATTTTTGCAAATTGCTTTGGACTAGTTGTCTGTCAGAATCTTGCAGATTTGAGTTGATCATTTGGGCTAGTTCTCCTTCAAAATCTTGCAGATTTGAGTTGATCATCTGTAGTGGAAAAGAATACAGTAAATATATTTTTGTTAACTATGTACATTGGAAAACCAAAGAAGGTTTAATAGAGATGTTTTTTTTGAATTTTATATTAACTATGTACATTGGAAAACTAAAGAAGGTTTAATAGGGATTCTTTTTTCCAAAATGAATTACTCGATCATTCATTTACTCTTATGTAGGAACCTTAACAAAACTTAAATGATATATGCTGATTAAAACATTGTAAAGAATAAACCAGCCACTAAGCAATCCATGACAAATCAAATGCATCATTGAAATTCTAAATCTTTCAAAAGAATGTTAGACAGATTATTGAAGTAATATTAAATAACTATTTGGTTGGAGAATTCAAAACTTCAATTGATTGCTAGTCTATCATTTCCACTTTTTTAGCACTCAAATTTTTTACATAATTATTGTCCTATGAAATCATCCCTACAGATAGACCAGTCCTTCCAACTACAAATACATATACTAGTAAAAAATGCCCAACAATGGGTGTCCTCATCATGTTTTAGCCTTTTAGGGATATGAGTATTATATCTCTTTATACATAAGTAGCTAACACACTTTTTTTGAATTCGCAAGAATGGTAAATGGATTTACATATGTTTTGTATTGATATTAAAGGTGAAACAAAAGTTTTGAAGGGGTCTTCAAACCCTGTACAGTGCCAAACATTATATAAAGTGGGGAGGCTAATTGCAGAACAAGGAAAACATTCTAAAGAGTGGGGAGGCTACTTGCTGGAAAAGGAAAACAGTTGAACTAAGCTATTTGTGTGAATGAAAAGTTTCTTTCATTGTACAATGCAAAAGACTATATATAGTGGGGAAGTTGCTTTCATTGTACAATGCAAAAGATTATATGCAATGGGGAGGCTGATCGCAGGAAAAAGAAAACATTTTAAAGGTTGTGCAGCCTGCTTGCAGGCAAAGGAAAACATTTTGACTAATTATTTTGGGTTCCCATTGTAGATCTCAGCTATTTGACTCAACAAAAAGTTTCTCTTGCTTATGAAATCAACTATATCAACTTTTGAGATAGTTGATTTTAGCCGTGCTTCATTATTGTATGTTTCGTTTCTGCTTGATAGGGTGAAGATGTATTGTTTGCACAGGACATTTTGTATGATGTGTTCACTAGTTGTCTCTACTTCCTGATTGAATTGAAGTAGATACAATTTTTTTGCAGGCATTCCAATGTGTTTAGTTGCGGCTTCTTCAAAGGCAATTGCCCTGAATTGAAGTAGATACAATTCTTTTGCAGGCATTCCAATGAGTTTAGTTGCGGCTTCTTCAAAGGAAGTTGCCCATAGATCACCTGTGTGATCTTCAAGCTTGATCTGAAGAACATATCTATAATTGCAATCTTCAAAGGCAGCTTGACACTTTGAACAGTACCAATTTTTTTCATTATTTTGTACAAGTCTTTTCTTGCATTGTTTTCCCTTAAACTCAGTAGGGCAAGTTGGGTAACAAAATGAATTTGATTTGATGAAAAAAATGGTTGCTTTGAGAATGCATTGTGAGGGATGTGTTATATCTAAAGAATGTCCTTGGATGTTGGCAATGTTCTTCTATGTAAGAACAAGAGGTGCATGTAGAAGTGTTGTTGTTGGCATGGTAATTTCATTTCCATTCTTTGTAAGCCAACAATGTAACTCTTTTGTTTCTTTGATATTAGGCTTAATAAACAATTGAGAGGTGGCTAGAATGTTGATGACCTTACCATTATACTCAGTTACAAGAGCATCTTTTATTGCAAGAACAGTTGACTTTTGTAGGTGGTACATTTCTTGAAGTTCAAAACCTTCCTTTTGAGTTGTTTGACCCCACAAAGTAACATTGATACTGGATGCAAAGGAGTCTACTAATTTCAGGCTCCTCCTTAAGACATTTTCCCCATCTCCCCTTCATATTGTTGAGGTAGAGTTGACACATATAACAATTCCAATAACATCAGTAGAGGAACTATTAGCTTTACTAATAATCTCAGTAATGGGTGTAAAAGAGAATTGATGTGCTGGAATGAGGAGATCATCATCACAAAGGATGACTTTTGAATCATCCATTAAAGTGATTTCTATTTCACTGTTCAATTTATTGTAGAACTTATTTGCTACTTTGATGGTTCCACTAGACAATGTATATACAGAACTAACTTGGACATGCATGTAATGAAGATCAACAATTTCATTGAAGCATGTAACATGTACTTCAGTGTGCTCACTATCAATGATGTTAAAACTGAATACCTGGCCATGTCCCTTCTTTGTGTTAAATTGGTGGATTTCTTTTTTCATAATTACACGACCTTTTATTGTCCACCTTGTTTGAAAAGGATTTAAGATTTTCACAGGCGTGATAGTTGCAATATCAATTTTTTGCATACGGGTGCATGAATTCCAAACATCAATTGCTTAGGAGGTGATAGTTGCGATATCATATTTTTTGCGCAGTGATGCATGAATTTCAAACATCAATCACTTAGGAGGTGACTCTGTAGATGTGCCAATTCCATCTGAGTTTGTAGATGGATTATATGAGACCTCCACATTTCTTTGTATAGATTGAGGTGACACTGTAGATGTGCCAATTCCATCTGTGTTTGTAGATGGGTCAGATGAAACCTCCACATTTCTTTGTATAGATTGGTCTTCTTCTTTGTAGAGAAAGGTGGGATCACCTATGACGTCATGTTCTGTGCATGCAATCTCTAGTTCAGAGATTACAATCCACCTATTGATTTGAAGGAAAATGCATTATTAGGTAGGCATAATGAAACTCACAAATGAAAACATGTAATAATTGACTATAGCCATTGAAATTGAAGGCTAACCTTGCATGAAAAATAGAAGGCAGCTAAATCATGTGAGTTGTAGTATAGAGCCCTTCTGTATTGTATTTGAAATTACTAAGTGGTTATACTTTTTTGACAAGGTGGATTTTTGGAGGTGCAGCCCATCAGAGAGTGCTAATCTGTATCTAGGTGCTGATTGGACGCCTAGTCCAAATGTTGAAATGCTAAAGACCTGGAGATGTGGATTTACATCGAGTGTGTCATTGTTCGACAGGATGATTGCATTGGGTGTTAAAGGAGATGTGGATCTACATCGAGTGTGTCATTGTTCAATAGGGTGATTGCATTGGGTGTTAAAGATAGAGACATATCTGAATGGATTTGGAATATCCCTATAAAAGTGCATAGGTTGATAAGTGCTCTGCTGGTTTTAAAGTAAAAGAATGCTATTTGAATGTCCTTTTTTTTTATATTAAAATGTGAAAGAAAACATAACATGCAGTGGGGTATTTTTATTTAATGGATACAATATTGCTTGTAATAAAGGTATCTATAACTATGATTTGTGGTCTAATTTTATTTAATGGAAACAATATTGCTTGTAATACAAGGTATCTATTACTATGACTAGTGTCGTAGCTAGTAGAAGAAAGATGAAGTGTAGTAGAAAATCAGTTATGAATATTACGGAACATACCTGTATGTAACAATAGTAAGTTTTTCTGTCTAAAACAAATACAATCCTATGAAAGCAAAGTATAAAATATAGTGTTAAAAAATATTCTAGAAGATCAAAACAATAGATTTCAAAACATCCATCTACAAAAACCTTTTTTCATCTAGAGCCATTACCCATACAACTCTGTGAAGGATCATTTCTACATGCTCTCTATTTGACTAGAAAAAATAACCATTACATTAATTGATGTCTCTAATATAACATGAAATAAGCTCAATTATAACATGGTATTATAATCTGATATCTATTCTCACCAAGGAAATATAAACACACACTATTCTCAAGAATATCTATTATGCTATGCAACAAGTTATTTTAAGGTTGGACATTAAAATGAACATTGTCAAAAGCCATTAAAGTGAGAGAAGATAAGATCACAATTGGTCATGGCTCATAGTGAGCAGGTTAGCATCTTGAGTCTTGACCTACTCTTAAATAATGCTTGGCTATTTTAAAATAATCCACTATTCTTTAAGATTTTCACCTAGAAGCAACATACACCATTTCTGTTGTTGCCATCTAAATATAAATCATGTTTCATATTATTATTAATCAAATAGATAATAGAATCAATGAATTGTTAATGTACTTATTTTTCAAAATCTAAACTTCTTTTAATTTATTTATAATATTTGAAGAAATACAACTAATCCTCTAATATTAGTTGAAGAAATCCAACTAATCCTCCTATAGTGCAGAACTTACAACAATGTTTAGGTCATAGATGCTAAAAAAGGGGAGTCTTATATTTGATCACCGAAGCTGAAAAACAGTATTCTCATAATACAATGAAAAGTGAGACTGCATCCTTAATTATATTACAAAAAATTGGAAAAAAAATTAAATCCAAAAATTGAAAAAAAAATTAAATCCTTGGACACATTTAGCTGCAAAAGACCACTAAAATATCTAAAAATCCACAATGGAAATAAATTAGGAATGGCTCATCCACAAGCCCTCTAATTAAAAGATATATAATTCCAAACTATAAATATCAAACACAAAGATACAAAGCTTCATAGTAAAACATATATAAAACTTTGATGCAATAAGAATCCTCAAGGAGAAAATTCATAGTTTCTACTTAAATTTGTGAAATTTCTCAGTAATAAGTTAGCTAACTAAAATTTCTCTAAGCGTGCTACTAAGAAAATGTAGTAGCTTATTTATAAAATTCCACCCATTAATTTTGTGCAAATGGAAATCCAGATGTGTATCAAAATTTAAAATCTTAAAAAACAAGTCATGTAGGGTGTCGCATAGACATAAAAAATTTAAATTGGTGGGGAAATTTTTCAAATTCTCCTACTCAATGCTACCTGAAATGAGAAAAAAAAACTTTATTCTTGTACCTAGATTGTATTTGATTTATGGCACTACATCCTTAAAAATTTTGAGAAAAAATTTCTGCAAAAAAACTACTAAAGTATCTCCCCAATGGAAATAAATCAAGAATTGCTCACCCATGGAAGCACTATTAGAAGTTAAAAACTTCAAACCCTCCAACTCAAATTTACAAGATTCACAGTAAGCAAATATAAACTCTTTTGCGGCCAAAATCCTCATGAAAAGGCAACACAAATAAGATTTTTAAGACTTTGTACAAAGCTAGCCATGAGAAAGAGTGTTTAAAGAGCATAATAGTGTGTATAGAATTTAAAATATCCTAAAACAGATTCATCAACAGCAACAAAAGCACAAATAATACAAAGTGGACACATTTAACATGACCTGTACATAGATCTTCGCTTGTCCACCATAAGAAACAATAATTTTTTGTTCTAGGAGATCTAACTTCTTGATTGTTTATGATTTGCACAACAATGTTTGGAATTTTTTGTAAAGATATTGAAACTCTAATGATGTAGGCTATAAAAGGGATTATATACACCTATTCACGGTCCTCATCTCCAAAATATTAAAAAAATTGTAGTGTTTGAAAATCCTATACAATTTCAAGCCCAATAAATCAGTCTCTTGCAACCATCAGATACTATTAGTATTAACAACACTTCGGCTTGGATAAATGAAGATCCAACACTAACATAAGATTTACCTAGAATTTGAAACAGTGGACAAAACAAATTGATGAAGAATTGAGTAGATTAGTGGGTATGTAAAGAACTAATTTACTGTAATAGGTAAAATATTCAGATAAAATTTTGTGTGATAGAAAATAAGTACCAACAAACATCACATACTAATTTGCATCAAACGGAAAAATATAACGCTATATTTCATTGCTCTAAGCTCTGTGCATTATTTTGGCCCAATATGAACATGTCTAAATTGATTTCCAAGAAAAACTTTAAAAAATCAATTTAAGTTATATTCCCTCCTGCCGAATGTAAACAAAATATCTAGGTTACAGGGCACTACAGATATCTGATTGGATTTGGATATCTTAACAGCATTTTCACTGAGAATAAATCCCAAAAATTAATTCCCTCCCTCCTCGCAATTCTCCCCCTCACAAAAATAAAACAAAACAAACTAAATAGGGAAACAACTAAATGACCACTATGTAGGCACTAGTGACAGTTAAAAATTAAATTTCAAAAATATCTAAAAAAAGAGAAATAGACGAATGTTGCGAGCCAGAGCATAAAATGGATGTTCACATCAATGCCTAATATCACAACAAAGTGGTTTCCAATAGAATCACCTCAAAAACAAAGACACCATTTTTCTGAGAAACAATCCTAGTATTAACATATTCTAGAGCCATGTATCCCTATGTCCCTACCATCCTCATGGGGCTAGTTGAACTAACTGGTATCCCTAAAAAGATTGCAGAGCAGTTTCCTACCATTTAATTTACTGAGCTTCCCTTACAAAATAGCAAACCACCTATAAATGTTCCCCAGCCTAGAAATCCCAAAAATGTTATGGTCATATATCATATATCATATATATAAAAGTTTAGCATACATGACAAAATTTGAGAACAATAATGTCATGGTCATATATCATATGTACTAGCTACAGAGAAGGGATTAGGCTTATTAATTCATCATAAGCTTTTGCTTCTGTTGTTTACTTGGCTTTTCTAGAAGAACGTAATGTTTTACTTCTCTGCTGCCAATGGGACATACATCAAAGCATAACAACAAGTGCCTTTGCTAAATTTGCAAAATAGGGTATCGGAGGCAGATGCAGATAACAAAAGTCTAGCCTAACCTTAATGTGGGTTTGCTGGGCATATAGCCCCCACTCAAAATCATTACTAGAAAACACTAACGATTTTGTCTTGGCAATGATAGGGTTGTTTATGTGGTTGATTTGGGTAAGGGTATCCATCAAATTATAAAGAACAAAGGGATTTTATCAAATGGTGCTGTTGGAGCTGCCCTAGTGTGCAAAAAAAATTGTGCATGAAGGGGAGCAACGAATTACTTGTTCAACGACAAAGGTCGATGGTGCCTTCATTTCTAAACAAGTCAAGGCATTTATGGAAGTTGGAGGTAGTGGGCACAAATGTAGGCAGGAGAAAAGTTTTCTAACCTGTGTTGTCCATGGTGCAACAACACGAGAGGCGTGTAGATCTATGCCCTTTGATTCACACCTTCCAAATTCCTCACATCGGCAAAGCTTTGAGCGCCACATCCAAATGCAATAGTAGTCATTCTAGCGAGCCAAAGATTATTTGACGGGTATGAAAATTGTTTAACGGTAGGTGTGAAGGGTATTCCAATTGACAATCTGAAAATAGTAGCTGCGAAGGGTATCCCGGTAGCGTGAGATAGGTTTGTCTATTCTCACCAAGGAAATATAAACACACACTATTCTCAAGAATATCTATTATGCTATGCAACAAGTTATTTTAAGGTTGGACATTAAAATGAACATTGTCAAAAGCCATTAAAGTGAGAGAAGATAAGATCACAATTGGTCATGGCTCATAGTGAGAAGGTTAGCATCTTGATTCTTGACCTACTCTTAAATAATGCTTGGCTGTTTTAAAAGAATCCATTATTATTAAAGATTTTCACCTAGAAGTAGCATACATCATTTCTGTTGTTGCCGTCTAAATATAAATCATGTTTCATATTATTATTAATCAAATAGATAATAGAATTAATGAATTGTTAATGTACTTATTCTTCAAAATCTAAACTTCTTTTAATTTATTTATAATATTTGAAGAAATACAACTAATCCTCTAATATTAGTTGAAGAAATACAACTAATCCTCCTATAGTGCAGAGCTTACAACGATGTTTAGGTCATAGAGGTTGACAAAGGGGAGTCTTATATTTGATCACTGAAGCTGAAAAATAGTGTTCTCATAATACAATGAAAAGTGAGACTGCATCCTTAATTATATTACAAAAATTGGAAAAAAATTTAAATCCAAAGATACGTTTAGCTGCAAAAGACCACTAAAATATCTAAACATCCACAATGGAAATAAATTACGAATGGCTCATCCACAAGCCCTCTAATTAAAAGATATATACTTCTAAACTATCCATATCAAACAGAAAGATACAAAGCTTCATAGTAAAACATATATAAAACTCTGATGCGATAAGAATCCTCAAGGAGAAAATTCATAGTTTCTACTTAAATTTGTGAAATTTCTCAGTAATAAGTTAGCTAACTAAAATTTCTCTACGTGTGCTGCTAAGAAAATGTAGTAGCTTATTTATAAAAGTCCACCCATTAATTTTGTGCAAATGGAAATCCACATCTGTATCAAAATTTAAAATCTTAAAAAACAAGTCATGTAGGGTGTCACATAGACATAAAAAATTTAAACTGGTGGGGAAAATTTTCAGATTCTCCTACTCAATGCTACCTAAAAATGAGAAAAAAAAACTTTATTCTTGCAACTGGATTGTATTTGATTTATGGCACTACATCCTTAAAAATTTTGAGAAAAAATTTCTGCAAAAAAACTACTAAAGTATCTCCCCAATAGAAATAAATCAAGAATTTCTCACCCACGGAAGCACTATTAGAAGTTAAAAACTTCAAACCCTCCAACTCAAATTTACAAGATTCACAGTAAGCAAATATAGACTCTTTTGTGGCCAAAATCCTTATGAAAAGGCAACACAAATAAGATTTTTAAGAGTTTGTACAAAGCTAGCCATGAGAAAGAGTGTTTAGAGAGCAGAATTATGCATATAGAATTTAAAATATCCTAAAACATATTCATCAATAGCAATAGAAGCACAAATAATACAAAGTGGACACATTTAACATGACCTGTACATAGATCTTCGCTTGTCCACCATAAGAAACAATAATTTTCTATTCTAGGAGATCTAACTTCTTGATTGTTTATGATTTGCACAATAAGGTTTGGAATTTTTTGTAAAGATATTGAAACTCTAATGATGTAGGCTATAAAAGGGATTATATACACCTATTCATGGTCATCTCCAAAATATTAAAAAACTATAGTGTCTGAAAATCCTATACAATTTCAAGCCCAATAAATTAGTCTCTGGCAACCATCGGATACTATTAGTATTAACAACACTTCTACTTGGATAAATGAAGATCGAACACTAAAATAAGATTTACCTAGAATTTGAAATAGTGGATAAACCAAATTGATGAAGAATTGAGTAGATTAGTGGGTATGTAAAGAACTAATTTACTACAATAGGTAAAATATTCAGATAAAATTTTGTGTGATAGAAAATAAGTACCAACAAACATCATATACTAATGTACATCAAATGCAAAAACCTAATGCTATATTTCATTGCACTAAGCTCTGTGCATTATTTTGGCCCAATATGAACATGTCTAAACTGATTTCCAAGAAAAATTTTAAAAAATCAATTTGAGTTATATTCCCTCCTGCCGAATACAAACAAAATATCTGGGTTTTAGGGCACTACAGATATCTGATTGGATTTGGATATCTTCACAACATTTTCACTGAGAATAAATCCAAAAAATAAATTCCCTCTCTCCTAGCAACACTCCCCCTCACAAAACCAAAACAAAACAAACTAAATAGGGAAACAACTAAATGACCACTATGTAGGCAGTAGTGACAGTTACAAATTATATTTCAAAAATATCCAAACAAAGAGAAACAAACGAATGTTGTGAGCCAGAGCATAAAATGGATGTTCAGATCAATGCCTGATATCACAACAAAGTGGTTTCCAATAGAATCACCCCAAAAGCAAAGACACCATTTTTCTAAGAAGCAATCCTAGTATTAACATATTCTGGAGCCATGTATCCCTATGTCCCCGCCATCCTCGTGGGGGTAGTTGAACTAACAGGTACCCCTAAAAAGATTGCAGAGCAGTTTCCTACCTTTTAATTTACTGAGCTTCCCTTACAAAATAGTAGACCACCTATAAATGTTCCCCGGCCCAAAAATCCCAAAAATGTTATGGTCATATATCATATATCATATATATAAAAGTTTAGCATACATGATAAAAATTGAGAACAATAATGTTATGGTCATATATCATATTTACTAGCTGGAGAGGATGGATTAGGCTTATTAATTCATCATAAGCTTTAGCTTCTTTTGTTTACCTGGATTTTCCATAAGAATGTCATGTTTTACTTCTCTGCTACCAAAAGGACGTACATCAAAGCATAACAATAATTGCCTTTGCTAAATTTGCAAAATAGGGTATCAGAGGTAGATGCGGATACCAAAAGTCTAGCCTAACCCTATTGTGGGTTTGCTGGGCATATAGCCCACACTCAAAATCATTACCAGAAAACCCTAATAGTTTTGTCCTAGAAATGATAGGGTTGTTTATGTGGTTGATTTGGGTAAGGGCATCCATCAAAGCATAAAGAACAAAGGGATCCTATCAGACGGTGTTTTTGGAGCTGCCCTGGTGTGCAAAAACAATTGTGCATGAAGGGGAGCAATGAATTACCTGTTCAATGGCAGAGGTCGATGGTGCCTTCATTTGTAAACAAGCCACAGTATTTATGGAAGTTGGAGGTGGTGGGCACGAATGTAGGCAAGAGCAAAGTTTTTTGACTTGTGTTGTCCCTAGTGCAACAACATGAGAGGCGTGCACATTTGTGCCCTTTGATTGAAAGCTGTCGAATTCCTCACATCAGTAAAACTTTGAGTGCCACATCCAAACACAATAGCAGTCATTCCAGCGAGCCAAAGATTATTTGATGGGTATGAAAATTGTTTAACGGTAAGTGTGAAGGGTATTCTGGTTGACAATCTGAAAACTGTAGCTGCGAAGGGTATTTCGGTAGTGTGAGACAGGTTTGTCTATTCTCACCAAGGAAATATAAACACACACTATTCTCAAGAATATCTATTATGCTATGCAACAAGTTATTTTAAGGTTGGACATTTAAATGAACATTGTCAAAAGCCATTAAAGTGAGAGAAGATAAGATCACAATTGGTCATGGCTCATAGTGAGAAGGTTAGCATCTTGAGTCTTGACCTACTCTTAAATAATGCTTGGTTGTTTTAAAATAATCCACTATTCTTTAAAATTTTCACCTAGAAGTAGCATACACCATTTAAGTTGTTGCCATCTAAATATAAATCATGTTTCATATTATTATTAATAAAATAGGTAATAGAATCAATGAATTGTTAATGTACTTATTCTCCAAAATCTAAACTTCTTTTAATTTATTCGTAATATTTAAAGAAATACAACTAATCCTCTAATATTAGTTGAAGAAATACAACTAATCCTCCTATAGTGCAGAACTTACAACGATGTTTAGGTCATAGAGGGTGACAAAGGGGAGTCTTATATTTGATCACCGAAGCTGAAAAATAGTATTCTCATAATACAATGAAAAGTGAGATTGCATCCTTAATTATATTACAAAAATTGGAAACAAAATTAAATCCAAAAATTGAAAAAAAAATTAAATCCTTGGACATGTTTAGCTGCAAAAGACCACTAAAATATCTAAACATCCACAACGGAAATAAATTAGGAATGGCTCATCCATGAGCCCTCTAATTAAAAGATATATACTTCCAAACTATCCATATCAAACACAAAGATACAAAGCTTCACAATAAAACATATATAAAACTCTAATGCGAAAAGAATCCTCAAGGACAAAATTCATAGTTTCTACATAAATTTGTGAAATTTCTTAGTAATAAGTTAGCTAACTAAAATTTCTCTAAGCATGCTGCTAAGAAAATGTAGTAGCTTATTTATAAAAGTCCACCCATTAATTTTGTGCAAATGGAAATCCGGATGTGTATCAAAATTTAAAATCTTAAAAAACAAGTCATGTAGGGTGTCACATAGACATAAAAAATTTAAACTGGTGGGGAAATTTTTTAGACTCTCCTACTCAATGCTACCTAAAAATGAGAAAAAAACACTTTATTCTTGTAGCTAGATTGTATTTTATTTATGGCACTGCATCCTTAAAAATTTTGAGAAAAAATTTCTGCAAAAAAACTACTAAAGTATCTCCCCAATAGAAATAAATCAAGAATTGCTCACCCATGGAAGCACTATTAGAAGTTAAAAACTTCAAAACCTCCAACTCAAATTTACAAGATTCACAGTAAGAAAATATAAACTCTTTTGTGGCCAAAATTATCATGAAAAGGCAACGCAAATAAGATTTTTAAGACTTTGTACAATGCTAGCCATGAGAAAGAGTGTTTAAAGAGCATAATTTTGCATATAGAATTTTAAAGATCCTAAAACAGATTCATCAACAACAACAGAAGCACAAATAATATAAAGTGGACACATTTAACATGACCTGTACATAGATCTTCACTTGTCCACCATAAGAAACAATATTTTTCTATTCTAGGAGATCTAACTTCTTGATTGTTTATGATTTGCACAAGGTTTGGAATTTTTTGTAAACATATTGAAACTCTAATGATGTAGGCTATAAAAGGGATTATATACACCTATTCATGGTAATCATCTCCAAAATATTAAAAAACTGAAGTGTTTGAAAATCCTATACAATTTCAAGCCCAATAAGTCAGTCTATGGCAACCATCAGTACTATTAGTATTAACAACACTTCGGCTTGGATAAATGAAGATCCAACACTAACATAAGATTTACCTAGAATTTGAAATAGTGGACAAAACAAATTGATGAAGAATTGAGTAGATTAGTGGGTATGTAAAGAACTAATTTATTGTAATAGGTAAAATATTCAGATAAAACATTGTGTGATAGAAAATAAGTACCAACAAACATCATATACTAATGTGCATCAAACACAAAAATCCAACACTATATTTCATTGCACTAAGCTCTGTGCATTATTTTGGCCCAATATGAACATGTCTAAACTGATTTCCAAGAAAAACTTTAAAAAATCAATTTAAGGTATATTCCCTCCTGGCGAATGCAAACAAAATATCTGGGTTTTAGAGCACTACAAATATCTGATTGGGTTTGGATATCTTCGCAACATTTTCACCGAGATTAAATCCCAAAAATAAATTCCCTCCCTCCTAGCAATGCTCCCCCTCACAAAACCAAAACAAAGCAAACTAAATAGGGAAACAACTAAATGACCACTATGTAGGCACTAGTGACAGTTACAAATTAAATTTCAAAAATATCTAAACAACGAGAAACGGATGAATGTTGCGAGCCAGAGCATAAAATGGATGTTTAGATCAATGCCTAATATCACAACAAAGTGATTTCCAATAGAATCACCCCAAAAGCAAAGACACCATTTTTCTAAGAAACAATCCTAGGATTAACATATTTATGAGCCATGTATCCCTGTGTCCCTTCCATCCTCGTGGGGGTAGTTGAACTAACAGGTATCCCTAAAAAGATTGCAAAGCATTTTCCTACCTTTTAATTTACTGATCTTCCCATACAAAATAGCAGACCACCTATAAATGTTCCCCAGCCCAAAAATCCCAAAACGGTTATGGTCATATATCATATATCATATATATAAAAGTTTAGCATACATGAAAAAAATTGAGAACAATAATGTTATGGTCATATATCATATGTACTAGCTGCAGAGGAGGGATTAGGCTTATTAATTCATTATAAGCTTTTGCTTCTATTGTTTACTTGGCTTTTCCAGAAGAACGTCATGTTTTACTTCTCTAATGCCAAAGGGACATACATCAAAGCATAACAACAAGTGCCTTTACTAAATTTGCAAAACAGGGTATCGAAGGTAGATGTGGATACCAAAAGTCCAGCCTAACCCTAATGTGGGTTTGATGGGCATATAGCCCACACTCAAAATCGTTACCAAAAAACCCTAACGGTTTCGTCTTGGCAATGATAGGGTTGTTTATGTGGTTGATTTGGGTAAGGGCATCCATCAAAGCATAAAGAACAAAGGGATTCTATCAGATGGTGCTATTTGAGCTTCCCTAGTGTGCAAAAACAATTGTGTGTGAAGGGGAGCGACGAATTGCCTGTTCAATGGAAGACGTCGATGGTGCCTTCATTTGTAAACAAGCCATGACATTTATGGAAGTTGGAGACGGTGGGCGCAAATGTAGGTAGGAGGAAATTTTTCTGACCTGCGTTGTCCCTGGTGCAACAACACGAGAGGTATGCACATCTATGCCCTTTGATTGACAGCTATTGAATTCCTCACATCAGCAAAGCTTTGAGTGCCACATCCAAATGCAATAGCAATCATTCCAGTGAGCCAAAGAATATTTGTTGTGTATGAAAACTGTTTAATGGTAGGTGCAAAGGATATTCTGGTTGACAATCTGAAAACAATAGCTGCGAAGGGTATTCTGGTAGCATGAGATAGGTTTGCAGGCCGAGTGTGCACTGGCGATCCCAGAAGTAGAGCCTATTGGCTAATCAAAGATAAATGATAACTTATTATGTATGTTATGTATATATAAGTATATTTGAATTAAAAACTTGTTGACATATTTGGAGAATAAATTTTATTAATATTTTTCACATATAAAAAAAATACCACACACATTATTGAAGGGGAAATAGAAAGAGCATATGGGATTGAAGGGGGATAAGAAGGGCATAGGGGATTGGATGTGGGTTATATGGAGATTAATCATAATAAAGTGATATATATCATGTATAATCATGTAAGGGGTGAATTTTATTCATAATTTTATATATTATTATTGTCTTTAACATAGTAGTATAATTCAATATAAAAGATACATATATTTGGGGAAGAATTTAGTAGATTTATTTAAACATTGATGTCATATATCATGTTTCATTATCAAGCTATAAATGTTGATATTAATATGTGACTAACTACAAAGAAAAAGTATAAGTATTAAGCCTTATTCATTATTTTAGTATAACCATTCATTTAATAAATTTTATCTTATTTCTAAAACAAAATTTACAAAATAATTTTATTCTTCTTATTGAAGTGTAAAGGTCGGTTTTTGAAATGGCCCAAACCATTTTAAATAGAGTACAAGAAATATAATAATAAAGTCTAAGTTACAAAAAGGAATTATAATTAAAGTTTAATGAAAGAGTTCATCCATGCAAGTGTTATTAAGTAATGGTAAAATAAATTCATTTAATAGCAAAGAGATAACAATATGACAATCATAATAAAGATATTTGGACAAGAACCCTAATAGATAGCTCAAAGCTACTAAGACCCAATGTACACTAGCAACCATCATCCTAATATTTTGAAGTTTTCATGATGTGAATTTACTTCTTATTGGGTTTCCCTCTATTTCAAACCATTTCTAGGTCAATAGTTCTCTTAGAAGTTCAAGTTGAGTGCATATCTTGCATTGAATACCCTAGAAGGGAGGGTGCAAGAGACTCCACTAAAAGGCCATGAGAATAAGGGAGTAATTCCACATCATAGAAAACTAAATTATTAGAAACTTCCATTTTTGAATTATCAACTTTAGAATTTGATTCCAATATTTTTCATGAATAGCTATGAGTAGGAAGATAACAAGAAGTTGGATCTTACCTTTAAGGAATACAAAAACCTTCATCTAGGGTAGGGCTAGAAAAAGCTTTACTTCTAGTACCTTCTTTACTAGAAGTGCACCTTCTATTACATATTACACAATAAACTCCATGATTCATACAACTTAGGGGCTTGAAAAAAATTTCTGCCAACCCCCTCTAATTCAAACCTTAGATTCTCTTTTTTTAGTACTATCTACAACAAATATTTTATTATTGCTTAGGTAATTAGAAACTTCCTTCAATGTAGCCTTCTCAATATTTCCCTTTTCATCATTGTTTTAGCTAGATAAAATTTAGCAACATTATTAGATTAATTGAACATGTAAGAAAGGAGGGGTACTCATTTTTTATAATATTGGAAATTCAACATTTATACATTATGTACAAAAACTTTTAGTTGGACACAAACTTTCATGACCAATTTTACAAAGTGAACATTTATATTTTGTGTACACAATAAGTGATTTAAAATGTTTTTGAGATGACACTTTTATAATTTATGATAGTGAAATAAGATTAGTTTTCAATGTTAGAAATTAAGTTTTTTATTTTAGATTCTTTTAATTTTTTAGCTATGTATAAAAAATTAAACTTAAATAAATTAGTAAGTTTATAATACAAATGTATGCGAAATTTTTTTTAATAAATGGCTAAAGCCTGAATGTTATACATTATACAAGTTTGGAATTACGTGTATATAGCACAAATTATATACAAAAGGTCTACCTAAATTTTATAAAATATATATGTAGGTGGGGGCCAAAACATAATATAATGCCCCAAATACCAAAATCTTGGATGAGAGGAGGCTAAAACAGAACTTAATCCATGAACAAAAGAGTATGAGATAACTAGAGAGAGGATATTTTTCAATGGGAGGTAGGTTAAACTACTCATACCATGGGAGGGGTGGCATTGAAATCTACAATCCATTGGAGATCTGACATAGGCTCCAAATTACTTACCTTTTTAGGAAGTAGCTACCCATATGCACCATAGCTCAATGTTGAAATATTGACACCATGTGAAATTTTATGATGAATGGAATCCATTCCTCTACATCACCCTCCTCGAGCACACACTGGATATCCCATAGCCTAAAAATTCCAAAATCCAAGCATGCTACTTCTAGAGGAGCCTTGAGCCAACCTAGATTACATTTTTAAAATAATTTTACCATCAGAACCCCCACCAACTCCTTTTTTCTCCTAGGTCTAGGAGGAAAATTATGTGAACTTAGTAATCGTAAACTTTAATTAATATTTTAGAGTTACATTATTACCTCTCTTTTTTAGTTTAGATTATTAGACTTTAAATAAAATAATTTAGATGATAGTTAGTTGGTTAATTTCCCATAAGGGAGTTTGAGCAGTTTTATTTAGAAAAATAGCAACTTTATATAGCCACTTCTATGTAATGTGAGATAAATTAAGAATTGGTCCTTATTGAATTTAATATCATTTGTTGTTTATCATGTGAGTTTTTAATATTTCTTTCCATCTACCATTTTTATTTTGATATTAAACTATTATGCCTTCCTGTGCCTAGAAGTTTGAAGATTATTTGTTATAATTAAAAAGATGTTGGATAGGAAACTTGAATATTTTGAGTGCTTGATGGCGTTTAGGCAACCAAAGCCTTTAAATAAGGGATTGATCCATTTTTATTTATAATTATTCACTAAATCTGGGAAGAAATTGTTGTTATAATTATTAAATCAAATTATTGTTATCATTATCATTAAATGCAATGTTTCTTTAGGTGTGTGATGGGATTATTGTTTGATCATTATTCTTCTTTGTATGATTTAATTTTGTTAGTCTATTTGAGTAGAAATAAATTTATGAAAGGTGAAAGAGTATACATTGGTATTAGATATTTGTTCTCATTGTGGAAACTACAATTGCTAAAGTAAACTAGAAGATATGTTGTTCATTCATGATTTTTCCACACCACTATTTTGTTCAATAATTAAAGGTATGTGTAAATCTATTTTATACAAAAATAAATTGGTTTATGTGATTTTGTATGCATCCATTAGGGAGGGATAAGGATTTATAAATATATTTTTTAATCATGATAGATATCCTGGAGTAATAAGGTCATTAAAATAGAAATAATATTTCCTATTGATAAATTTGAAGGGTATGATTTTCATACATAGAAAATAAAGATACAATTACTTCTAATTAAAAAATATTTATGAGAAATTTTGATTGAAAATACTAAAAATCCATAAGATGTAGATGAAGCAATAAAATGGATGGCTAAAGATCATACAGTCAAATCATTAATTATTTTTGGATTATCTTATGCATATTTGCATCATATTTATCTAACCAAAACATCAAATAAAATGTGGGAGGGGCTTAATTCTATATTTGTTTCATAAGATTCAAGTGCTAAAATGTCCACTAAGAAGAATATTTTTTGATTGAAGATGAAAGAGGGAGACAATGTTGTACAACGTATTAGTATATTCCATTCTCTTCTTAAATAATGTGTAGGTGTAAACTCCAAAGTTTATGATGATGATACTAAATAAATCTTACTAAGTACTATGCTTCCAATTTTTATCATATTATTTTTACATGAAAAAAAAAATCCCTATTTAAATATTGTGATTTTTTCTTTGATTGATGAAGAAAGTAGAATTGATAAAATCATTTAATTTTTGAGGAAAATTCTTTGATTGTTAACAATTTTTCTAAAATTTAAATAGGAAAATAATTCAAATATTATTATCGTTAGAAAAATAGACATGTTCAACTGAATTATATTCAATAAGATAAAGATCTCATCGATGGGAAGTTGAATAAAAATAAAGCTCTTATTGTGAATAAAGGTAAAATAGAATATTTTGGTTGTGCACACAAAAGACTCACCTCACCATAAAAGTGAGGAATAATATGTGCTTTAGAGAATAAAGAAGATACAACTGGAGGTTGGAGGCAATAGAGGATGGATTTATTTTATTATCTCGAGCTAGCTTCTCATTCAAATATAATTCATTGGATGAGAATCACCATATCATATTTGTGTCCCTCAGAGTAGGATAAGCTCATATTTTCTTGTCCCTTATAAAAGAGGGGCTTAATTTTTCTTGTAGGTGCTCTTGATGTATCTATATTGGTTGGAGTTATTTTGTAAAACAATGGAGGGATTTTTTTCACAAGACTAGGGGAGGGATTTGACACACTCAAAGGAGATTTGGACTCTTGGAGGAGTTTTTTCTCTCATGTGTAGCACTAGAGGAGTGATTTGAAAAAATAAGAGGAGATGTGGACTTTCGAAGGAAATATGTTGTCTTACTGTGTAGGAAGTATGGAGACTCTTTTATTTTCTCTCATGTTGTGTAGGGATTTGTAGGTTCTACAATCAGGAGATCCATTGATTGAGTCAATTTTTTATTTCCTAGGTGAGTGAGGAGGATTGGTGAAGGTGGTTCATTCAATTATCCAAAAGGGTTTCTTTCAACTCTTACAAAGTTACATCTATTTTTTGAACTAATTTAATAAGGGGAGTAATTTTGGATTATTGCATCTTTTTTAAGTCTAGGTTTGTAGTTAAAAAAATTAGTCGATAGTTAGTTGGTTACTTTACCATAGAATATTTTAAGGTTTTATTTGATAAAATAATGGCTTTGTATAGCTCTAGTGTTAAAAAAATGTCTTCTATCACATTTTCACACTTGTTTGGGCCCTCCTTATAAAATTGAGCTTAATGATGCCTTGACTTAGTGTTGTATTGTGTTTAACACACTCGCATTAGGTCTTGGGCCTTTGTAAACTAAATGGACCTAATTTTTCCTTATTTTGAGTGTTGTAAAGTGTTATTCCACATTTTCACACTAATCTATGGTTTTATTAATTGTTTTGGCTTCTTTATGCTTTCTTTGGCCTTATTTTGCATCCACAAGCCTTAATTAATGCATCTTTCTAAGGATAATCCAGACGTAAACCAACACCCAATAATAATTTATGTATTTTTAGGTTGTGTGGACCATACTTAGTGATCTGGGACTCATACACAACCTTGGTTGAACAACATTGCATGCTTCCTTTCATTCCTCCCCTTAGGCAAGAAAATAAACCTATGGTTGATCAACCTACTCCTAGATGAACGCAACTCAAAAATTGAACTAAAAGAAATAAAAATTATAGAGATCATAGGAATAGGAGTTGTGCTCTCACTCAAAGGTTAAATGAAGAAAAAAATAAAGAAAATAAAAATCCAAACCTAACTATAGCAATGCACGATGAATCTCCCATTTTTCCAAAACATAAAGATCATATACTATAACTGCAAGAGGAGCTAAACCCTTCTTTGGAAATTATCATTCAACCTCCTATTGTGATTAATTTAGATGATGATTACAAGATCACTAAAATTGATGAGGAGGTGCATAATGAATTCAATACATTATTTTCCTCTTCTATGAGCTTAAACTATAATTCTCCTAAGAAAAGTGTTGAAATTGGTAATGACCCTAGTTTGGTACTTGCTATTGTCCCTTTGGTTAGTTGTATTCCTTTTGTATATAATGAACATGATTGGTATGTGGATGGCCTACTAATAGATTGACTCACATGTGTCTAACTAGTGTTTTGCATTATTTCATTTTCTTTTGTGTGATTGCATGTGCATGATGTGATCCCTCATATTGTTTTGCTTGGTGTATCTCTCTCTCTTTGTGGAATTCCTCTATTTGTATATACATAATTCATTATGTCGTAAAGCTTTTAAATTTTCCTTTATCCTTTCATTTGTCTTGTGTTTTCCTTTTGGGGATGACACAAGGCATCAAGACATTTAGGTCTCTTCCATGTTGATCCAAAATCTTTTCCTTTATCATTTTTCATTTATCTTGTGTTCTCCTTTTGTAGATAATGCAAGGCGTCGAGACATTCATTTCTCTTCCATGTTGACCTGAAAGTATTTTCTTTTTTTTTCTTCTCTCTTTATGTCATTCTTCTTGTTCTATGAGTATTTTGGTAATGATGGAAGTTCAGAGCTCTCTAAAATCATTTTAGCAAGAACATATTGACCTTGAATCCATGGATCCCTCATGTGTTTGGAGATTTATTTTTAGGGGAAACCCCTTCTTTTCCTTTTTTATAGCATAGCTTCATTTGGAAACATATGACTTGGTATAGGGCTTTCCAAGTTAGCTCTCATGTCTTCTTTAATATTAGCATTTATCATATTCTACTTTAAAGTAATTTCTCACAACATGGTGTTTAGAAATTTCTATAAAGTTAGGGCATACATTGGAATTATTCCTTTGCATTTCATGGATCATGGTGTAGTCTTCTTACTTAATGCAATGCATCTTTCACTTTTTTTGTGAAATTGGGTGTGATGTCCCTCAAGAGCGTGATCTCTCTTAGCATATTAAATTCCTCTTAATGGATTGATTGGACATACTACATTCCCTAAGTTGTGAATCTTTTATTCTTTGATTAGTTCTCTCTTGGAGACATTAGGCACAATGTCCCCTAAGTTAAGACCTTACATGAACTAACCAAGACTCATTTAAACATTCCCTATATTACATTTGCAATTTCTATTATATGGCCACCTTTCATAACACACTTTGCATTCCAAAGGAGCCATCTTGTTTGTTCATGAGTTCCAAGCATACGAAGCTTTACTTGCCTTATGAAGCTCAAAGTTCAATATTGTGTGGTGCATTATCAAAGTTATTAGGACGTATAAATTTCGTCTGGTTTATGGGAAGTTGAACCAAGGCATGACTTTCCCATAGCTACTCATGTGTGTGTGTGAGAGAGAGCATATTGGCCATGTCTGTATGTATCTCACCTCTTTGGATACTCACCCAGTAGATAACTTGAAGTTTCATTGTCTCAGGGTGAGCATACATTTTTGGAAAAACAAGCTAGATCTAATCCATGTTGTAATGGACAAATGGTCAAAGCTTGATCCACCCTTCTTTTTGTTTTTTGTTTTTGTTTTCTCTTTTTCATTGGTACTGTACATGCTTGTTCCTTTTTATTGCTCCTTATATCATTTTCATGTGTGTTCTTTTTTTCCTATGTTGGTTTGTCATAGGACCTTGGTCCTAGGGGCTTGCATAACCCCCTTGATCATTGGTGTCCTATCTTACTAGCATTGGTACATTTGGAACCTTCTTGATGTGTATCTCATCTACGTTAGTGTAAATTTGAAGCAATTTCATCCTCATTAAAGTGGGGGATAAATGTAGTGTCAAAAAATGTCATTCATGAGATTTTCACACTTGTTTGGGCCCTCCTTATAAAATTGAACTTAATGATGCCTTGACATAGTGTTGTAATGTGTTTAACACACTCACATTAGGTCATGGGCTCTTGTGAACAAAATAGACATAATTGTACCTTATTTTGGTTGTTGTAAAGTGTGTTTCCACACTTTCACACTAATCTAGGGTTTTATTAATTAATTGGGCTTCTTTATACTTTATTTGGCCTTATTTTGCATCTGTAAAGCCTTAATTAATGCATCTTTCCAAGGATAATCCTAACATAAACCAACATCCAATCATAAATCATGTCTTTTTAGGTTGTGTGGCCAAAAATTAGTGATCTGGGACTCATACACCACCTTGGGCATATGGGTCCCATGTAGGTTTCAAGGCCCCAATCCTAATGTCACATGAATGTAAGCAATTTTAAAAATTTGTCCCTTAATTAATTCCTAAAGGGACTCATATGCCACTTCTAGTGTATGAGTCTCATGTGGCTCAAATTTAAGTTTAATTCAAATTCTTGGTAGAATTTTATCCTCCTAGATCTGATTTTAGCTTATAGTGTTGTAATTCAAAGAAATTTTGCATAAAAAAGTATAAATACAAGTTTATTTCAATCATTTTCACCCCAAGCTTTCAAGTATTCATGCATTATAGAAAATTTGTGATCAAGAGAGCATTCAAGAGTATTCAATAGTTTACAAGAGCATTTAAGAGTCTTCAAGGGCTAATTATCAAGTGTTTTGGAGCATTATTAAAGTATCAAGAATCATTTCAAATTCCTCATGCATCATGTTTATTTTTGAGCTAAGAATTGTGATGTATGGTTTTATGATTCAAGCTAGCATTAAATTCAAAATATATCACATTCAAGAAAGATTCAAGATCTATGTCCGTTAGAGCCACTTCATACATGTTTTCAACACTTTAATTCTAGGGTTTGGTGAGTTGCAAAATTACATTTTGTTCATTCATCATTCCCCTTTCCTATTTTATTTCATTTCAAGGTTTGATTACCAAAATAGGGTTTGACCAAGGTGAACCCCTTTCCACTAAAAAAAATAAAAAAATCCCTCTCTTTAATGTGTTATTTGCAGATCTAAATTGAGGACCTCCTAAGGAGAAAATATTGGAAAGAGATTTTTGAAGTTGCAAAGTCATTCAAGTTGTCACTTTACTTATAAGATCATTAAAGAGAATTTATAGAGCAAAAAATTCACATTCAGATTCAAAAACTAATTGAAGAAGGCAAAGTAGGGATTGAAGAGAAGATTCAAGTCCTAATTTTCTGAAAAATCCAAACTAGATTGATATGCCACTTCTAGCATATGAGTCCCAATAGAGTGAAATTTGTAGTTTTTAGTAGTTCTAGACATATCTTTGCCAGATTTTTATTTCTATCAAAAAACCCTAATCTAGGACTAAATCACCCAGACTAAAGTATGAGTCCTAGAAAGCATTAATTTTAGTATTTTTAACATTTCAAGTCTTCATCTAGGCCTATACATTTTTCCAAGTGCATGCCTCTGATCTCTCAACTTTCTTTTATGATTTACATGCAATTTTAGGTCATTTAGTGAAGTATTGGATTGCAATAGGTTTTGAAATTAGGTCTTGCATTTCATTAGTCTTTCCAATCCCTCTCTTGGTGGTGAACCCCTCTTTAATTTCTAATCAAACCCTATGACAAACCTATTTCCAAATTTCTTTCCTCTACTTCATCCTTGGATTGAGATCTCTAAGGTTTCCTTGAATGAGAGTGAGGAAGATTGTTGTTCTATGTCCTAAACCATAAGCAATGAAAAAATTCCAACTTTCCATAGTCATTGCTATGTAATGTGAAATCAATTAAAATTTGGCCTTAATTAAGTTTGATGTCATTTAATTTTTATCATGTGGGTTTGCAATAATTTTTTATGCTCTACCATCTCCATTTAGATCATATTTTTATGATCACAAAAATGTATCCATGATTTCTCTTAAAAATTATTAATTCATTATAATGGATTGTGTAAATAGTAATATCTTTAATAAATTTAATTTAATTTAAATATACGTGGTGTTGATAAATGTGTTTTGCAACTTTCATAAAATATTAAATATTTCATAAAGTTGTGGATAAAAGGGAGGAAAGGTGAGATGGATGAGGGGTCATGAATTGCAGCATGTTTGAAGTATTAAATCTTGTGTAAAATGGATCATGAATTTTCAATTTAGGAGCTAATTCAAGTTTCTATACTAAATACCCTATATCTTAGCTTTTTAATTATACCACTAAAATACCCCTTATTAAATAAATGTTTTATTAACTTGCACATAACTCTAACACAGATTTAAGAAAATCATCATTATTTAAATAGATATAACTAACTTAGAGAATAAAATTCATATTCCATACTATATATGGCCACCAAATATTGAAATCCAAATAATCAATTTATATAAAATAGATTACAAGATAATAATCATATATTATAGACTACATAAATATCTTATCTTCTTGTACTTAGTATAATTTTAATCATAACAAACTATGCATAGTTACTCCTAAATAGAGTTCATAACACCTCACATAGTCATCCAAATAAGGCTTTGGAACACATCTACATTTGAATAGGAGTCAAATTAAAATCAGTTTTATTTACACCAATTAATGTATTTATTATACCTAAAATTCTCAAACTAAACTAGTATGCTTCACCTAAAATATCACCATACCCAACCACACCTAATTTTAACCTATTCTAAGTCTTTAATTAAATAAATATCTATTGTGTATTTATTTATTCTCATTCATTCCCATCCTTATCATAATCCCTTAATTAAATAAATATTTACTAGTTATTTAATTGATACACCCTATCCGTATCCCTTAAATTAAATAAATGTTTATCATGTATTTAATTAATATCCTTTCATCTTGATCCTACTAATTAGATAAATATTGTATTTATTTAATTATTTTTCTTTTATCTTTTATCCTTGTCCATATAATCCTAGCCCTTCATCTTGACCACATTGATCATAATCTAAATTTTTTCATCATGTGACAAATATATTCTTCACATGTCTAACTATCTCCTTGCTTAGATTTATTAAACCTACACACTTTTTCAAAAGTTGCTAACTTTTCATCTTATCAATTTGTGTCATTTAACCTCTTAATTCTAGCCAATTCCATAAGGAATTTTGATCTTATCCCTACCCTAAACCTAGATACACCCTATCATTTGAAACTTTCCATATGATTGCATCCTTGATCTAAACCATAGTTCTCTTTCAATCTTAGCCATTGTAGCATAGAAAAAATTAACCCTTTTTCACACTAAATCTAGGAATGAATAATTAATGATAAAATAGACTTAATTATGCCTTGTTTAGGGTATTGTAAAATTTTTCTTTACACTTTCACACTAAGCTAGGGATTTATTAATTAATTAAGGTTAATTAGAGCTTAATTGGCCACTTAAATTCAAATCCAAGCCTTATTAATCGAATTTTCTAAAGGATAAATCCCTAAACTCATTAATAATTTTTCACAACACTTAATTTGGAAAGGTTTGATTCCTAGGCTAGTGACCTAAAATCCATTCATCACTTAGAGAATGGGTCCTTCCTAGGTCCTAAGACCCCCTTTTTACATGTTATTTCATATCCCCAAATCTTTTCCTAGTTGAGTGTGCTAGGACCCATTTGCCCTATGGTGAATGGGTCCTCCTTAACTTAGGACATCCCTTTTTTAACATATTATTGGTGGGATTTTAGTGATTTCAATTCCTAGATCTGATGTGGGCTTATGTTATTTGAATTTTAGGATTAAATATTAAGTTAAGTATAAATATAAGAATATATCACCTAGTTTCATCTAAGCAACTTTATGAGAAAGTCTTAATAACAATTTTATGAGTTTAATAATTCACAAGAGAATTTTCAAAGACAGATTATCAAGGTTTGATTGCAGCAATCAATAATCATATCATCATGTCAAAGGAATAAAGGCATCATGCATATTGTTGAGCTAATGTGTTGATGTAGTATTGAAGATTCAAGTCAAGAATTGTTTCACATCCTAGAAATTCAAGATCAATATATAAATTCCTTATGGCCACTTAATGTTAGATTGTTCATTTATACTCCAAGACTTCATCAAGGTATCATTGTTTCATGTTTCATTATTTCATTGAGTAAACCCACAAAACTAGTTTACAATTCTAGTGAGGAAGGAAAAGTTGCAAAAAATGTCCCCATGTAAAAAAAATTGGTTTTTGAGGGTTCAAATGAACATCGGGTTCAATCAAACCCAAAGAGGGTTTTCTATAACCCCCCTTTGAGTGAAACTATTAAATGTTGGGTCCCACATTTCCTGAGGAAAAAAGCAAAGAAAGACTTTGTGGAAAGGGGGTTTTCTCAAACCCTCATTCAAGCGAACCATGGTTTTAGTGAACCCTTGTTTGAGTGAACCTTGGTTCAAGCGAACCTCCAAGGGGATTTCACTCAAACCTTAGTTTTCTTGAAGCCCCCTTTTCCCCCTTCTCCTCCTCTAGCACCAAAAAACTCCAGAATTTTTCCCTTTGAAGCTCAAGTTGAGGATGAAAATGGTAGAGACTTCACAGACCCAACCAGATGATGGTAGTCCTCAGAATAAGTTATCCAACTAATATAATTTTAATATGTTTTGGTTTTATTATGTATTTTATTTTTAGTTTGATTAAGCATAGGTTTTTCACTGAAAAATCAACCTCTTTGTTTTACACGTGGAAAAATAGTAGATTATCAAAAATAAAAAATAAAAAATATGAGTGCACTAGGTATTGAAGTCCTCGATCCAACAAAAAAAATGAATTTTGATACATACAAAAAAATTGTGTGTTGTATACAGTCCAACTATGTATGAATTATAATTGGTTTAAATAATAATTTGAATCAATTAATTCTGCCATGGTGTGCTCTGCTCTAAAACACTCTGCAACTCCTACAACCCTGGTGTGCACTGAAGTGGAAGGAAAATTTTCTTCTGAGATGGGCCAAGGCTTGGTGGTTTTCATGGGGGCCTCGCCTGATTTTTCTTTCCCTAAGGCAAACTTTAGGGCTCCTCCTGTCGTGCGTGTGCCCTCGTGAGATGGGAAATCTAGTTCCCTATTGGCCTCACAAAGGTCGATGGATGTTGATCCACATCTGGATGTTGGAGGTAAGCGCACAATGATTTTCCATTCTCCCTCAACTATGTCGAGCACTCTGAATAAGGGTTTAGGTTGTGTGTCTGGGGGTGGTTCAAAGGTGATTTTTGTGACTGCCCTAGCTGGGTACCCTCCTTCTCAGCAAAACATTCTCCATGTGGTGGCGAGTAACCCTAGATCAGAGCTCTCTAGAGCACCTTCTTCCATGCATAAATTGGACACCTCATATTCTTCTGGCGGTAATCCCGTGAGCCCTCCCTTTGTTGTGCGACACTTGGCTTCTACTCCAAAAATTTGGCTTGATGATTTGTCCTGTGACAGAGAAGAATTTCTGATGGAACATGCTCTTATTTTTTGATTTACAAAGGTTTGGCCTAAACTTTGTGACCTTCATTCTTGGATTGATGCAAATTGGAAAGATTATCTCCAAGATGAAATCAGGATATACCCATGTGCAAAGGGGTTCTTCATTTTAGAATTTAAATCTATGGATGACAAAGAAATGGTTCTCAACTCTGGCCCGTGGTTTTTCCATGACAATTTTTTATGCATGAAACCCTGGTTCCCCTCATTTGATCCATGCACAGAGACTTTTTCAACAACATTTTTATGGATTCGGTTGCCCTACCTCCCATTGCAGTTCTGGGAAGTTGGCTGCCTAAAGGCAATTCGCAATGGTCTTGGGAAATATCAAGGCCTCTCAAAGGAGACAATCAGCTATGAGAAATCAACATTTGCTCACTTATGTGTTGAGATGGATGTTTCAAAAGGACTTCTGGCCGATATTTATCTCAAAGTTGGGAAGAGACGTTGGTGTCGGCCAATAGATTACAAAAAGATAGCATTTAGATGTATACTTTTCTTTTCCACATACCATGGTACTATTCAATGCAGGCAAAAACATGTTGGGGTGCATGCTAATGATGCTCCTATTCACAAGCCCTCCTAGTGGGAAGGGTTTGAATCTTTCCATTATGCAATTTCTCCTCCTTCAAAGACTGCAACTCCTTCCAATCCCACTATTCAGAGCTCAGAGCCTATCCCGCCTCCCAACTTGGTGGCTACTAGCACTACAAATCCTCCCCTTCAGTTGGTGGATGAAAACACTTCATCTTCCCCTCCTATGATGGTTTCACAAGATAAATGCTTTGATGCTTGCACTGTCAATGTTGGCATGTCTTCTCCACAGTTCACACAGTCGAGCCTCCTTGATAAGGTTGAGGTTTCCACTCTTTCGCATACTGCCACCTGTAATGATGCTATGAAAAATGGTAACGTGTGCATTGATCCTCCTTCAACGCCCAGGTTAGAACAAGATTGGACTGAAGTTAGATGGAAGAGACCTCTTCCCTCAATCCAAATGGCATTAAGGTCTACAAAGAAATAGTTTTAAGGTTTATCATGCTTTGGGTGTGATCTGCCCATTTTTTGGTCTTTTTGTGTTACACCCTATTATCAAGGCATGCACTTATGCTCTTTCTGGATTCGTATTTTATGGGAACTGCCCCCTTGACAACACTTTCCTATAAAAAAAAAAACTATGTATGAATTATAATTGGTTTAAATTCAAAACTTGATTAAGGAAAAAATATTCAATTAAACACCATGAAACCAATTGGAATCACTAGATATCATAGTTACAAATCTAAATTCAAAAACAATAGAATTTTATCCTTCATGTAAAAAATGTTATGTTGTATATGGTGAGAATCACTCCTTAAAAATGGTGTTTACTAAAATAAACTAGTTCTCAAAGGAGATGGATAAAGATGTGCAATCTAATTCAAAAAAATTTGAAAAAAATATATTTAGAATCTATAGATAAAATGTCACAAATCACTAGTTTTCATCATCTTCAAATTCCTCACGATTTAGCCACTATAGGTTAGGTGCCTAAAAGTGAATATTTAGTTAAAAAAATCAATTCAATGTCTAATTTCGCCAAAAATTGTAAACCAATATTGTGTGATCACCCCATCATAAGATTTAATTACCAAAATGGGGCTTGACCAAGGAAAACCCCCATTTCTTAAAATATCAACATTTTTTCTTCTCTCTTGATGTGTGATTGTAGGTTTTAGGTTGAAGATCAAGTGGAGAACAAAGGTTGTAAAACTGTCAAAGTTGCAAAGTTCCAAAATTTGTCATCTTTATTGTAAGATTATGGAAAGTAATCTACAAAATTTATTTCCAACTTTTAGGAGCTAAACACCTGGAAGCTGCTAGTGTAGAAATTGAAGAACAAAACCCATAAATCACTTTTTTAGTACCCTAATAGGGACCCATTTGCCACTGGGCGAATGAGTTTTTAGTCGGCTTTGAAACATCTTTTCTGCAAGGTACACATCATTTCAGCATCTAAAAATCTTCCTATTTTCTACTATAATAGTTAGGATTAATTTTTTATTGTTATTTATGAATTTTACCCCTCATAAATTGAATGAAAGACTAGTGAAAATTAGGTTCATCATCTTGTTGATTCATTTGGTGAATCTCTTTTTCTATGTTTCAGCCATCCATCATTAATCATTTCTAGCAATTTATTTTTCCTCTTCAAGACTCTATATCTAGAATCTCTCATCCTTTATTTTTCATCTCTTGAGCTATCATACCTACATTCTATCATTTTGATCACTAATATATCAAATAATATAAAGGTTATATTAGAGTATTGAGCAATCCACATATCAGCATCAAGAGAATATCAAATGGAGTAAGGGTGCATTCCATTTCCACTGGTCAAGGAGAGGAGAAAATATTCTAGGTGAAGCTATTGTACTTTTGTATTGATTTTACCTTCTTTTCTTTTTCTAAAATATTTTCTAACCTATTCCATGATCATGATTCAAGTGACCAAGACTTTCAATCCTATTCCAAGTCATTAATTAATTAAATATTTATTATTTATGTAAGTATTTTCATCCATTCCCATCCTTATTATAATTCCTTAATTAAATAAATATTTACTATTTATTTAATTAATATCCCTTATCGTTATCCCTAAAATTAAATAAATATTTATTATGTATTTAATTAATATTCTTTAATTATGATCCCACTAACTAGAAAAATACTTTATTTATTTAATGAATTACCTTTTATCTATTATCCTTATCCATATAATCCTAGCGCTTCATCTTGTTCACATGGATCATAATCTAAGTTTTTCTCATATGAAAATTCCCCAGTCATATAACTAACTAACTCCTTTCCTAGATAATTCATTAGGCCTAGACACCTATCCAAAAGTCAAACTAACTTTTCATCTTATCTATTCATCTCATTTAATCTCTTAAACGTAGCCATTTTGGATAAGCATTTTTTGCTTATCCCTGCCCTAAACCTAGATCCTCACTATCATTTGACACCTTTTCTATGATGGAATCCTTAATATAAACCTTATTTCTCTTTCAATATTAGCCATCCATCACCAATCATTTATAACCATTGATTTTTCCTCTTCAAGAATCTATATCTAGAAGCTATCATCCTTTTTTTTGTCTCTTCAGGTATCACACCTACATGTTATAATTTTGATCACTCATCTATCAAATAATATCAAGGTTGTGTTAGAGTATTGAGAAATCCATAAATCAATATCGAGAGTTGTAGACACACAAAATTTACATCATGCATAATCATATTCGTTCATCAATTAAATAAACCAAATTTAATTGATTAATCTCCTAAGGTCATCTGTTTAAATTGAATAAATCAACTTTATTTAATTTAAGCCTATCATCATCATTTTAATTAAATAAATCAAACCTTTATTTAATTAAATCTAAAATCACCTTTCATCTCCCTTTTATTTAATTTAAATCCCTAAATCAAAGCAAATGGGTCAAAACCCCTAATCTTCATCTTAATTAATCTAATCTAATCATGCATCACATCCTCTATCTTTTCTCACTTGCACAAATAAATCAATTTATTGATTTATTAAATTCATCATTTTCTTTCAACTTGGCATAAAAAGAGAATATTCTCCAGATTTGAATCTCCCCCCCAAGTTGACATGTACATCCAACAAGGCATTTATGAGCTCTTACATGTCTCTTGCAAAGGTCAAACTCAACATTTAACTCTCAAATTCAAATTTGAAATCTCCTCTTCTTTGGCACATTGACAAAAATGCACTCATTCCTCAACCACTCACAAGGTGACAAGTGGCTCCATCTTATTGGACAAATCATTATCCCATATTGGTCCCTTTTGAGAACTCTAAGTATTTGAGAATTGATAAATGGAAGGCTTATTCTTCAACAAATCATCCACAATCCTCATGCAAAGAACTACTCTCTTCACATAGAGAGCTAATTTTTCCCATCATCATTTGCAACATCAAGCTTATCAAGGATTGGGAAAGGGCTTCTTTCCACATCAAAGAAGCACCAATCCAAGTTATGAGATATATATGTATCTTGATTTTATGCTCTCAATTATTTTGTGTTGTTATCTTGTTTATGAAGGCATGATGCATTATTTCATAGGATCATTTAGTGATTTTGCATAAACTAATCCATGCTATGGAGTTTAAGCTTTGTACACATTTTCAAGGTGCTCACAAGAGAAAATAAAATGGAGTAAGGGTACATTCCATCTTCTCTTTTGAAGGAGAGGATAAAAGATTTTATGTGAAGGTATTGTGATTTTTTTATTTCTTTTATCTTCCTTTTTTTTCTTTCAATATTTTCTAACCTATTCAATAATTAATGAAATAATAAACCATTGTAAGTATTTCAATAATATGTAATACTTCACAAAGATCAAATTCAAATTATTACGTAGATTAGGTCAAATAAGCAAGTACATTAAAATAAAAGATAGTACAAATAATCCCATAACATATCTTAAAAATAATATATCAAAAAATTATTACCACTAGCATAACACTTTCATAGAGAAACACTACATATAATATCCCCTTTTAAATAATTCAAATAAGTAAATTTCATTCTTTTATCTTCCTCTTTTTCTATCTAATTTTTACTCATAGTTTGATTGATCATTCAACAACCTAATTATGAATATTTCTATAAAATAAATGGATTGCACTATCTAAATTCAAAGTATTTTGCAATAACTATCTAAATTAAAATGCCAAATAATGATCTAAAACTTGATTTTCATAAAATAGGTTGCTAATTTATCTACTCTTCAGAGTCTTCAAATTGTCTTAGTTATAATAATGGGTTAAAATTTAAATTACATTAATAATGTTGGGAAAATGTGTTTCAACCTTGTAATTACATAAGGTACTATTTATTTGATGATGACCACGAGGGTGAGGGAGCATGGGGGGGTCCACCCTACAAGGGATCAGAGGGAATCATCCCCCTAGTTGGGGGTCTAGGGGATAGCACACTCCTATGGGGGCTCAAAGGTAGTGCCCCCAAAAGCCAAATTTTATTTACACTTTATTATTGTAAATCTAGACCATTCATCAAATTATGTCTCATATCTGATGAACGATAATTTTTTAGCTTGACTTGCCCTAGAAGGTAACCCTATTTTATGAGGGTGTTATATTACAATTATGTATTGTGATGTATTATGAGAATCTGATAGTGTTTGTGTTGCCTCTACATCTCTGGTTGGTGATACTCTTGTGAGAAGCTTGCTCTACAAGTATATTGTAATATTTTTTATTTCTGAATAATATATTGGTTGGCTTTTGGAGTGTGGGATTTTTCTCTCGAAAGGTTTTTCCCCATATAAATAATTGTGTTATGGTATCATGAATTTTTTGTTTAATTTTGTTTATGTTTCTATAATTGTCAAAGATCTATAAAAATTTTGCAATATCTTCCTCTCAAGATTAGTGTAGGAATTTATTCTACTACCTTATCTTCCTTACAAATTTTTTATCATCAAAGCTTGGGGCTCTCCAACAACCTTATTGGAAATTCAGCAAGTGGGGAACCAATTTGCACCTCGCTAAATACCTCTAGGATTTTTATAGAAAGTTGGCTCTTCTAAGTTTGGAGAAAAAGGTAGAAAGAAATGTAAATATAAAACATGAAAATGGTGATGCACCAAAGGTTTTACAACATTTTAAATCCAATTATTTTTCTATGAATGAAATATTAAACAAAGAATACCACAACCCTTCATTATTGGGAAGAGAATGAGCAACAAAGGCTAAATACAAGAACAATGTAGTCTTTCAAATCTCCCCATAGGAAGTGTTCATTAACATCTGATCAAGCATAAAAGTTCCAAACATTAACAGAAAAATATTTAGAAAATTGCATAAACCCTTCCTCTTTTATAGCATAATATGAAGAAACAATAACCCACGTAAAGAATCTGGACAAGTTCAACAAACATAATCCAATTTTCATAGGTTTTTACTATAGCATATAAGCCTGCAACATGGAAATAAACTACTCAAAAAATTTGAATTAAGCTTAACATGGTGTTTTATTCTTAACAAAAACATAAAGAAGGAACTTCACAAATGCCATAGCATGCATAATTTCAAGAATTTTTTCTAAACAAGTTGATACTTAAATATCAAATGAACTTAAAAATAAAGGTTGGATGCCAATCCGATAATAGTTTGAGTAAAAACAATACAACATGTCTGAGAGAAGAAGTGTTTTGCAAGATTTTTGCTTATGGAAATATCTCTATAAGTAAAAATACTTAAAAGAACTTTTTCCAAAAGAAAAAACTTTTTTGCTTTTGCACCTCTTCTTATTTATAGTTGAAAAGGGATAATAGTCACCAACACCCCAAAAGTAAATACTGCCAAATTCCAGCATTTGATAGCTCATGATCCAATCTTAGATCTCTGGTAAGGTCACAAAAATATTTTCTCATTACTTCTCAACTACCTCATTTATGTCATTTTAGATATTTAGCAAAGATTGTTATCTAAAAATAATTAGATCCTAGAAAATAGCTTGGCAAAAATCTAGTTGACCAACCACGTAGCTTGATGGCACCAACTCAAAGTTTCAATCCTAAAAATAAGAAAGACCCAACATGTTCTAAAAAACTCAAAAAGAGATTTCTCTCTAAAAGCACAAACTACCCACAGTGAAGAGATGACAAGTCAAATGGGTGGGGATTCTTAGATTTATGAAAATTTCTTTTGAGAAAATCTCTATTGAGTTGACACATGCCTCGGCTTTCTCCTGAAATGAAGACTATAAACAAACACTGCATGGCACATTGTGTTACTTTAAAAATAACTTTTCTTTAAGTGTGTGTTCATTCAAAGCCAAAAAAGGTATAAAAGTTGAAAATAAAAAAAGAAGATTAAGGAAAAATTGCTTCATAGTTATGGCAACTCACAGAGAGCCTTTGCTTGCAGAGGCATGAACCTAGAGCTCTAGAAATTCCTAGACTTTGAGGAAAGAAGAATGTTGCACCTCCCAATCCAAATCAGTTGGCTGAATGAGAGCGCAAAATACTGTGTACACCCAATCCAATTCAAATACTTCCTTAAAAGAAATGACTCCTCATTTTGCTGACGCAGCTCCAAGGTGGTAATAGAAGCAAGAAAGGGGAAGGATCTTGTGCTTGATTTCATCAATGGTGGGCATCACACTTGAACCTAGGAGTTATGTAGAAGTATGAACTTTATATCTGATTGCATTTGTGATCTGCTCAATTGATGGCACATCTCCATCTGGTGAGAAAACGGGAGGCATACCATAGCTAATCAGAACATTGAAATCCTTTTAGATTTTGTTGGCCTTTTTGTTTAGTACTTCTTAGAGTTCTTTGCTCTTTCTTATGACTTTGTGGAAATTAATAAATTTTCTTTCTTTTCTTAAGGTGGCCCTTCAATCTAGAATCCCTACACTTCGTAGGGGCTCATTAGTGGCCACACACAATTAGGAAATCAGAGTCTGTGATTCCACTACCTAGGGAAAATATATCTATAATAATTGGTCAACCACAAGGCCAACCTTTTCATTTAATTTTTGAGCATCCCTTAAGAATAGTAGTATTGGCCTGAGAATGGAAACCACAACTATGATCCTCTCCCAGTGTGTAGATATCAAACTCTTCAATATCAGGAGGGTACTAGACCATTGTGCATTAGTTAACTCCTAGTGGAGTTAAGCTTCTCTTTCTCTTATCTTCTCCTCCATATTATTCTTCTCTCAGAGGGTATTTTTCAATTTGAAACTTAGCCTTCCAACCTCTTGGTCGCTAGCTTATAGAACAGACATGATCTCCTATTTCTCTTGTCTTGACCTTTCTACTTCTACATAGGCTTTTTGTAGATTGTCAGAAGCTTGAGATTGGATGTTGTCCATTTCTCTTTGTATGTTCCCCTGAGTAAATTGGTACTCAATGTTTATCTAGCGCTTAGTAGCAAGCTCGACTCTTAAAGTTTCAATTTCAACATAAAACTAAACTTGTTCACCTTGGGATTTTTCAAGCAACTTGATTGCTTCTCCTTGTTGGTTTTTTATTTTTCTTATGCAAGCCATATCGACATCTCTAGCCTTGATCCCTATCTAAATCCTACTCACTATTTCCCTTACATTTATCAACTCTTCCTCACGCTTCAATTTCCTATCCATCCTTTCATAATCTGAATATACCACCTTCTGGGTGGCCTTAGCTAGGACCACTTTTCTGTGTGGGAGAGTTTCATTTAAATCCAGACCCATGGATCTGATGTTGTAATTCTCGATTTGCATTTGTCCCTCAGGCTTGGACATGAGTGGCTTCATGGTAGTGATTAGTAGAGAATTTCACACTTCATTTAATCATGCTTCAATCTTCTTTGTATCCAGCAATGTGACATCCTTTAACTGTCATTTCTACTTCTTAGCCTATCAGACATGCTTGGTTACATTGAAATTCTCTTGAAGACTTTATGGGGTTTCAATGCTCTGTGTTGCAATGGAATCACCTAGAGGGAGACCAAAAAGGTTGATGGAAGGAGAAACCTCAGATGTATGAGCATGCAGAGAGGCAAATGGGAGTGTTATCATGGAAAATGGTAGGATAGAAAATTGAGATTGGGAAAGGGGAAAACCAGTTAGGGTGAAACAAGACATGGGTGGAAGGAGAGATTCTTTCCCAAAAATGGATGGACTTGGAGTGATGGGAAATATAGATGTTTCAACTCTTTCAATGGGATCCCTTGATAAGGTGATCAAAGAATAAATAGCAGCCAATGTAGATGTTGCTCATTCAAGACACAAGGTTACTTCACAAGGTTCATTGTTGAAATGGTTGGGGGTTCATTAAGGACCAAAATATCGAGGTATGCAGATGGAGGACTCTTCTCCACAAATGGGTCCAAAGAAGTAACTAGAGATGCAGAGATAGAATGAAGAGAGGGATTAAAACTTACCTGTGCCAAAATGGCCAAAAATCCTTGTAGAGCAATCTCCACTTATTCTTCTCCTCTACTTGATTCACCAGGTGCACCTACATCTTAGACTCATCTTCTCTTTACACAACTGAAACTAGTACATTCTAATCCTTTGGTGGCCGATCCTGCTGAAATTTAGCCTTCAATAACCATAGTGGACCTTCTTGGGGACCATTGGATTCTTTCCCCTTTGCTTTGGGCACCAATGGAGGAGTGACTTGTTATTATTTCTACCTCCTCTTCTCCTATTGGATTTTTGAGGATGGGAAGCACAACACGAAAGCTCCTCCTCTTCAACCTCATGACTTGTCTCTGGATTGCTATTATCAATATTGGCCTCTTGGTCATAAACCTCTTCGAACCTTTCATCATGCAGTCATAATTCTCTTAATAGGGCATTGAGACATCTCATCTCTTTTCAAAACCCCTAGAAATCTTCCTTCTTCCTTTCTGACCACCCCTTGCATTTCAATTGTGCGCTAAGGGATTTACCCATTGGGAGGTTCTTCTGATACTCTACCTGCACCACATAGAAGTTCATCCATGCTATTCATTTGAATGGTATGTAGTCCAATTCAATGTATACTTCTAGTCCTTTCTGAGTCAAATTTTTCTTTGACTCAAAATACTCTCATCTCTCATGTTTCAAAGTGAGGTGCTTTTCCAAATTGTAGTCCCACTTGTCACAAATAAGAACCAAGCCTAGGATTTCTAGTTGGTTTGTAAGCTCACTCTCCACCTTCCACCTTGTTAGTATTACTTGATTGTTGGAAATGCTAAAGGGGATCGGGTAACACCCTATATTATGCCTTATGATGTCATAGACATTGTTAGCAAGGGTTTCCTGATGGCTTGCCTCCAATGCAAAAACTCTATTTGTTACAAATCTAGGAGTCTGAAAGGCTCCCTATTGAAACCATGGAACCTAATAAAAGTGAAATCCTCTCCCAGGAAATAATCCACCAAGGTCAGAAAAACCTTCATCCATCGCAAGATCTTAGGAGAGAAACATCTTGTTGGGCATGGAAACAAGTCTTGAAGTATTGGCCTTAGAAAATAATCTACAAACTAGTAATAATCCCAAGTTCTCAAAATCACACTATTCCATACAGAAATTAGCTAATAGGAACCTTTTACATCAAACCTTGACACTGAGAAACTTCTCTCCAAAGGCTCAGAATTTTGATGCAAAATCAATTCAACCAAGAAAGAGGAATACCCGAATTTATACTCAATATCATAGGTCTTCAATTGCTCTAACATCCCTCTAGCTACTCCATCAACAAAATCATAATACTTCTAACTCTTCTTTTTTTTTAAGCATAAAAGCTAATCCCATTTGAAAAAGATGGACATCTTCATCATTATCAAGGCCATAAATTCATGCCAACTTTGAGAAGACAGATTATGTGTCTTTCTTGAATTTTATGCGCACAAGAGGAAAAGAAAATTGATCTCTCTGATATTTCCTTTGTTTCATCCTCATAAAATTTTCCCTTCTTAGTTTTGGCTTCCCAGAAGTTTTCCATTTCTTCCTCATCAAATCATTTAACACCCCAAGTTGTAGGGATACACAATATATCCCATATGGCCATTGAAAAAATTGTAACCTTAATCTTCCTGCTAGCAATAACTCCTATCTCTTTGTTGAATCTTTTAGCACATGTGTCTATCAGCTCCAAGCATGGGTGTATGATGGGAAACATAAATTTTGGAAAACCATAATTCTAGAGCTGAGACATGAAACATTCAGATGACCCATTCTACATCATTCTTTGGAATTCCCCCTCTCTAAGGATTTTAGGGTTAGTCAGCAACTTTGGGTTGCGAATGTTGTTGGAAAAATCTTACATCGCCTCTCTCTTGAAACGTTTATCAAGTTGAACTAATTTGTAATAATCAAACTAGCATTCCTTTGGTATTGGGTCATTGGAAAGTTAATTCCTCCCAAAGATATCAACATAACCCTACTTTTAGATGAGGTTCCAACCATTCTACCAAATTTTGATGCTTCTGCCATGGCTTTCAAGAAGTTGTAGAGAGTTTCTTCAATTAAACAACCACTTGTTTTTTCATTTCTTAGAAAAAATTATTTTGGGTGCAGTTAATTACTTTGCACATACATGTAGTTGTGGCTATGTCATTACCACTAGTCTATTAAATGCTTCCAATGAGGTGATACATGTGGATTTTGGATCTATATCCCTCGAGAACACCAAAAATGTCACTAGAATGGAATTAGTACATTCTACCCACCACCTCTTTCACAAATAAGCTAATTGCATGGGAAATTGTGCTTTTATCTATGAGAAATGTGCTTAAGTAATGGGAGGTACATTTGAAAATACATACCTATTTAATTTGTCAGAACTTAACGCATTAATCCATGTCTTTTCAAGTAAGCAAGCTTCCTGGTGTTGACAATGGAAAAGGACACATGTCAATGATCATCGTACGTGAGAATTTACTCTCAATGCCCAAATTTATTTCATAAGACCTCTTGTCAAATTCTTCTATGATTTTTCTCCTACCCTTCGATTGCTTTAGCATTTCTCTATCATCTTCTGACCAAAAATGGACTTCTCATTGGTTAGGTTTGTTAGCACATCTTGTCTACATATAGCTATGCCACCCTTTTGCAATATTCATTCAAAAATAAGCTTTTTAAGTTTAGCAAGCTTCTCTCACTATCTCCCATTTTGCTACTCTATACTACTTTATCATAATGTCAACTGGCCTAGGCACTCCTATTCAACTTTTACAATGCTTTGACTTTTGGATTGACTGGCCTTTATTTTTGTTAGACATGCTTTGATCCTTTGGCCAATTTGATAGTATGCTAAATTATTCCTAGATCATACCCTCTAAGATCATCATAGGTCTAGGCTACAACCCCATCATATCTAGAACATATCTATCCATTAATATTTTCTTATCCTTTTGCAGAACATTCCTTCCAAATTTTAACATTCTACTGCTTTCGACATCAAGATCTTCATAATCCCCCACGTCCACAATGAACCTTTGTTTTCTATTTCTTGTGTCCTCAAAGTCAAAAATATTTTCAAGGGACATTAAACCTTGAGGAATTTAATTTCCTTTTAACTGGATAACCTGCTCTTTAGGAGATTCTTCTTTGGGTTGTGGATAGTCAAAAACTCTTCCTGATTTCTACAAAAACACAGCAATCTAAAAATCATCCTCAAATACTTGCAAGTTTTGATCATTGTTGGGAATTTTTGGTCTGACGATAATCTATACTGCATTTTTCTTTTTTTTTTTAAATTCAAAACTGGTTCAAATTTTGAACCGATTGAAGCCATCCAATCAGTGATACTATTTTGAGATCAGGGAATGACTTGGTTATTAAAAGCTTCAAAACTCTCAATCATATCCCATATCTAATGTTTTTACAACTTTGTTCTTATATTCTTCGCAATCGCTTGCCTATGGACCTAGCTTACAACTAATTCTGAATCTCTAAATGCTCGTATTCTCTTCATGCCCATTCACTCTACGAGAATCACACCATGAACCAAGGCTTCATATTTTACATCATTGTTTGAACATGACAACTGAAAATGAAAAGCTTTGAGGGTCTTTGATCCTGTTAGGGACACTAGTCAGACACTCACTCTAGAACCAACTTTTCATTTGGCGCCATCAAAATATAAGGTCTAGAGATAGTTGTCACCCATATCATCACATTCCTCTCAATCCTTTATCAACTTTGGAAAGACTTGATCATCATTGAAGATCACATAGTTTCCTAGTCCCATCACATGAAAGTTTTTGAATGGGTCAAAGTTGATGAATTAGTTGAGGAGCACCTCTTCTTCAAGAGTCCAATCACTCATGTCTTCATCTTCTAGGATTTCTACACAAAATCTCGCCCTTTGTGAGAAAGAGGTATGTGTTGCTACAAAACATAGGACTATGTTGTCATCTATGTGTTCTAGATGCAAATATTTGGACAAGATTTTCATCTTTTCCCCATGCTTGGTCCTCAATATCAAGTGAGACCAATTGGGTGCCAAATATCCATCAATATTTGTAGTTAAATCTCTTGAAAGACACATTTTGAAGACCGTGGGAATCTATATCACCACTATTTCCTATGTGACCATTTGGCTTGGACATAAGAAGGGGGTTGGAGATAGATTTTTAATACGACCAATGGTCAAAACCTTCTTCCCCATCTAATTGCATGATTCCCTTCTCAAGGGGTTGATACTTAAGTTTCATGGAATCAACCACCTGCTTTGGCATGAACGTTGTACTAGCTCTTGAATCAATCATATTATTATTCAAAATTTTATCTCCCACAATGAGTGTTAAACAAGAAAGGTGTGGGCTTTGGCTGGCTTTCGTCTTTCTCTTTTGCATTGTCTACATTGTTCACAGAAGTTGTGAACTTTGAAGCTTGAGGATCCGATGCAGTTTCCTTATCTTTATCTTGATCACATGGCGGAGTCACATCCATCTGTGATATTTTTTCTTCCTTCTTTAATGCTTCCCAAAGCAATGTCTTTTCTTTGGGAATGGATATGATTTCCCACAGAGATATGTTAGTGCGTGCGTTCTTCAATTATTCCACCACATTGAGCATTTCGACTAGCTAGACCTTGGGATTAAATGGAAGTATCTCTCTTCTCTTTAGACAAAAATGATCCATCATGAATGGGCTTGGCACCTTTTCCATCTCCTACTCTAACAATGGCAAAGTCCGTGACTTCTAAGTAGGTTGACCAGTGGCCTACAAAGCCTACTTTTCTTGCAATGACAATTGACGTAACTAAAGACATGGTAGAGCTTGTTTTATCTATTACCCTGTGAGCCTCCTTTTGGGCCTTGTGTTGTAGTCTGATTGTACTTGTGGAGCACTAGTCATCAAAGCTTCATTCATGAATAGAACATCTTCTTCCTCCATCCAGGAAAATAGCACTTTGTTGGGTACAATATCTAGCTCTTGCTCTAAAGGCATTCCTTGCATTTGTGCTCTGAAGCAAATGTTTTCAATTTTAGGGAAATTATATTCTTCCACATTCATGAGCATGCCTGTGTTTCTTTGTTTTTCTATCTTCTATTGCATATTTCCCCTTGGAAAATTTTGAGGCATGTGACTATCACTACATTGGAAGCACCATATGTTCTCATCTTCTCCCAAGTTGTTCTAGCCTAGCATTAAATCTTTACTCTAGTTGTCCTTAATTGTCTGTAGCAGCATAGTGACCGAAACTATCTAGTTTTTGAATGTCATTTGTTGACCTCCTCCTCTTCTGGGTCCTTGGTATGTGTTTTGTTAATAAGATGAGCTTCCCCCTTGATAGGTCAGAGTGGCTTGCTTGGGAGGTGTCACTTGTTATCTTTTGATGATAACTAACTCATTAGGAGAAGACCACATGAGACTCTTTATATCATTGGTGTCTATTGTTAGAGAAGAAGATCCTAACATGCTTGGTTGTGTGGCAGGGTATACATACATGGATTGTGGCATGGAAAATGTTGCTTCTTCCTAAGGACCACCAGAGATTTACATGAATATAGGCATCGAAGGTCATAGTGGAAGCTTTCTAGCATTGATCAAACTATTCTTTGCATGCATAGCCAAATCATAAATGTTAAGTAAAATATCCCCTCCCATATAGGTTATCATGACTGTGATGTATGAATTGAAGCCTTTAGGTAGAACATAAATGCCATCATAGCTGGGGGTTGAGTAGTCATCAAAATTCTTTGCCAAGTTTTTTGAAACCTAGTGTTGAAGTCGCTCAGGCCTCTTGTGGGGCTCTTTTGATAGTGATTAGTTGATGTAGTAATGAAGAGTGATCTCCCTTCTTTGAGAAGCTTTCAAACAACCTTTCTCCAAGCTGTTCTTAGAAGTAGATAGAACCAGAAGCCAAAGATTGATACCAATCTTGAGATTTTCCTTTAAACGAAGTGACCAATAGCCTAAGAGCAATATTTTCTTCTGCTATGTTATGTACCCTACATACCTCTACTATATCTTGGAGGTGTTTGGAGGTGGTTTTAAAGTCTTCTCTAGAAAATTTTGGAATAGCCTTGAGGGCATTAGCGAGTATGATAATCCACACATCTGGGGACATGGGTGGCCATAGTAGACTACCATTATCCCAAGTCATGAAATTTATAATAGAATGGGTAGCTACGTGAGCCATGGAGAACAAATTCCTATAAAATGAGTATATCAACATTCTGATTTGGAAATTTTGGCCTCCAGGTGGGGTAGACAAGGCTCTAGATTTTGGGCTCTCACTTTTCACTCTCTTACTCCTTAAAGGTGATACAGAACCTGTAAGTCTTCTCCTCCTAGATACTGAGGTGGGTAACTGGGAGTACTGGAAATGGCCTCTTGAGGATGCTCTTGATTGGACTCTGGGCATGAAATTTCTAGCTGCTTCCCTTGGTGTGATTTAAGAAATATTTTATACTTCCAATTAGATGTTTAGAAAACTTTGGGTCCCACCGGGCATGCCAAAAAAAGAATTTTTGATCATCAAAGCTTGCACCTCTCCAACAATCTTATGGGAAATTCAACAAGTGGGGACCAATTTGTGCCGCACTGAATACCTCTGATATTTTTATAGAAAGTTGACTCTTCTCTAAGTTTGGAGAAAAAGGTAGAAAGAAATGTAAACATAAAACATAAAAAATGGTGATGCACCAAAGGTTTTACAACATTTTAAATCCAATTTTTTTTTAATGAATGACATATTAGACACATAATGCCACAACCCTTCATTGTTGGGAAGAGAATGAGCTGGAAAGGCTAAATATAAGCACAGTCCAGTCTTTCAAATACCCTCATAGGTAGTGTTCATTAAGGTATGATCAAGTATAAAAGTTCCAAAAGTTATTAGAAAAACATTCAAAAAAATGCATAAACCCTTCCTCTTTTTATAGCATAATATGAAGAAACAATAACCCGTAAAGAAGTTGGAGAATTTCAAGAGACCTAATCCAATTTCCACAAGTTGTTACTATATCATATAAGCCTACAGCATGAAAATCAACTACTCAAAAAATTCAAATTATTCTTAACACAGTCTTTTATTCTAAACAAAAACATAAAGAAGGAACTTGACAAAGGCCATAACATGCATAGTTTCAAGGATTTCTTCTAAAAAATTTCATACTTAAATATCAAATAAACTTTAAAATAAAGGTTGAATTCTAGTCTGATAATAGTTTGAGTAAAAACAATATAACATGCTAGAGAGAAGTAGTGTTTTGCAAGCTTTTTGCTTCTAAAATATCTCTATAACTAAGAAAACTTAAAAGAACTTCTTTTTCTAAAATAAAAAACCTTTTTTTCTTCTGTCACCTCTTCCTATTTATAGCTAAAAAGGAAAAACCACCACTAACGCCCAAACAGTAAATACTTCCAACTTCTAGCATTTGATAGCTCATGGTCTGATCTTAGATCTCTTGTTAGGTCACAGAAATATTTGCTCATTGATTGTCAACTACCTCATTTATGTCGTTTTAGATATTTAGAAAATATTGTTATCTAAAAACAATTAGATCCTAGAAAACATCCTAGAAAAATTCTAGTTCTAGTTGACCAACCACATAGCTTGACGGTGTTAAAACAAAGTTTTGATCCTAAAAACAAGAAAGACCTAGCATTCTCTGACAAACTCCAAAAGAGATTTCTCCCTAAAAGCACAAGCTACCTATAGTGAAAAGATGACGTGTCAAACGAGCGGGGATTCTCATATTTATGAAAATTTCTTTTGAGAAAATATTTGTCAAGCTGACATGTGCCCTGATTTTCCCCCAAAAGGAAGACAATAAAATAAATCCACACAACACCCATGTGGTGCATTATGCACCTTTTGAAATGACTTTTCATTAAGCGCAAGTTCATTTGCATCTGAAAAAGGTATAAAAGCCGAAAATCAAAAAGGAAGATTGAGGAAAAATTTCTTCACACAAATATGGTGTAAATTAAGAATCTATGTCGTACAAAAGTGTGAAAAATTCATCTACCCTATTTGTTCATATAAAAAAAAATATGTATTCAATAATGAGAAAAAACCATTACCAATTATGCAATATTTGAACTAAAAAATGTATCGATAACAACTACTTATTTAATACAACTTCATATTATGCCTCGGCCTTCAGGATAGAATTTTTTAATCTTTTAATTAGTAGCAATTGTTCTAGTTAAATATCCACATACCTAGGATGTGTTGGTTTGTTATGTCATAGTCACATAAAAGAGATCTAGTATTTTTCTTTTGATCATTAAATATTATTATGGGCTAGATTTCATTCAATTCAATGTTCTAGATTTTTTGTCAAAAATACTTGATATATATCTTTTAAAATCTAATCGTGGTTTAAATTTAGTGAGAGACTCTAAAATTATTCATAAAATAAACATGTGAAATATTTAAATAAATTAAATGGTTCGCCTTTGTACCATAAACTGCTTGATATTTTTCAAATCAAAATTGTACAATAGATTTTTAGTTATATGATTTAGTTAAATTTAAAATTACATATTGTTTAAATGTTTATAGTTTAGAAAAAATAATAGTTACAAATCATGTGCCCCATATAAGATTTCATGTGTCCCTAGGTTTTATCCTAAAAATCCTTTTGGTTTATCCTAAGAATTCTTTTGGTTCTGCATTCAAGCATCATATTGTCTACTCTTTAAGATGTGAAAATAATCTACTTGATCTTATGGGTGATTGGCCCACAACATAACCTAAGTTAGACTTAAGGTAAAAAAATATAGATGTTAGTTTTACTAACAAAAAAAATATTATCATAATTATTAAAACTATTAACAATATGCAATGAGCAATAACTCAAGTTTGAATGCAAGTGAGGGCACGTCCGAGGAAGAGGGAAATTTAGATGAAGATGAAGATGTAGTTGTTTTTGTGGGTTTGCATGGGGCTCTTTTTCCTTCTATGGTTCTATTTCTTGGGGTTTTCATGTTCCTGAGGTGTATGCAACCAAATCTTCTTCATTCCTTTGGTATTTTAGAGGCCATTGAATTTGGTCATTGGTTTCTTTTTCTAGCATTGTTTTTAGTTGATGTTGATGCTAAGCTTGTGGTGATTTTCAATCCTAGTCTTCAAGGTGTTGTTTTTTTTGTCTCGTGGGAGTCATTTTCTACTTTTTGAGTGGAGCCTAGTATCTTGTTTTATGCACTTGTGTGTGGGATTCTATGGTTTAGGGTTATTGTGCATTGCACTAGTAAAGGTAGATGTCTTCCCCTCTTCCTTGTTTCCGGTTCCTTGTTGTTTCTTAGGGGGGGGCCTTGTTTCATAGGTATTATTGGTGTTCCCCTAAGTCATGTTGGGTTCCTTTTTTGCTTCTCTTTTGGTTGAGCTTGTTTCCTTGTCCTTGTTGGCTCTTTGTTTTTTTTGTTACTAAATCTAGAAGGGGTGTGGCATGTATTATATTTTATGTTAATTTTAATGTTAATGTTGAAAATAAATTACGATAGTCTATCATCATTGTATCTTTAAAGTATGGAAATTGAGTTTAAAAAATTGATTAAGAGCACTTTTCTTTTGTCAAAATATGTCTTAAAATTAATAATGTTAGTAATTTTTTTCCAATTAAAAAAATGATCAGAAGTTCTCTATATTGTTCCAATTTTATCAGTTGATTCCTTGTTGTCTATTGGCAAGTGATATTTATTTTTACCCCAACTATGTGGGTTTTAACTCAATCAAGGGATAAAGACTAAAAGATGACAAGATAGTAAGATAGAAAAAGGATCAAAAGAACAATCTTGTGAAGGCTACATTGAAGTAAGTTTATATGATTTCCTAGTAAATAATGAGCTAATTATTGTAGATAGTAATATAAGAGAAAAATCTAAGGTTTGATTGAGAGTGGGGGTTGATAGAATTTTTTTCAAGCCCCTAAATTATATAAACTAGGAAGGTTGTTGTGCAATAAGTCATACAAGGCTTACTTGTTGTAAGGAAAGTACTACAAAGTAAAGTTTGTTTTAGCCCTACCATGGATGAATTTTTTTGTATTCCTTAAAGGTAAGATCCCACTTCTTGTCATTGTCCTTCTACTCATAGCTATTCATGAAAAATATTGGAATAAAATTCTAAAGTTGATAATTATAAAAGGGAAATTTTTAATAATTTAGTTTTTTGTGAGGTGGAATCCTTCCCTTATTCTCATGGCCTTTTAGTGGAGTCTCCTACACCCTCCCTTCTAGGGTATTTAATGTAATCCATGCACTCAACTTGAAACCATTGACATGGAAATCGTTTGAAATAAAGGGAGACCCAATAAGAAGGAAATTCAAACCATGGAAACTTTGAAAAATTAGGATGATGGTTGTTAGTGTACTTTAGGTCTCAGTAGTTCCAACCTATTTGTTAGGGGTCTTATCCCAATATCTTTGTTATGATTGTCATCTTGTTGTCTCTTTGCTATTAGATGAACATATTTTACAATTGCTTAATGAAAATTGTGTGGATGAACTCTTTCATTAGTCTTTAATTTTAATTCTTTGTTCTATGTTGGACTTTATTATTATATCTCTTTTAGTCTATGTAAAATGGTTTGGGTCATTTCAAAAGCTAACTTTCACACTTCAATGGGAAAAATAATTAAATTCTAAATCTTGTTTTTGAAATAACATAACTAATAACATTATTAAATGAATGGTTATACTAAAAATAATGAATAAGGATTAATACTTCTATTTATTTATTTCTTAATTATTCATTAATTAATATCATATTTTATAGCTTGATAAAGAAACATGATATATGACATCTCTATTTAATTAAATATACAAAACTTGTACATTTTAGACTAATTATATTATTAATTTAAAAATAATATTGTGAATGTAAAATTCTTCAAGCTCCCTTCAAGTGTTTTTTTTTTGCCAAGTATCAGCCTGCGCCTCATTTAGTAAACATGTTTCCCTTAGGCTTTCATTGGCCTTCTTTTGCTATACTCTATCAGTGGCTTCCACGTGTTTTTCCAGCACTCCTCCTAGCAATTCCTTCCTTCGATCTACTATCGACTCTCGCCATGCTGCCACGTATCTACACCATAGGCTATTTATTATTGTTTCCCTTCACTTTCTCATCAAGCTCCACCTACATTCCACATAGCTCTTGTTCACATAAACTTTCAGTGGACCCCATAGTTGGTGTTGATAGTAAACATATTGCCACGTGTCTTCCCAATGCAAGCCTTCATCGAAAAGAAGGGAGGATGAACCATGAACTAGGAACTGCTACCATGCATCCCTTCAATGGGTGTTCTACCATAGGGGGAGGATGGAGTGAGAAATAGTATGCGACATGTTGTCACGTGTTCTAACTGCCTCAACTAGGAAGTGACACTTGTCTACACTAGGTGTTTCTAGACCATTTCCATCACTTGCAGGGGATGCATCTAGATGGGAAGCGACTACATGCTATGCCTCAAATATTTTTTGGTACAACAACTAAGGGGAATCATTGTTGCAGCCATCATTGCTCAAGATATAGAACATTTTCTATTACAAGCTCACCAAGCGGTGGATTGTTAGATATATATACTAATTTTTTCTTTGGAAAATGAGTTCTGAGAAGATACATAATTTTTAGAAAAGACATCAGGCCTTTCTACTATTTTTAGATTATTATAACAGAACTTACAGACTATGCCCTTGTTCAACCTCTCTATTTTCTTAAGTTATTTGATAAACTTTATACTATGTCATTATTGTTTTGAATGATTCATTTGTAGAACTTCTAAGATTTTAATGCAAGTTTGTTGGTTTAGATCATGTCCTTGACTCCTCTTTTAGTGAATGTGCATTAAAATTATTTGTCATTGAATGAATTATTTAGGCTTCTATCTTTAATTGTTGTCATTCTAGGACATAGCAGATTGTTGATTGAGCCCTTAAATTGAATCCTAATAGATAGATTTATCATGCCTATATCTACTCCTTAGTGCATCGCCTTAGTTATTTTATATTATATTATATATATATGCTTTCTTTTCCCATTCCAAACCCCCAATTATAGAAGAAGTCAGTTTCTTTAAAAATCTAGAGGTCACTCAGTTTAGCACAATTGGTCCCCCATTAACTAAGTTTCCCATAAAGGGTTGTTATGTTGCCAATTTTGGCATCAACAATTTTCCTTTTTCTAGAACACCCGGTGGGACTACTTAAATGAATTTAAATTCAAAGAGGGTATATGAGCCATCATCCTATTACTTTGTCCCAAACAATGAATAATCTCAGTTTGCTAATACCACCATTAGCAATAGTACATGCCTCAACCCAACTTGTGAACATCCCACTTCCTCTACCCCTTTTGCTAGCCATGTTTCCCACTGCAAAAACAAGTTATGTGGCATGGGATGTTGAAAGTTCTCTCATAGCACTAGTATTGTCTGTTGTTTGGGCCCCTATCCCAAGCTCCACTTTAAAAGCTATACCTAAGTTTACTGGGGATGGCTCAAGGACACCCTCTGAACATTTGCAAGATGCGCTAGATATGTGTCTGGTGCATGGAATCACCATACAAAACATGGCGTTAAGACTGCTTGCAACCTCTTTTAGGGGGAGGGTATGTGCAAGATAATGATGGGCCAAAAAGTAGTGATATGATGGGTATGTGTAGGGTATGTGGTTGATGACTTTTCTTACCCAAAATTGATGAAACAAAAAGGGTTTTCAAAGGAAATTCTCAGCTTTCCACTAATATAAATTATGTTTTACTTTGAATTTAATAAATAATTATTATTCATTTTCTATTTGAATTATGAGTAAAATCTTGATTGATAGGATGATTGAAAAACATCTATAGCTTTCAAATGGTATCACATTTTTTGAATCTGAAACATGTGTCACATTTTATACTTCACATACTATAGGATTAAAAAAAAAAAAAATTCATGAAGTTTTGAAAGCTTAAGGTGGTGACATACAAGTTTTTAGATTTTTTAAAATTTGTCAAAAAATTTATAATTAATTATTTACTTGGAAATAAATTACAAAAAAATATGCATCACATTGGGACATGAGTCCTCTACTTATATCTAAAATCTTATAAAAAAAAATATTATCATTTTGTTGTGGTTAGGGTGGTTAGACAAACACCTACTTCTTATTTTTTCCCTGAAGTTTAAGTACTACTACATTGAAATTTCAAATTTTTAGGTCAAATAGATTTTTTTTTTTTAAAACCTAGTAGTTTAGAAACTAAATTCATTTTTTTACAGATTCTATTCTTACATATTTTTGAAATAATATAGATAACTTATTCAAATTTTTACGTCAAGTTCCCTAACTTTATTTATTTTTAATTTTTCACCACTTAAGGGCATATTTTTTCCATGATGATCCTGCACATACCCGAGAAGGCATTAGATTGGTACGACACTTTGCAGGCTAATACTATTGGTACCTAGAATCAGCTTGGAGACCCTTTCTATGAAAGGTTTTCTAATGATGAAGATAGGTATTCACAATATCATCAGCTAGAAATCATAAACCAGGCCCTGCACAAAGCAATGAATGACTTCAATGCCTAGTTCCACTTAACTTGGTAGAGAATCCATGCTGCTATCCGCCCACCAACTGAGCTAGTGTTCATGTTCTACCTAAAATCTATCAACCTCGACATTTTGATGATGATCCAATCTCTTGGTGAAACCATGCTACTAGATGCATAGAGAATTGTAGTCAAAGTGGAGAACAATCTGATAAACATCGAGAAGTTGCCACCTCAGCCCACCATGCCTATACTCCCCAACGTATCAATTCCTTCTCTAGAAGTATCATCTACCGGTGCGTCTACATCTCCCTAATACATGTACGCATATCTGAATGTGCCACAAAAATTTGCTTCTACATCCAACTCTTCAAAGGAAGAGATTGGCGAGTTCAAGGAAATGTTGCAGACCATCATCAATGAAATAATTGTTATCAAGTAAAACCAAGCCATGACACTAAAGCCAACTTATCAGAATTATCAAGGTGGAAGGTTTTCTTACCAACAAAACTAGTTCTAAGGAGGTGCTCACACAAGTTTGCAATCACCAACAACTAATCAAAATAGTACCTATGACTTATCCGCTGCAATGTGCTAACCCAAGCTTGACCAAATAGCTAATTGTGGGGAAAAACAACCTAGTTGATGACACCAACCCCTAGTTTTTCCCTTGCGGTAACTTGCATATGCCTCAGAATTGCTCACATGACAATCTACAACAAAATGTTGCGGAGCAACATAGCCAAGGCACAACGTTAGACCATGGAGGTTATATATATGCCTCTTCGCAAATGGAAAATGTGGTACTTACCAAACAAATGTAGGGTATGTCCTTGGAACAAGAAATAGATATTGCTCTTGATCATGTACTCTTCTCATGGATGGAGGAACAAGAGGCAGTGTTCACAAATGATGCATCCACATCAAAAACCTCACAAGTATATTATGAATACAACACTCGCTTAAAGAGGAGATTCACAAACAAACCAGTCATCCTACAAATAGTCAGTTTGCAACCCAAAAGTGCTTTAGAACAGATATCCAACACCTCTATAATAGTACAACAATGTATGTCATGGAAGGAATTTTTTTTAACCAAAGCTAAGGAGTAGAAGCTTCTGAATCCTCCACCATTCAATGTGGTGGAACAATTAAAAAAATCATCTACTAATGTGTCTCTGTGGGATATCTTAGCTATTATGGAACAAAAGACATTGTTACAGAAGGCTCTCTGAAAGGATCCAATAATTGAACCAAAAGAGAAAATACTCAAAGGAAATGTTTTTTATCAATCGCCTCCTATCAAAGTTCTCACAAATAGCACAGAGGAAGCCCCTGTTGAGGTTAGAGATAAGTCGAAGCCAAAACCCTTCTTCCTAACCCTCATTATGGGAGAGAAATTATTGCACAATGCCATGATTGACTCTGGTGCTAGCACTAGAATCATTCCAAAGCAGATAGTTGAAGCCTTAGGACTTAGTTATGAACCTTTGAAAAGGGGGGTTATGCTTGACTTGATGGGAACAAATTTGAAACCATATGTGTCATCAAAGACCTCCCCTTGACTCTATTCTCCTACCCTAGTGTCACAATCCCACAAGACACTGTGATCATAGATGTCCCCCTATGTTTGGCCTCTGCCTATCTCAAGAATTCACTTCAAAGATAGGAGGGTATCTTTCTCTGGATTGGTCACACTTGATCCTAAGGACCAAGCATGGAGCTAAAATGAAAATAGTGTCTGAAGCTTTGCACTTGAAACATGTGGCCAATGAAACTATGATAAACTTTGAAGCTTCTCATACCTCTATCACCAAGCAAGAAATGTGTTGTGTTGAGTTGCTAGAGGATGAAAAAGTGATCCAAAATCAGACCGATTCAGAGGAAGCTCTCTTGAGCAAATATACAGATGTTGATCCTTTCGACAACTATCATGCTACCGAGCTAGGCGCCTATGTCATCTTTGACGAGGAACAAGAAATTCTAAAAGTAATGAAGGAACCCAAGGGTGATCAAGCCTCAAAGCTATGGACATTACACTTTGATGGATCAAGATGCAAGGTGGGTGAAGGCGCTAGGATATGTTTGACATCCCCGAACAATGAAAAAACACTTCTATCTTTCTGCTTCCAGTTCACTTGTTCAAACAATAAAGCTAAATATGAAGGCCTAGTGTAAGGTTTGAGACTTGCGGAGCAAATTTGCATCAAGCAATTAATGGTGTTCAAAGATTCTAAATTAGTGGTCAACCAAGTCTGAGGGGTTTCTGCAGCCAAAAATGTTTGTGTGAGATCCTACAGACATAGAGTCTAGGACCTGATAGAAAGATTTGAAGCCTTCAATTTTTGGCATCAATAGTTTTCTTTTTTCTGTATCTTCTCAATTTTAATCTATATAAATAAAATTCACTCCTTACATGATTAGACATAATATATATATCACTTTATTATGATTAATCTCCATATAACCCACATCCAATCCCCTATGCCCTTCGTATTTCTCCCTTCAATGATGTGTGCTGATTTTTTTATGTAGACATGTGAAAAATTATTAATACAATTTATTCATCAAATATATAAGATTTCCTTTTATTCGAATATCCTTATATATATAATTACCATTAATATGCACACTTTAATCACTCTAGTGACTAGTGGCATCACCATCTTTATCATTTCAATTTGTTTTCCATAATCGAGGGAACTACACTCTTTTTGAGGTCGTTAATATTGCATTGAATGACTTCATTGGAGGAACGTATTCAATCTTCTGAAATTGAAGATTCTTAGACCACGACTGTTGAATGCTTTGATTGTCATTTAAAAAATGTTTAGCTACGATAAATACCCTAGCAGATGGAACTATATGCCAAGAGTTTTATTTGTCACGAACTCATAACAGAAGAGGTACGTCATGCTTTTATTGACCAAATGACTTTTTTTTGCTTATATATACCCTCCCATACCTCAAAATAGCAAAGGTAATGGAGACAAATGAGATCCTTGTCACTCACATATAAATTGGGGGTCCAGTGACCATACCCAAGGAAATCATAGTACAGCTGAAGTAATTTACTCTCATCTTTCAACCCCATCTGAAATGCCAAAGCCTCAGAAGTTCCTTTAACATATTTGCAAATTTCTTGCGAAGGACTACACTGACGGGAAGGGGCACCTTTACGTGCGGCAACTAAAATCTTTGCAATGTTTTCAAACACTTTCAACTGAGGAAATGTAGGGAAAACAAATAGAGGATTGAAAAGATGTGCTTCAAGTTCATGACGTTCTTCCCTCTTCAATTTTCTTGCAACAGCCAGTGCAATGGCAGCTCCTAACGAATGCCCTGCTATCCAAATATTTTGGCTTCCATTCCTATAAAGGAATTTTCTCAGGAATTGTAAGCCATTATCAACCCTGCCTAATGACTCCAAGAATGCAAAGGCTACCTTCAAATCGTGGATGATGTCTTGTAACATAGTCTTGGGTCGAAGAAGTGTACCTCTGAAAGCAACCATTTCTGAGGGAGGTCCACCCGGGCCTGCTTTCTCTCTTCCATGCCACTGAGAAACAGCCACAAATATAGAATTGTCATGGTCGTCGATTAGATTTTCCTGTATATCAAATTGAAGCAAGCAACACCATTCATTTGCCTGATTCCGGTTGGTTTCGAGCAGGTATACAATATTCACTAAGCCTGCAACAATACTTCTCCTGTCCACTGGATCTTTCCTGCATTCACTCCATTACTTCATACCATTATACATAAAATTAATTGCATGCCAAAGAATTATCAGACTATAAAGTCCATTAGAGGAGAGGGGTCAGTAGTTATGCGGGGTCTAATTGTTGTTATAGCACTTGTGTTTATAATATTCAGTTTTATCACATATCTGTATTATATATTGTAAATAAATAGTTCGTATGTAAATAGAAAACTAATCAAATGTTGGTCAAAATGGATCCATACTTAAAAACATGAGAATTTATGAATGTTATAAAAAAATAGCATAAATACATTCATGAAGAAGTGAAATAAATATGTTTTTGCTTGAAATAAAATATCGGAACTGTACATCATAACTATGTTATTTATAAAATAAAATGTTCATTGAATAAAATAAGACACTCATTTAAATAAATATTGTTATCATAGTGAAAAAATATTGTTCTTATGTGTACAACTATTGGGATAGCAATGTACAAGCATTTGTGTATTTTATATTAATAGTTTGTTGTATCACAAATATAAAAGGTGAGCACAATAAATACCAAGTATTTTCTCATTAAATGTGAAGGAATTTTAAAAAAATTTAGTGTTCAACTATTGGTCCATTTTTATTTATTTTTGTTTAGTAAATCACTGCTAAGGGGCAACACCCTTAACACTTTTGACTAGAGCTATGAACCACTGGGGCCACATTTGGCAAACCTCATTCCGGCATTTTGAAGCACCACCACCATATCCACCACTGCTACTTCCTTTGTTGACCTTGTTGCCGCTATCTCCCTTCGGCATTCCCACTCTCCACCGTGGGATTTGAACCTTAAGACAGCCCAGCTGCTGCCCTTGTAAGTTAACCGTTGCACTACAAGGTCTACCCCAACTATTGGTCCTTTTTTATTTCATATAAGTTGTATTTTAAGTAATTATGTGTTGTTTCTATAATAAGAAATATTTTTTTGAGTTCAATTATTGGTCCATTTGAGTTGAATATACAAGCTAGAGATAACAAAGATTTATAGTTACCAATAAGTATTTGATCCATTTAGGTTGCATATAAGATTTCTTTTAAATAAAAATATGATATTCTACAAGCAATAAATGATATATTTTTGTTTAACTATTAGGGGTGTCATGATTAAGTTTTAGTTGAATCGTTAAAAAGTCAAATTTTGGACACTTCTCAGGAGATGTGCTGATGTGACAAGTTGTATGATGAATCACAACTCCAAACCTTAATTATAGATAGATAAGAGGCCATTCCACATTTCAAATAAAATACGAAGATCCTATGATATTCCCTACTAACCTTAATTATAGATAGATAAGAGACCATTCCACATTTCAAAAGAAACATGAAGATCCTATGATATTCTCTCCAAACCTTAGTTATAGATAGATAAGTGACCATTCCACATTTCAAAAAATCAAGATCCTGCGATATTCCAAACAATCACTACATATTCGAGAAATTAACCCACCACTAACCCCTCTCCTATCTTCCCCTATAGACATTTCGAAAGCCAATTAAAGCACAGCCTAAACACTAAAACACTGTTCAAATTACTAGGTCAGTTGTTTGTGACCTTAGAACAACTTTAAATATAGTACTATATGATAAAAGATAATGTCACTTGTCAGACTAATCTGCGAAATAAATAATGACGTCAATTATACCAAGCTGACGTCTGCTGTTATAGCAGAATCTTTTTATAGCTTTAGGTCTCGTCAATAAAAAATTTAAAAACGTTTCATCTTTTTATTAAATTTAATATTAAAATAGAAGATGCCACTTAAAAGTATGCTTAAATTTAAGTGAACAATTTACTTTCATATTTAATTTAAAAAATATAAATCCTGAAGTGATAGATTTTAAAGCTACCTAAAACAGCAAGTTCATGAAAGTTCTACTCTTCCATTTATACTCCGACAGCCCCTTGGATGGATGCGAACACAATATGTTTCAAGAGTCCAATAAAACTAGCAATCGCACTTGGCGTGCAATGTGGAAGGTTAATTAGGCAAAATTTTGATCTGATTTTCGCAATTTTTGATGTAATGGCTCCCTATCTTTTGAAGAATTATAAATATGTAGTTTTTAAATATTACAAAATAGATTGTTAAATACATTTTTTAAAACTATTATTAATTTGCTTTAGGTTGATTGATTAAAAGTATTTTTTTCTATTTTATTTTAGGTTGAATGATTATATATATTTTTGCTTTCTCATTTTTTTTATTATTTAAATATTAAATGATGTAACAATCAAACAATTAATAATAATTTCACATTTCATTATATTAAAAAAAAAGTTTATATTTTTTTATAAAAACAATTCACTTTGACTATGATTTTAATATAGCCTAATTTAAATGTATAACATATGATTGAATAAACTAATAAGTAAATTGTTAGATGATCTATCTTAATTGTTTAAATTAAGTATATATTTATTGATAGCATTTAATTAATTAATTTGTATAACTCATTTATGAAAACAAATAAAAGGTAAAATTTATATTACAATGTGAAAGAAATATATTATTAGAATATATGTTTTAAATTACATTATATTGGTAGGGCATGCGTATAGTGTGGGGAAAGGACACCAAGGTTTAAGCATATTATGACAAACACCCTCAACTTCACATTAGCAAAATAATGGTTGCTTACAAAATTATTACATAAATTGAATGAGGTGCTCTTTCCTATATGTTCAAGAAAGATTTGTAGTGTGAGAAAAGATAGTAAAGATATATAAATATGTATTGAAATGAATGTAAACATTTTCATAGAATTAGTTCACTGTAAAAACTCATAAAGTCAAAACCAGAAGAAAACATCACTTGTTATATATAACATAGGCAATCTTGATACTCGAAAATCCATGAAATTTGAAATCTTCTAGTATTAGAAAGAATAGGTAGTGAGTATAGCGCAAAGTTCTTACACCATTATGGGAATATAGACTATACCCTTGATTGTCCAATGAAATATATTGGGACATTATAGCCATGATTGTAGATTCCAAAAATCTTCCTTATGTTATAAGACATGAGAGCTATGTTTGTAGATTGCATGGCTACCACAAAGCCTTTCACACCCATAGCTAGCTCCACACCTACTACTACTACCATCGGTGTATTAAAAACTTAATCCATGAACATAGAAGAAAAATAATGACAAACACATCACCAAACCAAAAAATGCAAAATAAACTTCAAAAACTCAATTACACCCATCAACAAAGATACCCTGACCAATAATATACAAAGTAGTTGGTAGGCAAAGAAAAGCTATAAGAGAGGAACTATTTGAAGGTTTGGCTATACAATTCAAGGGAGTGTATTTGAGGATGTTTCCCAAAAATTCTTCATCTTCTAATAGGTGAACCAAAATTAAAATTTTGAAGAAGTGGAAGAGAAAATCAATGAGTTAAAATCTATTGGAAATGGACAATAATATGACCATTTTCAAGATATAAAAAAAGATCTTGCGACAAAATTGTACTTCATTGGAAATACAAGCAAAGTGATTTACCATCTAATGAATATTCAAATTTGTAAATATAACTTCCATTTTCACTGGAAATTAAAACTATCTACAAGGATGGTGTTGTATTTGCATTAAAAATGTAGCTTTAAAATGTAGTGTATTATCTTCCATTTAAGATAAGCTAAACATTCACTTTCAAGATCTTATTTGAAAAAAAGCTAAACTCCATAGAATAAATTCCAACTACAATTATTTTCACTGATAACCTAAAGTATAATGTTTGAAATGTTTTAGCATGTATATGCAAGTATTCTACTCCAGCAAACATAAGATAACATTAATCAAAGATAGGTTATAGACTAAGATATCATCACCATTCAAAATTAATGGAGGATGTACAAAGAATATAAAAATTTGTTACACCCAAGGACCGACTAATCCCACAAAAAAATTCAAGTAAACTAATACCAATTATGTTTCTATTATTATTTGTAGTGTGTAGTGCAACATACCATATACATCATGTAAAATATAACTTCACAAACATTTTGCATACATGTCTACCGAGATTCTCGTTCTGTGATGCTTTGATGGATGTCCATACCCTGTACAAAGCTCCCATTTTGGCATAGGCAGAGAGGATAATGGCCAAGGTTGTAGAATTTGGCTTTACACCTGCCAACTACATTTTCTTGGAAGTTGCTAAAGCCTTTTCAACAAGTCCATTTTGTACATATCCTACAACCATTGTAGTCCATGAGATGACATCTTTTTCAGGTATTTTTTCAAACAGTTCATGTGCCTTGGTAATGCTTCCACTTTTTCCATGCATGTCTACTAGGGCAGTTCCAACTATAATATCTAACAAAGTTCCTCTATCCTTTATGCTTCGATGGATGTCCATACCATTCCAAAGCTCCCATTTTGGCATGGGTAGGGAGGATGATAGTAAAGGTTGCAGAATTTGGCTTTAACTTAACAATTGCATTTGCTTGGAAATTTCTAGAGCCTTTTCAACAAATCCATTTTGTGGGTATCCATCAATCATTGCAGTCCATGAGACCACATCTCTTTCATTTTCTCTTCAATCATATCAAGTTCAAGAATACATGTATAAACCCTGAACTAGAAAATCTAGACTATTATAGGGTTTTAAAGACTTGATTCTTTTAAAAAAAATTAACTTTGCATTTGATGGACTATAGAAATTATATTATTGAATATTTGCATGCAGAAATAAAATTTGTCAAACAACATTGAAAATAAATCAGATTTTGAAACAGTAAGGTTAATGTTGTGAAATGGCATCTATTTTTTTGTTTTTACTTTTGTACCAAACCCTAGTGCCGCCCTGCTGCACCCATGTGCACATTTCAATGTGTGATTCTTTTCTTATTGCAACGATCAACCAGTCTATTGGCTAGCCTCTCTTTCTTGCACAGAGTTTATGCCAAATCTATGCCTTGGAAAAACCTGCAAAACTTGCTTTTCGCTAATTTGAAATTCTTACATGATCTGATATAAAATTCTAACACTGTAAAACTATATTCATAATGTTTTCCCCAAAGGTTTATTGGAAGGCTTTTGAAAATGAATCCATAGAGGCATTTTTGTTAAACACTTCAAGTGCCTTGCCTATGCCTCCACATTTTGTATATACATGTTTACCAGGGCATTTGCAATTACAACATCTAAAAAAAATGCTCTATCCTTTATGCTTTGATGGATGTCCATACCTTGTTCCAAAGCCCCCATTTTTGTACAATTTGGGAGAATGGTAAAAAAAGGTTGTGGAGTCTAGATTTACGCCTGCCAATTGCATTTGCTTGAAATTTTTTAAAGCTTTGGCTATCCTTTTGATTATTTTCCATGGCTTTTCTTAAATCACATGACAGAAATTGGTGGGAATCATGTCATGGTGGACGAGAAAGCTAAGCCTTGCAGCAGTGGTGAAGCCATAAGTAGTAGCAATAGGGACATATTAATAATAAGGAAAACTCAAAACCTCACCCCAAAATCCATGGCACACAGTCTAGGTTCAATCAACACTAGAGTGAATGAAACTATCACCCCAAATCAACATTCAGTGAAAAGAGAAAACACAATTTTATCCATTCTTTTCAATTCATCAAATATAATTTTCAATTGGAATATAAAAATCAGAACTTGTGAATTTATGGGAAAGGAAATTACCCTTGGAGGCTTCCATGATCAGGGTGTTCCAAAGTACTTACATTATTTCAAAAAGCTTGAAATAATCCTTGCAAAAGCCATTTTGGGCATATCGTGTGATCATAGAATTCCATGAGAACATATCTTTGAGGCATTTTGCCAACCAGTTCATGTGTTGTGTATGCTTCCACATTTCACATGCATGTCTACAAGAGCACTTGTGACTACAACATTAGACAACAATGCGCTTTCAATTATGTTTTGATGTGCGTCTATACTTCGCAGAAAAACTTCCCAATTTGGCACAGGCTGGAAGGATGCTGGCAAAGGTTGTGGAGTTAGGCTTGACACCTGCCAATTGCATTTGCTTAACGTTTCCAAGGCCTTCTCAATAAACCCACTTCGTGAATATCCGTCCATCATTCTAGTCTATGAGACAACATCTCTTTGAGGTATTTAGTCAAACAACAAAACTTCCTTGCCTACACTTTTTAGAATTTTCATATATGTCTAGCAGGGAACTTGTAACTACATCAAACAAAAATCCCCTTCCAATTATGCTTTGATGGATGTCCATGCCCTGTTCTAGAGTTCCAATTTTAGCATAGGATGGGAGGATGCTACCAAAATTGTGGAGTCTGGCTTTACTCCAGCCAAATGCACTTGCTTATATGCTTGCAGAGTCTTTTGTACATTTCGAGCAATAAATACATTCCAGTAAACTGTATCTCTTTGAGGCATTTTTCCAAATAGTTTGTGTGTCTTGTGGTGTATGCTTCCACATTTTGCATACAAGTCTATCAGGGTATCCACAACTACGATGTCTGACAGATATTTATCCTGAGTTATGCTTTAGTGGATGTTCCTGCCCATTTTGGCATAGTCTGAGAGGATGCTGGAAAAGGTTGTTTACTTTGACTTTACACTTGCCATTTTCATTTGCTTAAAAGTTTCAAAGGACATTTCAAAAAAACCCACTTTGTGCATATCTTTTTTTTATTGAACAAAGCAGAAAGAATAACAAGGAGAAAGCTACCAGCAGTAGCAGAAACCAAAAAGATCAGATATACATAATCCGAGTGACAATATCAGAGGCTGAACAAGGTAACAGCCATAAGAAACAGCCACAAAAAGACAAATTACAAAACTTGTATAATGTTTTTACAATGCTCCATCTTATTGCCCAGTTAAAACTTCGCAATTTGCAAAATAACTTATTGTAGCCTTTGTTTAACCTGCTCATTCTTATTACCTATAACCCGAATCTGTGAAAAAAGAACAAGCACCTATAGATATATGTCAGAGTAAAGCCGTAAGGTCCCAACAGTCTGATAAGAGTTACTAGAAAACATTGTAGCACACCTAATCTTCCATATATTTTTCAAAACATGTCAAATAGAATCAGCAATAACATCTTTTTGCATGCCAAAGCTGAAGATAGCCTCTTTCCAAGACAAATCATGCTTAAAAACAGTATAAAAATCTCTAAAAACTGAAAACCAAATCCTTTTAACATAAATGCAATCCCAAAAAATGTGCTTCAAACTTTCCACACCCTTGCAAAAAGGGCAGCTTGCTGGTTGAACCATAATGTACTTCAATCTATCCCCCACAGGTACTTTGCAGTGCAATATTTTCTAGACCAACACCTGTGCATCAAAATTAGCTTTAGACTGCCATATTTGAGCACTTAATTTATACCAAAATTTGACACTAAATCTGCATTTCCACTTCTGGTTCAAATGAGTAGCAATATTGCAGCTAGTCAAAAGCTTCAAATATATGTGTTTCAAAGGAAAATTATTGAAATGACGATAAGATAACCATTTCCAATCTCAAAAAAAGTAACAATCCCTTGAAGTATAGAACTTCATAGTCAAATCCACTGGCACAAGGGATTTAATAAAAATGATGAATTATTCATATCCAGAACTCAGCCCATACTATTCCTTAATTTTAACCCAAGGAGCCCAGTCAAAAAGGTCAAAATCCCAAAGATCTTTAAACTGTCTAACTCCCTTTTTAAATAAAAAGTAAGCGTGTCTTGGAAAGCATAAAGCCAAAGGTTGATCATGATACATGATTAATTTGTTCCACCAAATGGACATCGAAATAAAGCTGAACCCAGTTTGCAAAGGTGAACCATTCCAATGTAAAAACTTGCTAACTTTTTGCCATGCTTTCAAAACTGATTGAAGGGGAAAAGAAGCTCTGAGTTTAAAAGAAGAAGGCAACAGCAATTTATCAAGCCAACGAACACCTTGCCACTTCTTCTTAATAGAAGCATCCATGATACGTTGACGAACTAAAACCTTCCATGGTTCATCTCCACTAGCAGCTCTTTTAATCCATTTGGCAGCAAGGCAGATCCCTTGGGTTTGGGGATTAATAAGTCCAAGGCCACCTTTATTAGGTGTTTCTTTGAAAAGCCTTATAACCTCAAGGATGCCATTTTGAAAAGCATATCTTGATATTATTTTAGTTCATAATAGCAAATTTTTATTAGGTGTTTCTTTGAAAAGCCTTATAACCTCAAGGATGCCATTTTGTGCATATCCTCCAGTCATTGCAGTACAGGAAACCAGATTCTTTCGAGGCATCACGTCAAACAGCTCATGTCCCTTGTGTAAACAGCTTCCATATTTTACACAAATATCTACTAATGCATTTTGAAACTAGATGCATTAATAATCTTATTAAATTGGCCTTGCAGTTATAACAGATACAAACATTTCTACAGGACGGTTTCAGCAGCAAAAAGTGGCTTCAACATTCAATATTGAGGACTGTGTTAATCATCCTATCGGCACAGACCTGCCAACCAAGTCACATCACAACACCACAGCCACCCAACGCACGACTTCTTTCACCTCACCCCATTCATATTATTCACCTTTAGTTCTATTTCACGGCCAGGCTTAAACAGTGCACACTAAAGGTCAACGTTTAATGTGGGCCCTCTTTAATTGCAACTCTCTAAATCTTCTTTTCCATTTAACATTTTTTTTTTAACTAGTCAATTAGCACTTGCATCAAAAGGGGTGCAAGGGTTACATCAATAGAAAAGTACATGTAATTTAACATGTTTAGGAAACATATTCTTTATTTTCCTTTAAGAATTGAAGCTCAAAATATAATAACATATATAGAAAACACCTTTGGCATGTTTTGCATACTAGAAGGAAACCTAAAAGCTTGTTCAATCTAATTTATATCATTTAAACCCCCATTTTATGAAAAGAATTTGTGAATGTGTATATGAGATGGAAAATCCTCTAAATATTTCATGTATTTTATATTTTCTTCTTTTGTTTTGATTGGAAGATCTCAATATTAAATGCAAATCAAAAAAAAAATCCAGCAAGAAGCAATATGCAATTTATTTATTTTAAGATTGTTAGAGGAAAACTGAATAATATAAAAATAAAAAATAAAAAATAAATCATATATCATATTATCTTATAATTAACATATTATTTTCCAGACTAACCATTATATAATTATTTTTTGTTCTTATAAATTTTTTTTATGAAAATAGTACTCCATTTTAAACAACATAATAATTTTGATGTTTTAAGAAATATAACTAAAGAAAAGAAGATTATATATATTTAAATGAGTGTAATGTTTAATATTTAAAAAAAAAACAAAAGAAATATAAGATATATCTAATAATTATGTCTTTCAAATGATTTTTTTTTTTAAAAGAAAGTAAATTAAAATCTATTTTAAACCTTTTTTTTTTTTAAGGTAAGTGTTGTCAAGGGGACAACTCCCATAAAATATGAATCGACAAAGAGCATAAATGCATGCCCTAATAACGGAGTGCAACACAAAAGGACCAAAAAATGGGAAGATCAAGCCCAAAGCATGATAAACCTTAAAACTATTTCTTTGTAGACCTTAATGCCGTTCGGATCGAGGGAAGAGATCTCTTCCATCTAACTTCAGTCCAATCCTGTTCTGTCTTGGGGGCTGAAGGACGATCAGTACACACGCGTCCATTCTTCACAACATCATTATAGTTGGTAGTATGTGAAAGAGTGGAAACCTCAACCTTATCAAGGAGGCCCGATTGTGTGATCTGTGGAGAAGAAATGCCAACATTGACAGTGCAAGCATCAAAGCATTTATCTTGTGAAACGATTACAGGAGGGGAAGATAAAGTGTTGTCATCCACCAATGGAAGGGGAGGATCTATCGTGTTAGCAGCCACTGGGTTGGCAGGTGAGACAGGAGCCGAGCTTAGAAAAGTAGGATTGGAAGGAGTTGCATTCTTTGAAGGAGGACAATTTGCATAATGGAAAGATTCAACCCTTCCCACCAAGAGGGCTTGCAAAGAGGAGTATCATTAGCGTGCACCCCAACATGTTTTCACCTGCACTGAGCGGTACCATGGTCTATGGCAAAGAAAAGTCTGCATCTGAATGCTATCTTTTCATAATCTATTGGCTGACACCAATGTCTCTTTCCAACTTTGAGATAAATATCAGTCGGAAGTCCTTTTGAAACATCCATCTCAACACATAAGCAAGCAAACGTCGAATTCTCATAATTGAAATTCTCCTTTGAATCGAGAAAGAGCATAAATGCATGCCCTAATAGCAGAGTGCAACACAAAAGGACCAAAAAATGGGCAGATCAAGCCCAAAGCATGATAAACCTTAAAACTATTTCTTTGTAGACCTTAATGCCATTCGGATCGAGGGAAGAGATCTCTTCCATCTAACTTCAGTCCAATCCTGTTCTATCCTGGGGGCTGAAGGACGATTAGTACACACGCGTCCATTCTTCACAACATTGTTATAGGTGGCAGTATGTGAAAGAGTGGAAACCTCAACCTTATCAAGGAGGCCCGACTGTGTGATCTATGGAGAAGACATGCCAACATTGGTAGTGCAAGCATCAAAGCATTTATCTTGTGAAACGATCACAGGAGGGGAAGATAAAGTGTTGTCATCCACCAACGGAAGGGGAGGATCTGTCGTGTTAGCAGCCACTGGGTTGGGAGGCGAGACAGGAGCCGAGCTCAGAAAAGCGGGATTGGAAAGAGTTGCATTCTTTGAAGGAGGACAATTTGCATAATGGAAAGATTCAACCCTTCCCACCAAGAGGGCTTGCAAATAGGAGTATCATTAGCCTGCACCCCAACATGTTTTCACCTGCACTGAGCGGTACCATGGTCTATGGAAAAGAAAATTATGCATCTAAATGCTATCTTTTCATAATCTATTGGCTGACACCAACGTCCCTTTCCAACTTTGAGATAAATATCAGTCGAAAGTCCTTTTGAAACATCCATCTCAACACATAAGCAAGCAAACGTTGAATTCTCATAATTGAAATTCTCCTTTGAGAGGCCTTGATATTTCCCAAGTCCATTGCCAATCGCCTTTAGGCAGCCAATTTCCTAGAACTACAATGGGAGGTAGGGCAAACGAATCCATAAAAATGTTGTTGAAAAAGTCCATGTGCGTGGATCAAATGAGGGGAACTAGGGTTTCATGCATAAAAAATTGTCATGGAAAAACCACCAGCTGGAGTTGAGTGCCATTTCTTTGTCATCCACAGATTCAAATTCTAAAATGAAGAACCCCTTCGCACATGGGTATATGCTAATTTCATCTTAGAGAGAATCTTTCCAATTTGCATCAATCCAAGAATGAAGGTCGCAAAGTTTAGGCCAAACCTTTGTAAATCGACAAATAAGAACATGTTCCATCAAAAATTCTTCTCTGTTGCAAGCCAAATCATCAAGGCAGATTTCACAAAACTCACCTTTGAGCCACCCCTAGACACACAACCCAGACCCTTATTTGGAGTGCCAGATGCAGTTGAGGGAGAATGGTAAATCGATGTGCACTTACCACCAACATCCAGATGTGGATCAACATCCATTGAGCACTATGAGGCCAACAAGGAACTAGATTTCCCATCTCGCAAGGGCACATGCATGGCAAGAGGAGCCCCGAAGTTTGCCTTAGGGAAAGAAAGATCAGGCGAGGCCCCACGGAAACCACCAAGCCTTGTCTAGTCTTAGATGAAAATTCACAATATTCCACTTCGATGCATGCAGGGGATGCAGGAGTTGCGGACTATTTCAGAGTAGAGCACGCCATGGTGGTAAATATTTTATCTACAAGAGGTAATTTGATAAAATATATTTTAAACTTGTTCGTTATGTCTTCCTAACAATTTATTTTTAAAAAAATAAAATATATTTTAAACTTGCTCATAACTAATCTATACTCTCTCTATTTTAAATGTGTTCCACTACCCACTGTCATTTTTATATTTTTAAATAAATACTTATTTACAATCATATTAAATGATTTCTTGTTTCAATACTTTTGCTTCTTTTAAACACTAGCTAATTCCCACTAGAATCTCACTATTGTATATTTACTTACACTTTTACATTTATTACTTAAAAAAAAAACTATCAATACTTCACTTTATAAACTTTTTTAAAAGTTTCTTTGTTGGTAAACGACAATGAAACTATTAACGAAAACATAACTAGATTATTCTTTATTTTTTATATAATTTTCATTTGCACGCGAAAGAATGCTGAGCAACATAATAACAAATGCCCAATACATTTTTACATCTTGAAAGCCTTGTCCAAACCTTTTTTTAGGCTGTAGCTCATGAAATTGGAGAAGTGAAAGGTCAATACCAGCGGCAAGAAATGTAGTGAAAAAACGGTGAGAAACAACCAAAAAAACACAGCGAAAAACAACTGAAAAAATTGTGAAAAATTATGAACAATTTGGTTTCGGATGTGTTTAGGTGGATTCTGAACAACAAACAAGAAACAACCTCTTAAAATGGTTTGGTGGGAGCGGTTTCTAGACAGGATTCGACTCAAACTACATTCACAATACATATAACCTATCCACTAATTAAATTGAAAATTAAAAATAAAATGTATTTTTTATTTTCAATTAATTAATAAATAAAATAACCATTTATTTTTTTGTTTTCAATTAATTAATAAATATAGTCAAACATTTATCCCACTTTCTTATAGACCGATTTCCTTTGTTTCCTATTTTAATTTTTTCTATCTCCCTTCATATTGTGATGTGGCAGTTGTTAATTTATTCTTATTAGATTTAAACAATCAAATTATATGTTTATATAAAGTATATATATTTATATTTAAATTGTATTTTTATTATATTTATATTCTTGTTTTACAAATGTTTATATATATAAATAAAATTATATTATATTTATGTTATATAAATATTATATAAACATTGGTATGATAAATATATAGTTATAAAACATACATATATAAATATAATATTATAATATAAATATCTAAACCATATTATTATTATTATTCGTTTTGAAGCAATCAAATCATATTTTTATATAGAGTATCATATATTTATATTTATATTTTAGATTATATTTATATTATATTAATATATTTATTATATAAATATTTAAATATATAGATACAAATAATACTATATTATATTATATTCTTATAAAATGAGAGGAAAATGAGAGGAAAATGAAGATCGCGGTAAGTGGAGAATGCCAAAAATTTGTGGAAGGGAAGAATGGCGATGCGAAGTGGACTGAGAATGCAACCACGACAATCAGCAGGATGAGCTTCAAGTGTATATTGTGGGAGGCAAAGATGTTTGGCGAAGGAGACTGAACAAGTCATTCCACTAGGGAAATTGCAGGAGTAGGCAACAAATGAAGGTTAGCACCAAACTTCAAATAGGAACAAAAGGTGGAACCGCAGGGAGCGAGGTTGGAATGGATGGCACTGGAACAAGGAAAATAGACAATCACAGGTGCAATAAGGGTTTTAATCCCCGGGACAAGAGTCGAAGAGACCCCCCTCATGCCAAGGACACCATTGGTGATTTTGGAGGTCATAATATGGGAGCTTCTTTCAGTGCGTCATCACGTGTCTCAAGAGGCAAAAGTGGTGATAGGTACACTCAATGGGGACATAGGGCAACTCTAGTGATTGGTTCAAATATGTTGCGGTCGTCAATCTCAATCCTAGCGCAACAAGGTTTGATTGTGTGGTGGTATGGGAAGAGTTTGAATTGGGAGAGTTTAATTCGATGGTGGTAGGACTACTGGGGAGTGGAAATGAAATTCAAAGTTTTTTCAAATGGCTTCTTTGTCCATTCATTTTTCTGATAGTTGGTATCAGAGATCAGATCTTGAATGGGATCTGGTTAAAGGACATATATAGTTTCTACATTCACAAGTGGGAGGTTGGCTTTGATCCGCTGAATCACCGAATGGAGTGGATACAAGAATGGAGCTACCAAACCTTCCCCTAAAATTTTGGTAGCTAGGCATCTTGGAATCCATTGGAAATCACTTAGGGAAATTTTTTGTGTGGAGGAAAGAATTAATTAGGATGGGGTGAGCACCCATGTGTGCATATATGTAGAATGCAAACCCCATAGCCCCTTCTAGAGGGAGATTGAGTTATTTATGGATTGGGGCAATTTTTCCCAACATCTATTCTTGGATCCACATCCAAAAATGTGCTCTTGGATACCATTGGTTGGTGCCTGTTAGATAATGGAGATTGTAATGTTCCAAAAACTCATGAGATTCCTTCACAAGGTATTTCAGAAAATGAGAGAGTTGTTTAAGGGATTAACACTTAGAATGCCACATCAAAGGGGAACATGAAGAATATGAATGTGGTGGCTGAAAATGAAGCTATGGAGACTCAAGCCTAACTCAGGGCCGACGAACCCATTATTTTAGAAAAATAATATGGAGACAAGGTAGGTTTTGAATTCTAAAATTTTAGAAGCATTAGGTGTGATGGTGCCCAACATCAACGAGGATGATCTCGATTCACTTATGGAGGTAGGATTTGAATTGGCCAAGCTTTCCAAAGTAGTCAAAGAGGGGTCACTAAATTTTGGCAATGATGATTTGTACTTTGCTTGGGTTGAAGGCCCCCAATTGGATGAAGTGTCCCAATTGGAGGTGGCCTACCCAGGGTCCCCTTCCACTCATGTGCAGGAACCTCCCACCTCCAAAGATGGAAGATGTCTAGGAACATGCCAAAAAGATACAAGCAAATTATCCTTGGATTGTAGTGAAAAAAAAACGCGAGGGAGGATTCCTAATCAAGAGAAGCTAAAACGGGATGGGGAATCTATTGGTCAGCTAAAAATCAATGAGATGTTGAAAGTAGGGAAGAGAGAGCCCCTTCCTGAACAACCATGAAGATCATAACCTAGAATGTTAAGGGATTAAATTCCCCTAAAAAACGATGCCTCATCAAGCATCAAATGGAGAATATTCAGGAAAACATATTTATGTTTCAAGAAACCAAATTAAGTGAATTTGAGGAATGCTTCAACTATAGAAATTTGAGAATCTGGAAAGGCATCGAGGTAAAATTGATGGGTGCTTCTAGTGGGATCCTCAATCTTTGGCATCCACAAAATGTGTGGTTGGAGGAATTAGCATCAACTAGATAATGGCTAGCGTTTAAGGTAAGGAGCTTGGTTTCAAATTTAAATTTCATTTTAGTAAATGTATATGGTCCTATCACTAGTATTCAAAAAAAGGAACTATGGAGGGATCTAAGTAGAATTTGCAATATCCCAACTTTCGAATTCATCATCTTGGGTAGAGATTTCAACACCATCTTAAGGGATTCTCATAAAAAAGGGGGTATAGGAAGAAGGTCACAGTCACAAATAGACTTTGAATGGTTTGTAGAGAGTAACATGCTACTCGAGATCAACACGTGAGCAATGGGAAGTTCACATGGACCAATCGAAGGTTAGGGTTTTGCAACATTATAGAAAGATTAAACAGTTTCTATTTCAAAGGGGACTTATGCAAATTTCCATTCACTTTGGAGGGTAAAATTCTACCTGGAGCAGATTTAGATCACTTCCCGGTCATGTTGGGCATTGTGGAGAAGAAATCACTAGTCAGATGTCCCTTTAAGTTTGAGAATATGTGGTTTTAGGACCCCCAATTTTTTAACGTAGTTCAACAATGGTAGGAAGAGCATAATCTAGGTGGCTTGAAGATGTTCAAACTCGTGGAAAAATTGAAATCGATCAAGAAGCATCTTAAGAATTAGAACAAGGAGTGCTTCAAAAATATATTCAAAGAAAAATAGGAGACGAAGGAGGCCTATGATCATTGAATGAAGAGGTAATAAGCCAAGGGATGGACATCACCATATTTACCAAGAAAAATTGTTGCTAAATAAATTGAATGATCTACTTGTAAAGGAAGAAATATTTTGGTTGAAAAAACCTAGAGAAGTTTGGCTTTGAGGAGGTGATAAGAATACCAAATTCTTTCATAACTCAAATAAAACAGGAAGGGAAATTAACAAAATAACTTGTATCAAAGGAAGTCATGGTAGAGTTTTGGATAAATTCAAAGACATCAAGTTTTCCATAATAGATTAATTTTAGTCCCTACTCAATGAGTAGAAAGTGTCCCATTTGCAGGAATAGCAAGCTCTCATACGTAGTATCCTACATCATATAATGGATGAACAAAATGAAATGTTGAAGAGCAAGTTTTCTAAAAAAGAGGTTAAGGAGGAACTCTTCTAATTTCACCCAAACAAGGCCCTGAGACCATATGGGTTTCCGGCAAGTTTCTTTCAAAAATGATAGGATATACTTGAGGTAGATCTAGTTGAATTTATTGAAGAATCCAGGGGTTTGGGAAAAGTTCTTAAAGAGGTAAACAACACTTTCATTATGCTTATTCACTTGATGACTTCTGGCCCATCTCACTCTACAACACAATCTATAAATTCCTCACCAAGACCAAAAGAATCTTGCCACAAATCAGCTCAGAAGAAAAAATAGGCTTCATCCTGGGTAGCTCTATTTTTGATGGGGTCATTATTGCTCAAGAAGTAATACACTCCATTCAAAAAGTGAAAAGACGGGCTAGTTTGGTTAAGTTGGACATCAAGAAGGCCTACAACAAGCTAAATTTCTATTTTCTTTTCAGTTTCATGGAGCTTTCAGGTTTGACAGACAATGGCTGAACTGGGTATTTGATTAGATCATGGTGCAGGGGAACCACAAGCTTCATTTTGCTCATTTTTGTAATTTTTGGTTTTTAGGTGATTAATGGGTTTTAAGGTCTGAAAAGGTCATTTGTGACATATTTCAATGTGTTTAATTCATTTTTGGTGAGTTATGGGTCATGGTTTTGAAAGTTTTCAAAATTGCTCAAAATTGTCAAAGTTGCTAAAAAATGGCCATGCAACTTTTTGACAAGTGGCATGAAAAGCAAGGAAACATTAAAAAAAATTTAGGAAAATTTTGTAACTGATGAAAAAGGTAGGAATAAGGTGTGCATGGTCAAATGCAAGGAGGAGTTTATTTTTGGTGTTTTGATGAATACAAGCAAGCTTTCATAGTGATTTTTCCGAGTTGTAGCATTTTTGTCATCTTTTATGGGTTGTACGGACTATATGAGGATCTAAAGTCAATTGGATTGTTTTGATATGTGAATCTACTGAATTTTGGTTTTTGTTTCATCAATTTTCATGTTGTTTAGTGAAAGTTATTGTGTTTTTACTAAAACTGGTCTAAAACCCTAGCTATGGTAACTAATGAGCTAAAAATTGTAATAACTCAACTCTCGACCATTGAAAAATCATAAAAATGGGTGGAGAGGTCTATATTTATGTGTTTTACCTTGTCCCAATCTTGCACCTATCTTAAAGTTAAAGTTTTCATGTGCTTTGGATGGACAGTAGATATGAAATTTGCATGTTTTAGATTGTGTAGCAAGAAAGAAAGGATAAGTGAATATGGGTTTGAGTAGACCTTGAAACCTCCTTGAAATAACTTGCATGCAAGGTGTAATATTTCCCATATAATTGGTTAAGTGTTTATAAACCATTTTCTCCTGTTGATTCTTAATTCATGAAGTTGTCTCTACTAGGACAACAATACAAGAAGTTGTAAGCCAATGAGTTGTTTTATGGTTGGAGACCCTTCCAAATGTGTTTATTTCAATCCACCCAAACCATTTTCCCCTTGTTCCATGTTTCTTTTCAAAGGTAGAGTGTATTTGGTTTGCTTCCCCATTGTTTGGGTTTGAGAACTCACTGTCTAGGATGAACAAAATGCATAATTACATCCCTAAGTTTTGAAATATTGTTTGAAGATGACAGGAAAGTTGTTTGAGCTCTGCATCAAATTGGTATCAAAGCTTGAAGATATGGGCAAGAGAAGTTTTGGAAATTGTGTGTTTCTTTTGACAGGTTGAAGTGAAGAACCTAGATGCCAAAAGACTGGGTAGTGAGGAAAAGGAAAGGAAACCTATGTGAAGTATCACAAGAAGCATGGATCAAGAAAAGAGGAGACATAGAAAGAAGATGCAATAGCAAGATAAGAAAGAAGGCCTCAAAAAGAATGACAATATGAAAGACAATAGGGTAAGCCTAGTTACAAAGTTTGATAGAAGAATGGAAGAGTTTGAAAAAAATGTTGAGCTTGTATTACGACAGTGTCTTGAGAAAGCCTATCAAGAAAATGTTTGGCATTGGCCAATGAGAAAGAAGGTGAAATGGCCTCTTGAAAAATGATGGAAAAGAGAAGGAAGATACTAGAAGCTACCAGATTGAGAAGGTGATTGAAAGTACTTGACAAGCCATCCAAGGAAAGAGATGTGGAGGAAAGTAAGTCTCATTGTTTTGAAATTAATGAAAGCTTTGAGTGTGTAAATGTAGAAATAACAATAAATGAGGAAAAAATCCTAAGTGTAGAAGATGGAATACTATGTCATCCTAAGGAATGTGAGATACTTGGTGAATGCATATTGAATTCTATTTTTTATAGTGAAAGTTGATGAATAAGGAATATTTTTTGTGTCCTCTTAGAGAAAGACCAATGTTTAATTACATGCATGATGAATTGGATGCTTTATTATTGGAAGAAATGGGTATGGATGATCATTTGTTTGCAGCTCAGTAGGAAAAATTGAACAGTTCAATGATGAATGCAACATTAAAGTGTAGTAGGAAGTATTCAATCCATATACAGAGATTGATCAAATCCTTTGGAAGGAGATGGTAGGTTTGGAAAATGAGGGACACTACTTTGTGCATGAAAGTCAAGAGAAATTAACAGCTAAGATGGAAGTGTTAGAAGATGCTATTTATCAAAGGAGACACTTAGAGGAAAATTTCAATCCTAAGTCAATAATAGCACACATGGAGAATCTCTTGGGTGTTGAAGTGGAGTGTATGGTGCAAGGAGACAAGGAGGAGACCTCAAGGTCTCAATATTTTATTTCTAATCTTTCATTGGGCTATTTATGTGCAAGTTTTTTAGAAAAGGAGATAAAAATCATTGAGAAGCATGCTCTTGAAAGAGACCAAGTTTAGAGGATGATGCCAAAGGAGGAATACCTTGCAAGGACAAAAGAAGAGAAGCAGATGAGAAGAAAACATAGAACAAGCAAGTTGAAAACACATAAACAAAACCAAGAATACATCAATGCAATAGGGTAGAAGAATTGGAAGACAAAAAATAAAAAGAAGACTTGCACTCAAGTGGGACTTGAGTTTTCTTCTCCTTGGGTGTATGGTGCAGGGGCACTAGGAGCTCCATTTTGCTCATTTTTTTTAATTTTGGGTTTTTAGGTGATTAACGGGTTTTAAGGTCCAAAAAGGTCATTTATGACCATTTTCATTTTATTTAATTCATTTTTGGTGAGTTATGGGTCATGGGTTTGGGAGTTACAGTCAAAATTGCTCAAAATTGTCAAAGTTGCTAAAAAATGGCCATGCAACTTTTGTGCAAGTGGCGTAAAAAACAAGGGAACATTAAAAAAAAGTTAAGGAAAATCTTGTAACTAATGAAAAAGGAAATAATAAGGTTTGCATGCTCGAATTCAAGAAGGAGGAGTTGATTTTTGGTGTTTGGAAGAATACAAGCAAGCTTTAACAGTGATTTTTTTGAGTTGCAAAATTTTTTGTCATCTTGTACCTTGGGTTGTATAGGCTATATGAGGGTATAAATAAATCGGATCATGTGGATATGTGAATCTACTAAATTTTCTTTTTTTTTTTCATCAATTTTTATGGTGTTTAGTGAAATTTGTTGTGTTTTTATTGAAACTCGTCTGAAACGCTAGCTAAGGTAACCAATGAGCTAAAAAATGCAATAACTCAACCCTCCACCTTTGAAAACTCATAAAAATGGTTGGAGAGGTTTGTATTTATGTATTTTACCTTTTCCCAAGCTTTCATGTCTCAAATTTAAATTTTTCATGTACTTTGGATGGACAGCAGGTCTGAAATTTGCATGTTTCAGATTGTGTAGCAAGAAAGCAAGGAACCTAATAAGTGAATATGGGTCTAAAACTTGTTGATTGTCATTAAAAATAGTAAAGGAATGTAGTGGAGGGTTTTTTAGATCCAAATCAATATTTTCTAATCATTTTTTGAAGTATTGGTATGATTTTGTAATGACTATCCCAAGTAGATTGCATTGGACATTGAAACCCTCAAACTGTAACCAGTCAAGTGTGAACCTTTTGGGTATGAGTAGACCTTGAAACCTCCTTGAAAGAATTTACATGCAAGTTGTAAGAGTTCCCACATCATTGGTTAAGTTTTTATAAACCATTTTCTCATGTTGATTCTCAATCCATGAAGTGCTCTACTAGGGAAGCAATATAAGAAGTTGTAAGCTAATGAGTTGTATGGTTGAAGACCCTTCAAAATGTGTTTATTTTGGTCCACCATAACTATTTTTCCCTTGTTCCATGTTTCTTTTCGAAGGTAGATTGTCTTTGGTTTGACGCCCTACCTTTTGGGTTTGAGAACTCATTGTCTAGGATGAAAAAAATTCATAATTGCAGCCCTAAGTTTTGAAGTCTTGTTTGAAGGTGATAGGAATTTTTTTTGATTTCTGCATCAAACTGCCTATCCAAGGTTTTATGTTCTCTTAAATGGATCTATGGAAGGTTTCTTTATTGGCTCCATGCAACTCAAGTAGGGGGATCTACTCTCCCCTTTCTTGTTCATTATTATGGTTGAGGCCCTTAGACATGCCTTCACAAAGGTAAGGCTAGAGGGTCAACTGGAAGGGATCTAGGTCACTCGTGGAGTGCTAGAAGTAACTCATCAGCAATTTTTTGATGAAAAAATTATTTTTGGTGTCTCCTTAGTTAAAGAAGTTAAAGACCTCAATTAAATTTTGGAACAATATTCAAAGGCATCTGGACAAGAGGTAATTCAGGCCAAATTCGAAGTTTTCTTTCTCAATAATAGAATTGGCAAAGAAATTTAGATTCTTCACATTCTACGATTTCGTAAAGCACTAATGCCTTGCAAGTATTCGGGTCTTCCATTGGCTAAAAGAATCCATCCATCTAAGATATGGAACCTAGTGATTGAAAAGATCAAATCAAAACTGACATCTTGGAAACATAAGTGGCTATCTTGGGTAGGTCACCTAACAATGTTAAATCATTGATATCCCTATATACATCCTCTCATGTCTCCCTCTATCCAATGAGGCAAGCAAATACATCAAACAAAAGATGAAAATTTTCTTTTGGCAAGGTAATTCAAACCAGCACAAGTTCCCATTGATTAAATGGAAGAAGATTTGTGAGAAAAAGGAGACAAATGGGGTAGCCTGAAGGACATGCTAAAGCAGAATTAGGCTCTAGGGGATAAGCTACTTTGGACAATATATTCAAAACTAGAGCTCAAATGGGTTAAGCTAGTGAAAGCAAAGTATTTGGATGAGGAAGAGTGCAACATTTTCTCATCAAGGACACTTCTAAAAGGGTCATGAATATGGAATTTTATTAGCAGTTGCCAATATTTGTTATCATATCATTTGACATGGGAGATAAAGGATGGGAAAAGTGTGATCTTTTGGGAGGAAACTTGGGAAGGCCATCCCAAACTAGAGGAGAAAGCAGAATTAGCACAAGAAAGATGGCTAATGAAGCAAGCCTAGGGAAGAAAAGTGGCCAGTTACTTGACGATTCATTTGGAGAATGGTTGTCCCAACTATCATTAGAAAATCCTACATGAGCTGGTTATGGAGCCCAAAATAGTCAAAATCTATGAAAGGGAGTTGGCGCATCGGGTTGTCTATCCAAGACAAGGAATAGATGAGCTACAGTGGAATGCCTCCCTGAATGGGATCTATAATGCCCAGGATGGTTACAAGGTCTTAGTTAGGTCTAATGAGTTAGATTCCTGACTACCAACTAGCTTGTGCTAGAGTGTTGAATGCCTTCTAAAGGTTGGGCTCTGCACATGGGCTACAACACAAAGGAGAGTGTTGACAGTAGATAGTTTCACCTTATTGGGCTATTTAGGGCCTTCAAGATGTGTGCTTTGTAAACAATAAGAAGAAATAGGAGATCATTTGTTTGTGAGCTATCCTTTTGTGCAACATTGTTGGGTATGGTTATGTGTGAAGGTTCAACAACAGACGAATTTTCTAGACAACCTCCTAGACCTACTAAAGGGGTGGCCAAATCTTCACAAGAATGAAAATTTTGGAGGACTTTGGATCACAATTCCATCAATGGTAATATGGAAATTATGAAAGGAGAGGAATCAATGCATCTTCCAAGAGAAGGTGATACCCTAACAATATTTACTAAAAAAAATGGAGGGTTGCATAGTAGAGACTGTCAACATGCAAGTGGAAAAGTGCCAAGGAGGAAAAGTTGTTTTTACTGAATGGGATACGTTGATGAGAAATAATTAGCATGGTCTCTTGGTTCCTCCCCAACACAAGACAAGGGGAATTTCAACATATATTGAGAGGATTATGGTGTAGCAACCCTTAGAGGGTAGATGGTTCAACCTAAATTTTGATGAGGCCCCTAGAGGAAACCTAGGTGTTTTGGGGGCAAGGTGCATAGTTAGAGATTGGAAATCTATAAGTGTGGGTAGATTAATGTCCCCTCTTCCAATTGGCACCAAAAATGTTGCAAAAATGAAGGCTCTGATATTGGGGTTACACCTATGCTAGGAAATGAGAATAAAAATATGGTGATTGAGGGAGATTCTTCACTCATCATCAATGCCTTAAGGACTAGGCATATGCCTCAGTAGGAACTAGGTGCCAAACTTGAAATGGCCTTAGAGCTTATGGAAGGTTTCGAGCTAGTGGTTGTTAATCATACCATGAGGGAATGTAATAAGGAGGTGGACGAGCTCTCAAATCAAGGAGCAGATGGAATCAACTTCAAAGAGATCCTCATGCCAACTTAGGCATGATACACTCAACTCAAGTGGGCACCTCGGTAGGAAACTTCCCACACAGATTGGCCTGTCTTGAGTGGAAGAGATTTATGATGGTAGAGGACATGGTGGCCTAGTCAGGGGGTTGGTTAAGAATTTTTCAAGAATCATCTAACTATATCATTCTACACTAGGTGTTATTTTGAAAATTTATGGGTTTGTACCTATGGCATATTTTCTTAGTTTTCAGTTGTCTTGTCATAGGCGTTAGCTTCACCTTTCCGTGTACCCATTCATTGAAGTGGCAGCACCATCTAGTGTTCTAGCAAATTTTTAGGGTGGTAAGTAAAATTTTTATAGTGTAATAAAGAAGCTGGCAGTTGAGGCTCATTTTCATTCTATTTCTAAAGGAGGAAAGGTCAAAGAAACCCGGTCCTCTTTTTAGAATTTTTTATCTCTAGTTTCGAGAAGTGGTGGATGATGGAGGAATGCTCAAAATTTATCATGGAAATTTATGTGGATTCGCCAATTTTTTTAGCGAATACTCTGATTTCAATGAATTGCAAGGCCTGGTATAATTCCTTTCGTGTGGTTACAGACCATCGCCTCAAGTGCATCTTGCTCAAAATTGACCCTTTGACTATGGTCATCATGAAAATGGTGCTCAAGAAGGGGAACCTAGAGTACAAGGAGACATTTAGGATGAATATGCAAATTGTTTTGAGGTTCTTGGCATCTATTTTGTATAATCACACAACTAAGGTGGAAGCGAGGGCACTAGTTTGCAAGTTGTTCAAGAAAGAGCTACTAGGTTGATTGGAGGAGGTCCTCAAGGTGATGATACCTTATAAAGGAATTTTGTGCCCAGGCAACTTGGAATTGCTAAAAGCCTTGGGTGAGGTTATCAAATTCTACACTCTTATTGGATTTAAAGGGTATGGCCTTGGTCAAGCATAGGATAATTGCGGTAGTTGGGACAAATTTCTTGAAGAAGGTGGTGTAGTTGGAGGTAGTAAATGACTTTGAGTGGGTTTAGGAGTTCGACACTTTCACCAAATCCAATGGTATTATGTAATTAGTGGGTGTTCTTTTGGCTCTTCCTACAAATTTCTCAAAGGTAAGATGTCTATTTTGGGTCTCTATTAAATGGTAATGGAAAATATCAGTGGTATATTTTTTGTAAAAGTATGGTTTGGGTCTCTCTGATAATCATAATGGCTTGACATAATGCCAATTTTGTAACTTTTTTTGTAAAATTTGGTAGCAATGGTGGCAGCAACGGATGGTAGAGATACATCTATCTTGGTAGAGAATTTGTTTGTAGGTGTGGTAGGGTTTGGTGTTAGTAATTTTTTATGGTTGGATCCTATTCAGAAGACGCATGTAATCTTCTCTAAATCAATACAAAACTCTCTCTTACAAAGCATATATATATAACAATAAATATAATATAAATATACATATATAAGTAATAGTTTATAATATGTATAATATAATTTATAATATATATTATAAAAATGTAAATACATGAATAATATAATATAAAGATATGATATTATAAATATAATATTATAATATAAATATATAAATATTATCTTATAATATATATAATAAATATAAATATTATATTCGTATAATAAATAATAAATATAATATAAATATAAATAATAGTTTATAGTTTATAATATATATTTTATATATTTACAATATATAATATTAATATATAATACAATTACACATTTATTTTATATTTTATATATAATATGATAGCATTATCCTCAGGGGGAGGCAATGGAATTTGTTGGGGTAGAGCATTTGCAGGCTAGCCGTGGGCTTGCATGAAGGATTTTCCTTCATTGCATGGCCTTTTTTTATCATTGATTTGGGTGCAAGGGTTGCAGATTTGTGTGGGGAGGTGTTTTGCAATGACAAGGGGTGAGTATTTTAAAAAAAATTTGTGGTTTTCTTTTTGTTGTCTGGTTTCGGTGCTTGGTGCAGGGTGTGAGGAGATATAAGGAGGATTTCTTTATTTTCTTTGTGTTGTCTCTAGCTTCTAGTGGTGCCCTTAGCTTGAATCAAAACATGGATTTTAGGGCATCATTACATATGAATAGGCTATCTTTGTCAAATTTTTTAGCTTCTAGTAATATCATGAATAATGCTTCAAGGTTTGATGGGATGGTCATGCCTAGGTGCCCTCACATTTCGAAGGCTAATGGATGTTTGGAGAAAAGCTGCGATAGGCCTACTCTAGTGATTGAACTAGAATCAATATTAAAGGATATTGACTATTCTTTGAATCATGCCTTGATTTGCAAATTCATGGGAGTGCAGGCCTTGCTTCTATTTTTGGATTCATGGGCTAGGTGAACATGGAACCCTAAGGGTGAAATGGAGGTAATATTATTGGATAATATTTTTTCATGGTCATCTTTAATTGTGTGGCTAATCATCATATATTTTTTAAGGAGGGCCTTATTTTCACATTCAGATTATTTTATTCATCAAACCATGACATATTGGTTTTAACAATTTGGAGGAGCTCCCAAATTGTGTTCCTATTTGGGTGCATCTTCTTTGGTTCCTAGTTGAATTTTGGTGAAATGACATTCTACATATGGTTGCTTTGTTATTGGGGAAGTCAATGGGTCCTTCTCAGCAAACACAAGATAGAAAGGTAATGACTTTTTCTCATATTTGTGTTGAAATATATTTGAGTAACCCTCTTCTAGATTCTTTGGAAATTTGTGTGGGTCCATCTTCTTAGGTGGAACAACTTGACTATGAGACTCTTCCTATTCAATGTCAATTGTGTCATCAATATGGTCATTTGTAACAAAGATGTCCTAAGTTCCATACTTCATAGGCTCATCCCCCTCATCCTCATCATAATCCTTCTAAGGAGGACATAGGAAAGGCTCCTATTCCAGGTGAAGAGGTAGATAAAGTGGGTTTTATTCATGTTAAGCACCGTAATAGGAACCATGGTTAGAAAAGAACCTTCAAGGAGAGGCAACAAGGGGAAAATTTTAATCACTTCAAGGTGTTAGATGATCACGGTCAACAAGAGATGAATCCTATTATGATCACTTTGGATTCAGGTGTCTTGGGGATGGCTTAGGAAGGTCTCTCTTTTGATGATCTACGGTGCACTCAAGATGGTGACTTATCTCTTCCTCAAATGGATATGAACTTAGGCCTTTTGGGCTTAGCTATTCTTGTGGCCCCTGTAGCTTTGGAAAAGATTGAGGAGAAATCTACTCCTTTGGAGAAGGTGGTGTCTAATGTGGATAAGGGAATTAAGTTTTCTCCTCCTTTAGGGATTCTTTAGAAAAATCTTAAGGAGATCCTAAGAAACCTTCCAAAGCTGGGATAAAGAATGATTTGGATAAAATCAAGATGCTAGGAGAGACTTTGGTGGAATCTAGGTCTATTAAAACTCTAGATTCCCACTTTTCTAGCTCCCAAAAATGATTATTT